>JAOPTO010000728.1:188325-220878 GCA_033822845.1 Tetrapedia diversipes | reverse complement strand
TAAATACCCTATTTTGAGAAAAATTTTTGGTTTGAGAAAACACCGTCAATGCTGCTCAGGTTGTAGTGAGCCGTCCAATTTTGTCGCGGCTCGTCACGACGGCCCGTTCAGCGGAAGTATTGCGACGGAGAATCCACTCGTAGTGAAAGGGTTAATTAAGCAAGAAGGTTGAGTTAACTCGTCGGAGGATCGTGTTGATTACCGGTATAAATGGAACGTAAGATGTATCAAGTACGAGATACCTTTTTTGAGAATGCAAATGTTCCCTTTTTCAACTTTGAAATGTTTCGTACGTTTGGGAGCCGATTATTTGTTTTATCGGAAATTTCTCGATTTCTCGCGAAACGCGTTAAGTCACACCGGTTGCAAAATATTTTTCAAGTTTAAAATGTTTCGTTCGTTTTGGGAGCCGATTATTTGTTCTATCGAAGGTCCCTCTATTTCTCGCGAAACGCGTTAAGTCGCACCGTTTGCAAAGTATTTTTCAGCTTTAAAATATTTCGTTCGTTTTGAGAGCCGATTATTTGTTCTATCGAAGATCCCTCGATTTCTCGCGAAACGCGTTAAGTCACACCGTTTGCGAAACACCTAAAACCACTCAAAACCGGATCAGCCAGTTCCTGTATCGATCTCTTATCGTCCACTTAAAATGATTGTTTTTGTTGTTCGCTGTTTAATTATGCGTATGGTATACACATTTTTGCTGATAAGCGATCCGGTTAACAGGTAACAACCGTCGGGTTTTCCCAGTCGGTCAAACATTTCGTGAATTTTCAATCTATCGATTGAAAGCGACGCGCTCGTCTGGGATATATGGGGGGGGGGGGGGGGGGGCAATTTATAGGTTGCAAGCCGATCGATTCGCCGAGCAAAGTTCACTGCTACATCTATTATTAGAGCCGGCCAGAACCTCAATCGTCGTTGCAGTTAAGTCAGCAACCCATTGTAGCCGGTTGCGCACGAGCAATGGCGTGTCGTTGTTGACAGAGACTACACGACGACACCCGGCGTACGTATACACAAAACGTGCCGCTGATTTGTCGCGAAAAATAACGATCTTGTGCGTCACGTTACGCTTTGTCGAGTGACCTACAAAGTGGCACCCGATCAATCTCGTCTACGAAAAACAGCAGAAATGTGTCTAGCCTCTGTTTCCAACCGCGGACCGTGCCGCCTTAATAAACTCCGTCTAATCGGTACTAATAGCAGCTGAAGATGCGAAACTGGGCCAAAGCCTGATGTGCAAGAGCGCAGGGAAGGTCGTTGCCGATGAAAGTTCCTCCGTTTCCGAACTTAATGCCACTTGACCAGTTTTCACGGCTTATCTTGCTCGCTCGATCCACGTACAGGAGGAACGATCTTACTTTCGACGACAGATTTGTCCTCGGATTTATCTCTGATTCTTCCACTTATCTTATTTTTGTTTCGTTTATGCGCCGTACGAGAAACTGGCACTTGTTTCAAGTGGAAACACGATTTTCAGCCTTCAAAAATTGTTAAGTGCAAAGCATTGATATTGAACGATACCAGAATCAGTTTGTATTAAAATTGATTGAATTTGATGGAACAATATCGGAACTTTTGAACATGACTGGTTGCATTTGGAAATTTGAAAAAGTGGTATCACTTGGCTACCAGGGTTGTTGTAATTTCACTGTGATATTTGCAATGTTATTTTCGAGTTGATTGGAGAATTAACGAGAAACTGAGTCGCGTACAATTAGTTAACTTACCTTTATCCATTATACCTCGATAATAGACGCACGATGGATCCGCGTCAATTAGAAATGCAGCAGTTCTGAGAATTCTTATCTCGTTTTGTAATTGGTTATTCTTCAGCTGCAAAGAGAAACGATAAGTCTGAGCATGAGTAACTTAAGAAAACATCGACGTAGCTTCATACGCTTCACGCGTATAATTTTGCTGGCTCGCGAAGCAGTTTCAGAGAAAGCAGCAAGGATGCTGTCTCTGCGTCTCCCATCGTGGCACTGCCTACTCTATCTTTATTCCCCGCTGTATGCACTTGTTCCATCCCCGCGTATTCAGATATATGCGCTATCTGGACAGGGCGGACCACGTTATTCATTTTTACGGCACTGTTACCGTAGAAGTGGAGCAAATTTTACGACCGCCTCTCTCCGGTCGATCGAGAGGCAAACAACTGTAGGCAAATATTTATGGGCTTCGTCGAGTCGATCGTCGTTCCCCTGTTGCGAGGATTAACGATCTCCCTTCGTCGAACGATGTTTGAGTTGTAATCGCCGGGATTATCACGTGCACGGGATCGCGGGCGCAAAGTTTCGGGCGGGAGACCGAGTTTCGGACGGTTTAGCTGTCAGTCAACTCGGTCGGTGGCCCTCTCGGAAGCCGCGACCGGAATAGCTGAAGTTGCTTCGATTAATTCTCGTTTCTCTCCCAGCAGGAAGTTGATGGTGAACGCCCGGGGCATCGCGGTGTCCGCGTATTAAATGCTCATAAATCCGAGGCACCTGCTAACTAAATCCCTGGCCGCTGGTGAAGTTTCGCAGTTTCGTCCCCGCGTAATGGCCGCATTAAGTCCGGTGAAAGCGCGTTGCGTTTTTGTATTTCGTTGGGATCCCGTTGTCCGACGCGAGCTCGGAACTCGCGATGAATTTCTAGCGAACGTTTTAGTACACGCTTGCGCGCGTACTCGTGTCCCATTATGTCGTTGCGGTTATATATTCTGTGTTTATTAAAAATTCCTACGGGATACGGTATGGAGACGCGGGAAGGGAAATTACAAGGGCGTTTTAAAATTACCAAATAAAATACACTCTTATTGAATGTACTTCGATACTTTATTATGTATATAATAATGTACAGTAGCGGACAAAAGTTTAAGACCAAGGGATCAAAGAAAATAAATAAATTAATTAATAAGAAATAGCAGTGTAAATAAAGTTTGTATTTTATGCTAACAGGTAAATAGTGTCCTACCATAATGACAATAAAAATGAATAAATATACAATAATTGCGAACCATAAAACTAAGTTTTATATTGACCTGTCGTCTTAAACTTTTGTCCGCTACTTCTATATAATATTTCAATACTATCCAACTGTTCTTGAAAAGATCCATTTCAAACTGCCGAACAGAGCGGTGCGTAATATGGATCTATTCGGTATTAGTGCTGCCAGGACAAATTCAGTCCCAGGAGAAAGCTGGTTTTCGGTTAATTTTTGCTTCGCAATATTCCTGAATTCAATTTCTAACATTCTTCGATAACGAAATAACGTTTATCAAAATAAACTGTTTCGAACGCAGCGCTTTCTCGTGCAAACTCTCGGTATTCGAAACTCTTGTTCACGACTCTCTCAAAACTCTCGGCACCCTACATTCTTTTCCGTATTCGTCCCCTTTTCTTCTGACCCTCGATATTTTCTCACTCGATGTGTTCAATCGTGTTCGTTGAAAATTCCTCGGTCATCTCAAGTACTCGTTCTGTCACACCTAAGAAAGAAGAAACGCTTCACGCGTTTCCTCGAAATGTTTCCAATCGCATTCCTCGTTTATTAGAAGCAGAGTTAGTGCCTTAGACACTAGAATAAATTTCGAAATGCAAATGGTATTTCTCCTCGATTCCGGTTCTTCTCGAATTTCCATTGGCTACTCGCTGTCATGTAAAAAACGAAAGTGTCACCATTTTCCCGCATTACGATCCCCTTCCCCAGTCTTGCACAATCGCCATCGTTCCGCCATCGCGTTCTTCCGCGGGGAAAAAAAAAGTGTCGTCGTATCTACGGCGTAATAACACTTCGTCATTGTTCGACCAGTACACAACCGTTTCTCCATAGTGCTTTGAGTCACCGTGTTTCGCGTCAGGGCAGATTAGATTGCGCGTATCTTTCGCTAGAAAATTAGAGCACCGTCGAAGAAGAGAGGATAGGATTCAGCCATCCTTCAACGGTGAATCCGCACTGCTATTGTGCGTGATATCGGGAATCAACAATTTCCCCCCTGCGAGCGATCATTCTCTCCGTATTGACTGTCTGTCTTGTCTTTCAGGTAGTTCACCCGACGAGACTTCGTCCTCGATCTCCAAAGTCGGCGCAATCAAGAATTCACGAGGTTGCACGACGAAACCACAGCGGACAGCCAACGTTGCATCGATTTCCCACACCGGAAATCCGTCGAGCCCTTCGGTTCACCTGAAGATTTCAAGCTGAAAGTCTGTTCGAAAGTGTGTCCACCCTGCGAAGCTCGATAAAACCGAGAGGATGACTCGAATGCTGTTGCAAGAGCCTGGATGGAAGATCGAGCGCAAAGGCTCGGCGCTGCTGCTGAGGAGGGACAGCTCGCATCTGAAGAGCGGCCGGGTCTGTTTCCGGTGCGACGTCGAGGTCCGTGAATTCGAGCGCGACGAGGATTACATGGTCGAGGCGGAACCGGAGGCAGCTGCCAGCCCATTGGCGATGTGCGCCAGTTGCCTGGCAGCCCTCTGCGTGACGGTGATCCTGCCCTGGCTGCTGATCGGTGGTTAAACGTCGCCTAGGCCGGGGGGACTCACGATCTTGGCGGGTTGTTAGGCGATCGTATAAGGGCTCTGGGCAAACGGAAGTCGTTCGAAGAGTCGCCGAAGCCAGGGACCGCCCAGAAGTTCTTCGGAGGGGAACGCGAGGCGGATCTTGAGCGTGCGGGAAGTGGATCGCGGATAGCTGGAAGGATCGCAGCGATCGTTGAGGTTCTGTTACACAGAGGTGTCCTTCTGGGTTTCGACACGAGGGCTTCACGATTGTTCGTGGTTCGTCAAAGAACGAGCTCGCGTATTTTGAACGCCGATTATACCTCGACGCGAGGTCTTGGAAGAAGCAGAAACGTGTCCGGATCGGAAAACGTTTATCGCGCGAGGAAGAGGAGGAAGAGGGGCGCAATTTTCGAGCCTCGAGGAACGACTGTCTCCTTTTTGGTTTTAAAGGAAGAAAGGAAGAACGAACGAGATAAAGAGCGAGATAAATAGAGAGGGAGAGAGAGAAGAAGGAAGAATTGCCGCCGACGAACGGCTTTATATTTATTCGCCGACCCGTGTCGTTTCCTTTGAGCTTCCCGTTCCAGGTAGCGAAATGCATGCGCGCCGAGACAAAAACAGCGGGCCGGTAGATGGGCCCCGCGGTTTCAAGTAGATTTCGCGAAAGTCGGTAGAGAAAACGGCGCCGGTGCACCGAACGGACTTTTTGCATAGACACGCGGAACCGGGGAAACGTCAAAGGGAGAGGACGGTATATATTCGAGCGTGCATTAAACCTCCTTACCCCGTTTGACGGTATCGACAAATCCTCTTCAGCCCTGAAACGGAGGCGACCCTGTGCCAAACGAGAGTGCTACTCGAGATGTTCGCGGAAACGTTTCGCGACTCGCAGCCCCGCTTACTTTGCACACACGGACAGGCATACCGGTTCGTGAACGTCATGCTAAGGTCGCCATCGGCTTGAACACCGGTGCATCGTCTCGTGTACTTAGTATGTTCGAGAAGTAATAATACGGACGGTGTACTATTTTTGTATTTCATTCGCAGCAATACTTTTTCGGCGTCGACAGAATTGCGTCGGATACAGTAGGGGACAAAGGTTTAAGACCAAAAAGAGTTAACGAAATTAAACTAATTTATTAGAAATAGTATTGTAAACAAAATTTGCATTCTGTGCCAATCAATAAATAGTGTTCTACCGTGATAACGATCAAAATGAATGCACAGACGATGTATGCAAACCATAGAACTACGTTATACATTGTCCTCTCGTTTTAAAGTTTTGTCCTCCAGTGTACAGTTGATTAATGAACGCGAGGATGAAGTTTTGGAGTTCGCGTTTCAGAACGAAGCGACGAAATCGTAAATAAATAAGAAATTCATTCGTTTATATTTGTGTATAAAGGTTCGATCCAAAGAGTAGTTCGATTCAGCGTTTCGCGTTTTATTTTCAAGCAACAGCGCTAAAGGACGTTCGTTGTTCGAGGGGAATACTTTCCAACAAAGTAATTACCTTTGTACGATCAACGTTTTAATTAGTAGATTGCCTGTATCCGTGGAATATGTAAATTACGATACGCGCGGCTACGTTCCGCCTCCACGAACGTTTGTAATAAAATTCAGCGTGTAACCGCACGGTCGAGCGGTTTCCGGTTCGATTTCGGCGTTCCGCGTTTGATTCTCCGGATCGATCAGCCTGGAAAAAGTTGAACGGTTTTCGACGCGGAGTCAGCAAACGGAAAAGTTTCACCGCGGTGGAAATCGACGAGCCGGCAGCGGATTGAGAAATCGAGCGAAGTTTCGAGTTCCAGGACTACCGATATAGCGTCACGGTCGGTTGCTCGCCGAACAACCTTCCAAGGTAAAAACAGAGAACGAACGATGGTGTACGTCCTAGCTCGAAAGTATTAGAAAACTTATAGAGGGTTAAGTAAACTTGAAAGATCGCTGGGAAATTATCGAAACCTTTTTAAAATTTATTAGATTTCCGTTCAAAACTTTCATTTTTTCATTCACTTCTAAATCGTTAGCACCGCGGGAGAAAGTCGCTGATACATATTGTGCCGAGGATTATGAAAGTGATCCAATTAAACGGTTAAAAAGAAACTGAATTTTATCAATTGGAACGTACGGAAACGAGCCAAATCGCAAAAACCGAGGAGCTGAGATTTAGAGAAAAAATGTTGACTCGAATCATTCTTGTAATCTTTGACACGATAATGGTTGATACGATGTTAGAAAATTAGTTATGCTACGTGGAGGAAATATTGTGTTTTGTAACAGACGAGCAAGCGTCCTGATACTTATGAACGATCGTTGTGCAATCGAATAAATTTCGATTTGAAGTTTTGCGTTCGCCGGTTGAGAATCTGTGTCGATTCCAGACATTGATTACAATCTGATCTCGTTTCAAACGAAACAAATGCATGCACCAGAGAGATCAGACCCGTGAATTTCTATTTAGGGGACTGTTAAACGGAAAATTTGTTCGATGGTCGTTCGAGCGTCTCTCGATTAACCCAGATGCAAACAGCGGCGGAGGTTGAGCGACAAATTTACACGGGCCGCGGTCCGGCGTCCCGCAAAAAGTGTCTTCGATAAATCACTTGTGTGCGGAATTTTCGCCAGCTTAAAATAGAAGGAAATAAAGAGAGTGTGTGAGACGGGGAGAGTCAGAGTTCTAAATACGAACGGATGATCGATCGATCAGTGTGCGAAAGAGATGTGTGTTCGAAGGAAACACGTGCAAAGGTATGAGATAACGCGGTAAGCCTTTATCGAACGATCTTAATCGAATCAGTGTAAAATACTATTTGTTTATGTTTCTAATAAAATTCTAAACTGATTGCGACGATGGTGATGTACATGTATAACTTGACCTTTATCCTTGCTTCGTGAAAATATTCGTCACTCTTTACGCGTTTCCGTCGTATGTAGGATGTGCCACGGTCAAAGTTACCTTTTCTAATTTTCTACGATCTTTACCTAAGTTGCAAGGATCAAAGAAACTAGTTTTAACCCCTTGACTACTGTGGGCGCCTGTAGGCGCTTAGAAATTTTGCGTTTGTGATACTGAGAGCGCCTATAGGCGCTCGACACAGTTTGACTTTTTGACACTGAGGACGCCTATAGGCGCTTCACACAGTTTGGCTTTCTAACACCAAAAATTCGCCGTTCTCAGCGCACATCGTAACTCAATCCCTGCCGTATGGTACGACCAGTACATATCAAAGTCTGCCGTAGTCAAGGGGTTAAATAGGACGTCTTCGCGTCTCGTATATTACACCACGCCGTTTTTTATCCATTAACACTAGAACGACCGACCATTAAAATGTACTTCTTCGTATGGAAGAGACGAAATTGAAAATTACATGAAAATGTACCGACGACATAGAGAACAAATCTTTATTTATACCTTTTGCAGAAAATCATAGTAAATTTTTGAAGCTAACCACAGTGGATTTATAAGTGTGGACGAAACACCCCTTCTCCTTCCTTTTCCTTTTCTCTCACCCTACACAACAGCCCTATAAGGTTGCTACGAACAATCACCAATTGGTCATTTTGACTGCTCTGGTCGTTCTTAGTGTTAAAAAAGTAAATCACACTTTGAACGTCTCTTTCTTGGTTCGATTGGTCACGAACCGAAGCCCTTGCTTCTGTTCGCATCGAGATTTTCTTCGCGATTAAAATAACGCGGGCAACGGTTTCTCGAAACGTTTCGATGATGTCGGCCGAGCTTTGTTCCCCTGTTCCAAGGCAAACAAACTTTTAGCTTGTCGAAGTGAAACAGGCGGAAAGAAGCGAGAAACGGGGGTTCGGTCGGTGTTATCGTCGAACCGTTCGGTTTCTTTCCCTCCAACGATATTTCCGCGGATCTAATCTAAAACGAGAGCGCGAACCGGCAAGAAGCGTGGGCGGGAAGAAAAATAGAAAAGCAAGGTTGTTCGCGTAAATTTTCGACGGCCCTGGCCAGGTCGTTCGACCGCGAAACGACGGACCACCACGTCGTAAACCTCGATGAAATGTGCGAATTTAATTTTCCGGTTATTACCTGTGGTCCCATGAATGTGCATCGCGTGGACCGTCTCCTCTCCTCTCCTCTCCTCTTTCTCCTGATTTATTCACGGTTACGAGCGTGACCTGGGACAGATTCCGCTGGCCATTTCCAGTCAGCGAGTCCCGGGAAACGGGTGGGAAAACCGGGGGTTGGTTTTCGAAAATTAATAATCGTTCACATTACTGGACGATAATAATGCTCCTTTAACACGTTTCTCGCTTTTATGAGACTCTCAGTTGCGCTGCGTGCGCGTAAAATGGTGTACGTTATGACGTTCATTGGATTCGTTATAAATTTGTACAAAGTTGCCGCAGAAATTCATTTCGTTTTATCAGTTGATATTAAGCACGCGAAGCTTGAATTTAATCGGAGTATTTAGTATTTATTCTACTTCTTGCGATAACAATTTTTTTTTAAAATGAATAGCACAACCTAAAATATTTACCTCGCGGTTCTTCGTGAATTGGAGACTCATAATTACTTGTTAGGAAAAAATGACGACGAAAGATTCGGTTGAGCCTAACGAAACGAATCGGAGAAGGTGTGGAGTTAATTATGAGAGAAATAAAATATAACTTTTTTTAAGGTGTTTCATGTTTTCCCGCGTTACAAGAATCGCGAAAATTGCACGATGCTTCGTGATTTCGTGGAACTCGATTGTATCGCCACCGGGTATCGTTCGATAAACTAGCGTAAATGTCGCGCTATTTGCCCGGTGGCACATCGAAATCAGTCCCAGACAAAAACGAGCAAACAAACGGTATCGATTTTAGCGTAAATGTTTGAACAGATTGTACGCATTGTTTCCTATCATTTTTGAAACATCAACGACGGAAGTCGTGTTTAAAGTGGAGTTTATCGAACGGGTGTTCTCAGAACTATAATTTTCAAAACGCTTCCGAACGCTTCCAAGAGATGATTACGAAATGTTTCTGAAGTATCCTCGGAATAAAAGCTCGAAGGGTTGTCGAAACTCTCTCGAAACAACCTCTTCGAGCTTACACGTATCGATCCATTCCGGTGACATTCTAACGCGACCTTTTATTTCCTGCGATTCTCAACCGCCTCCTATCTTTCGCCAATCGAATATTCGACGGGTCACCCTGAGGACAGGCTTGAAACACGATCCAAAGATGTTCTCGCAATTTCGTTTACGTAACGCTGTCCCTGCCGTGGCTCGAAGAGAGTTATCGTGTTTCAGCGGCGGGCAAGGTTATTATAAACGTATTATTTAGCGTCAGTTATTTCCATATCGAAATGAATCATTAGTTTGGTCTGTTACGGGCGATCTGGATCGAGGTGAGCCAGAAATCTGAACGCGCGAAAGAATACGATAGCCGTCGCGATCGTGGCGGCGGCGGTCTAACGCGCGCGCCTTGTTATTTAAGTCAAGTCCCGCAGGGATTCGGTAACGATCCTATAAACGAGCCGAGCTGTGCCGCGGTTGCCCGGCTCTCAGAGACGCAGGATGACGATTTATTTCGAAATTGAACGATAAAGTTCACGGAACCGTCGCAACCGTGCCCCCTGACAAGAAGGAATTCATGAATCTCAAAACGGAAAAACGTTTTATTCGTTTTGGGGTTGTTAAAATTTTACATATAGAGCTCCCTTTGGTTGCAGATGAAACGGTTGATTTCACCCTCTTATTCTCCTCGCTTACTCTTCGCATTTCTATCATTTGAATCTTAATGTTCTAGTATTCAAAATATGATGTTTCAGAAATACCATAAAATGCAGTTAATATTGTTTATTACGTACAAGACAATTGATATTTATTTGTTGGATGTATGTAATACCAATTGAAAGGTAGTTTTACTTTCGGGTCATACGGACCCAAGACGGATAATAATAGGGTTAAAATGCGACGCGAAATAAAATTTCCTCCCTTTCCTCGCTTTCACGGTCTACCTTATCTCGTCCACTTCGGAGGCACGTATTACGCGAGGATAATGAAGGTTAATTAGACGGCTTGACGCATCGAGCGTTAAATTAATATTAGCACGCTATCTGCAGCCCTCGAGAGAAGAATATATTCAAGCACGACAGCTGATTGCTGCAAATTGGCTTCAATTTCCTTCAATTTGCTACTGACTGAAAAAATTCGTATACCGTAGGCGGCATCTGTCGCGACCGATCGTACTCGCTCGTGGATAAAGTAGGCACTGATGTAGCGAACGAGCTCTTCCCGTCTCGCTTCTACTGTGACGGCGTTAGTACACGGTTCGCCGTCGGATGGCGCGGAGGTCGCTTCATTACGCGTATTCGAATCGTTCTCCAGTTCACGGTCATGTGTGTTGTTGTTCGTTGTGCTCGTGTTGTGCTTGACATTAATTAGTGGTTCGTTTAACGTTAATTAGTATGTGAGGCTGCGATATATTATATTAGATCATAAGGTAAACCCTTTTTCCTCTTGACCGTGTATCGTGTAACTTTAATTCTACCATGATGTTAAAATTTGTAATTATCGAACGTTAATAATAATCCCTCCAATTTTGGTAGCCATTACAAGAATGGTGACTATTGTCGAACTAATTTTGATTTGTGTGTATTCTGTTTCAGTTGCCGGATTTGAATAATCTTGATGAAAAGGTGAGTGCTACCAACGAATTCCCGTTCACCTATCTCGATTAATCACGATACCGGTCTGGGTAAGTGAAATCTGAAAATAATATTTTTCTTTCCGTTTCAACGTGATGATCGGTTTCTCTGTGATTGCTCGAACAAATTCGAGGAATTTCGTGTCGCGGCACCATCGGTTCTCGATATTAATATCGAGTCGGTAACCTTTCTTTTCACCGTGTGTCTCGAGCGATAATCGTGCTCTGTCGAAGTCAGTGTCAACTGTTTGATAGAAGATTTCACGGTGGCTTAGAAATTCTAAGCAGAGTTAAAGGGGTACGTGCCCGGAATCGCGAATGAGGCGTCCGTGGACGGATTAAGCTCTTACAAAGGGACTTACGTAATCCTCGTGAAAAAGATATACGCGAAACTAATATGAATGTTCCGTGGCAGAAGCATGCGGCTTATAGGCGTCGTTAATGCTGGTAAACACTTTCGAAAGCTGTTCCCGCGTCTTTCGAGCTGCGCGCGCATGTTTCTGAATTTGTTATGTGGATTATTACCTTCGTTCGAAATGGCTGGTGCATTTTCACCACGACTCACAAGAGATTAGGAAGAGTAATTGTTCTAACAGAGTGGTCCATTTAGTTCGTTTCTCGCCTAAATTAATTAAGCGTCTCGCGATAACCTTTACAATTTTATCAAAACTATTCGTCAAAATTTTATTTTTAAATTTGTAATCGACCTTGGACGGGTGGATAATTTAACAGTAGTACCTATATTCCCCATCAGAGAGCTGTTTATCGTCTCGAAATGTTTTCCTTCTATAATACCTACCCATAACGACTCCAGTAGAGGGGGTTAACGAGAGTAATCAAATATCAAAAATATTATGTGACATTTTGAAGAATCTGTATACATTAAATATACAATTACATAAACTGTACTATCAGTTAGAAATATTAACATATAAATTGCAAACAAATTTTTAATCCTGCGAATAAAAGAAGGTTCAAAAGTATACTTCTATACGTTTCGTCTCCTATTCATTAAGAAAAACCGAATCTTCTCGCATTTGAGACATTGTAACATCTCATTGTACATTGTTTTGCTCAGTTTACGCGAGCAACGTCAGAGCGAAAGGATGGTATTAAGAGCAATTACGTTAATGCGAGCTTGCTCAGGGACCGTCTCTATGTGTACAGGAACTTAACGCCGGTCCCATCGTTCACGAGTTAGAGCGGGGAGCGAGGCCCTATCTCGATGCACCGTTTCTCGGGCCGTTTAATCGGCCATCACACAGAACACCCTGGCCCCGTTCTTAACGCCGTCTCGAACGCACAGTAATTCTAGTCATCTCGTTGCGAGAATCGATAGCGTCCGCGGTTTATAATCCCGGCTTATTAACGGGAGCTCATTAATTCGCTTACGACCCGTTTACGAACCTCTCGAAGAGTGCTCGAGCCCATTTCTCCCCGAGCAAGAGACTGCACCACACTTGTAATCACACCTGCTTCGTGGTTTAAGCCCGTACATCAACTTTGGCAATCGCAGCTGTTCCCCCTTATTAATTCATTCATCTCGCCTCGGGTACCGTACACTTTGCATTTACCAGCAGGATTTTTATGGTAACCGTACTTAACCCTTTCGATCTACGCTTTTCGCGACCCAAGCACACGTTATAAGTGATCTTTCGTGATTGGTCTGTGTATTAACCCTTTGCGGTCGAGAGGTGACTCGTAGTCGTCTAATAATACTACAGTGACTCCAAAAAATATCCGTACACTGTATTATAAGGAAATTCATCTACTTTTAAAATTCTGATTTAAATGAAACTTTATGCGTGTACAGAACATAGTGTGTCCTGCATGGAGCAATTTTTTTGGCGGCAAAATATCTTTTAAGGGAGCTGATAACGAACCTCAAAGTTTCAGCGATTTTTCACGCTTTGAATACAAGCTTTCCTGTATTCTTTTTTTATGATAGGGAGATGGAGTATTAAAAACTAAACATTTTCTATTCGAAAGGTTTTACTTTATCAAGTACCATTACAAAGTTGTCTTTAAAAAAATGAGAGAAAACTCAGAAACTTCAACGCTGATTTCACCATTTTAAAATGGCATTTAGATGAAAATAAGAGATTAAGTCATACGTATACTATTACGATCTACGTAACCACAAAGTTTTATTAAATACTTCTATCAGACTCAAAATTTCAAGGTGTAAACGAATTTATTTGTGACATAGTGTACGAATACTTTTTGGAGCCGCTGTAACTTCAACGATTCTCAAGTGTAACATATTTAACAAGATTCATTCTTACTGTGAACTTCATTTGGTTTAGTTAAGAGATAGCCTGAAATTTACATATTTATACGTCAATTTAACCCTTTGGGTTTGAAAATTTGCAAAATTATCTTTTGGTGATTGATTGGCCACCTTTCGAATGCAATTCATTAATTTATTCGTTAAACGGGTAATCCTAATTAGAGTGCACAGATAATGAAACGCGGAGAAGTGAAATAGACTGCATTATAATATTATTATCCACGAAATAATTAACAATTCATTTCTAAAGTTGGGTGTTGAATTAGAACAAGGAATTATATTTATTTGGATGGAATGTATACAGTACGCTTTAATTTCTTTTTTTTACAGAAATAATCGCCGGATCGTTACGCGATAGTATACTAAATTCATAATTACAAGGCGTGCAGCTATCGTGGTACCGCGATTTATTACTCTGAAACGTTAGTATAAGCGTTTAGCCAAGCATTTTTCGTTGCTTTCGACGGTTTTATTCGCTACCGTTCGCAATTTATTTCGAACAGTGTTACGTAATGCACGGTTTCCATCGTGCTTTACAATAATTGGCCGATTATCCAAGAAACTGGTCGGCCCTCGTGCACGGCGGATCGGGCAACGCATGTAGGTGGAGCCACGCGGAAACAGATCATTAAGATAATCGATTGCGAAATTACGTGCGCTCCTTCGGTCGGTTGGCGACACGTGAGAAAAAAAAATTACGGTTTATTGTTCGGTTTTCGTTATCCTTTACGGTGTACACCGGTTACGTCACCGGTCCTTTCGCGTTTGGACATCCTGTTTGTCGATCGAAGCTACAATTATTTAGTTATTTATTTATCTGACGGGTAAACACCCTTTGTAAAAAAGTAATACTGTAAAAATAAAAATTATTTATTGATTTATTTTTACGGGATTAAACCGTTAGAGAAATTGCTTACAGTGAGATATGAAAATATATTATAAATGGTGAAGGATAAGATCATTTAGTTATTTATTTATCTGACGGGTAAACACCCTTTGTAAAGAAGTAATACTGTAAAAATAAAAATTATTTATTGATTTATTTTTACGGGATTAAACAATTAGAGAAATTGCTTACAGTGAGATATGAAAATATATTATAAATGGTGAAGAATAAGATTATTTAGTTATTTATTTATCTGACGGGTAAACACCCTTTGTAAAGAAGTAATACTGTAAAAATAAAAATTATTTATTGATTTATTTTTACGGGATTAAACCGTTAGAGAAATTGCTTACAGCGAGATATGAAAATATATTATAAATGGTGAAAGATAAGAAAATGGTGTAAGATAAGAAAATTTTACAGACAAATGTGGTGACTGTTTTATAGAGTGAAGTGATTGGTTGAACAAATCGTTTATATGTATATAATTTTCATGAAATTGGACGGTTCGTCGATGCACGCGAAAAGTTTGACGAAGAGAACGAAATTCGAGTAACATTTTAAATAGCTTCGAGTTTATGTAAAAATAAAGCTAAAAGGAGAGCACAGAGGTTTAACCCTTTGAATGCTGAATATTTTTGGCCTAAGCGCTTCGAAGAGACGGCGTACTATCGCTGGAGACGGAGTATTATTGCTTGAACTCTGACAATCGCACGGCAGTAAGCGGAAGATCGAAAAAATTGACAAACGCATATTTTCGTCCATGATCCCTACGAGTAATTTTCGTCAACGCTAAAAGGTTTTAACGCGCGAAACGTGTGGCCACGGAAAAAATCATAAGGTGAAGGAAATAAAAATTGACAAACGCATATATGCGTCCATAGTCCCTACGAGCAACTTCTGTCAGAAGGTTAAATTAACCCTTTCGCTACGAAATGCGAATGCTTGCTACGTACGAGCGGTGGCTATAGTCACCCCGTGAAATTTTGTGAACAGAGTATTATTGCATTATGCAATAATTTTTTAACCCTTTCCTTTCTACGACTGACCACAGTTACGCTCTGCGTAAGACTCCACGGTATTGAACGTACGACGGATAATTACAATTGTTCCATAAGTACACACCTTTGCCGTGGCAGCTTTTGTTCAGCGGGAATTGCTTGTCGAAAAATTCTCCCGTAGCGAAAGGGTTAAATTTCAAATTTTTAAATTTCGCGTACGGCTCGATTGCGTCGACGATCATTTTCTTCGAATGATTAATTAATCCCGTAGTCGAGTGCGTTTACCTAGACCTGCGCAACACTCCGCGTAATCGTCCTCGCTGCGTTACGCAATTCCGCTCGCGGAATAATTCCCTTCAATTCCACCACCACGTTGCTCATTATCTACTTAACTCGGTCGTCGAACTCTCTCTGCTCGTTTTCATCGACGTTCCCCCGTGTTTCTTTCGCTTTGCATCATATTCGATGTCGCGGATAAACGAAAAGAAAAAAAAATAAAGAAAAACAAGAAATAAGTGGAAAGAAACATGCGAGATAGTCGAACGATCTCGCTCGTAATCGAGGATGATAGACCGTAAATATATTGTTGAGATTTTCGAGTTGCAACTAGAACCTCTCGGAATCCGGGTTAATGCTTTTTGGCAAGCAGGCACCGCGTCGGTCGTTGAGCTCAGGCTAATTTACATGGGTGATGAAATTGATTCCAAAATTTCGGTTTCGCGTTTTACGCTCGAAACGCGGAGCACTGTCGTGTACGGCGAGATGCACGCGCGGATGTTGCGAGAGTGCCAGCAACGAAGCGCTTTTCGATGTACGCGTTCAGGATTGGCGACGAGATTAGGTTCAGAATTGAAAGATTAACCCTTTTAGCGCCGAGCAAATTTAACACTATTCCTACCACGACCGGTCAAATGACCGTTTTTAAAATTGTGATTAGAATTTCATATATACAACATAATTGAATCGCCTTTAAATCTTAGACTTTTCCTCAAATATACGTATAATATATTTTTCAATATTCACTTCTTTTTTCATTGTTTACTTTCTGAGAAAAATTTCTAGTCTGTCCTACGTGGGAACGTCGCAGTAGGAATAGGTGTACGTGAATTGTCGGTAGGAATAGTGTTAACGAATTTGCTAAGGTTTGGGAGAAAGCGCATATAAAAACGGAAGTAAGAATGATATTTACAAAATTCAACAAGAAGCATATTACGGAATAAAAAAAAAAAAAAATTGAAACATTTATAACGTTTCATAAATTTATTTTGAGATAGTCTCGCGATGCAAATAGTTGGGCGCCATGGAACATGCAACGATATATCGTCGTTCGGCGTTAAAAGGGTTAACCATCGAATTGTACAGGAGGAACCGTTTAATTTGTTTCACCTCCGTCGTTTTCGTCGTTAATGGATACACCGCATGATCTGCATCGCCTAAATGTTCGTAATACGATTATAGACAAGTATAAGCAATTTATTTATTTATTGAGTACTGAAAAAATTATTTATTGAGAAGAGAAAAAATGAAATTAAAAGAAAGAAAAGAAGAAACAATTTCTTATCGAGCTCGTTGGGTTACTTTCAGCGTCTATTATTTATTATAGGATTGCGTAGAAATAATTTTTTTGGAAAGAAGTTTTTATATTTATGTGAATTTTGCTAAAGTGTTCTTTATTATAAAAAAGCGTTGGAAACGACTGAGTTTCTGCGGCGATTTATTCACTAGCGCTTGTGGTTCGAGGTGACCAGTATTCTTTGCACTCGTAAAATACGAACTCTTCGGGAATTATGCTATCGTGTTAGTATATTTTACGATTTCGGAACAACGCATTTTGTATAGGCATGTCATAGGGGAGGAGTCCTTCCGTGAATTTACGAATAGCCAACGGATGAGTAATTCGTCGTAAAAAACAATGTCTACGATCGCGGCCCGGTTGTTGAATAAATTTCGACACGAACCAGCGTACATTATTGCTAATTATATCGATTTTAGAAGAAGCCCTACTTTCCGTGCCAACGGTCGTCTTGGTGGGCCCAAAACCGCCGTTTAAAATCGTTTTCTTTGTTCTGTTTGGCGTCTCGATCCTTTCCTCCCACGGACCATTTCCTAATTAATTAAGAGTGCACCACCAATGTAAAGATCCCTAATTATTAGACTGCTGATTTGTATGCATTCGTGGGAAATCTAAATGCGGAGAAGGTTCGAAATTTGCATAACATGCAAAAATTCCAGTACTCCTGTTTGTAAATATAGAGAAGGATGAAGCAGCCATTGCTTCGGTCGCGTTCAGAAAAGTGTAAATTTGCACAAAAATCCATGGTCTACTAATTATTATTCACAAAAGTGATAATCCAAGCTCCGGATCGTGGCTCTAATAGCTCCGTTCATCGACGACACTTCTAAATTATATTTTTAAATTATATTTTACACTTTTAAATTATATTTTTTTCCCTTAGTACCGAATAGTCTTAGATACTTTCTTCGTCTACGTAATAAAATAGGAAATATTAAATATAGGAATATCTAGTTTTATTTATTTAGTAGAGACAGATGATAGGGCTCAGATGTGAATAAAATAAAGTGAAGAGCTTAGAATATTATTAATATATATTTAATACAGTTTAATAGTAACAACTTAAATGACTTTTCAACTTATCAACTACGACGTTCTCGCTCGATGCATTCGGTCACGTTCACCCAAAATTCTTCAGTCGCTCAGTTTTCTCAAATGCTCATCTTTCGCGCCTTAGAAACATTCTAGTCCAAACATTCTACGTTCGCACGGCTATCGCACGACTCAACCATTCTTCACATTTTCCTACACTCGCATCTGTTGAGGAAAACGACAATGTTAAAAAATATAAATGTATTTATTTGGTGTAATAATTTTCCGATACCATTCACACGTCCTATTTCCAATCAATCAATAAACAAAAGGTATACACTCACGATCCTCATTCAATTTTTTCATTCTCTACTCCATTCACTAATATTTTCATCCTTCTTGTTTTCCATACATTGCTTCTCATTCTAATTTCTTGACCGTTCATTCTAGAATCTCTTTCACACAAACAAACATACACACGTCAATAAATTAGCAATCACCCTCGCAGCATCCATCAGATCGCATTTCTACATAAATGATTAAATGAATAAATAAACATCCCTAGACAGGCCCGGCCGCGAAATTACAATCTTGCGATCCCGCTCCGAATCGCGGGTCGCGAAGCGGCCTCGACGAGCGAAACGATCATAAATTCGAACACGCTCGACGCGAGAGGGGAACGGGTTGTTGTGCGATACGCTTGCAGCCTCTCCCTAGAACCGCGTTCGCTTGCGTAACCCGCTCGTTGAACGGGCTCGCGGGAGATTCGTCGCGTTTTGCATGCGACCGGTCGTCGTAGTAGGTGCCTTTAGAGGTTAAGAAAATATCTGTGTCACCCGCGGCGATCGGCCGACCGGTTGCCAGACGTTAGTTGTAAACAGGATGGAATTTGCATGCATATTCACAGCGGCAACGGAGCCTGTTGCAGCGGAGCATCGAGGTCGTAGCTCGATCGCTCGCGAGTGTCTGTAGCTCTCGGTCCAAGGTCTGATTCGCGGAGAGGGGTTGCCGATTTTTTGGTGAAAGTGAAAGCGCCGGTTTTAGTCGGGGGTGAATTCGATTAATGACGCTGGAAGGAGAAGGAGAGGGAAAAAATTGGTAGAGAAAAGTTTCTTTTTGACTTTTTTTTTTTGTGATTTGATTGGTCGTTCAGAAGAATTATTTTTACTACTTACTCGATCAAGATCAATTAATTCTTCATCGCTTTTCACGTTCCATAAATAATTTAACGCTTTACCGATCGCTCGTGGATCAACTTATTGCATACGCTTTACACTCCTGACCGGTATTATTTTAGCGCGAATGCATCGCTAATGAATCGATTACAATGATCTTCTTTGCGAAATTTATATTTTAAGATTTATTTACGGTATATACACGGTGTCGCTCGAAATAGTCAGCTTTGTGTAAAGAAGCATTACAAAATTTATGGACCAGGCGTGTTAAAAGTCGATTAATAGGCTTCAGGTCGGTAAAGTGTTAATAAGAATTTGTTTACAAAATACCGAGCAACACGAGGTATCTTTTTGTTGCATACATCGTGGTTTTACGGAGGCCTGGACGGTGGCGTAATTATGTAGTTTCAGATCGTTTAGAAGGGAAATGTTTATCACCGAGCAATCCTTGAGACCGAGATACGCGTACAAAGAAACCGTGTTATGTTTATACTCCGTTAAATACACTCGATCCCTCTCAGAAATTCTCGTAAAGCTACCGAGCGGTAGCACTTCGAATTATAAACAAGCTCCACCGGTGGCCTTACATAACTTCGGCACAGCTCTTGTTTTTCTAATCGTGCACCGGCTTCCGCCTCGATCTTCCCCTTTTGGAATCCTTAATTAATCCACCGGATAAGGATAGCGATCACGCGAGCCCCGGGGTACCTTTTCCTGTGATCGTTCCCTCCCTTGTTTTTTAAACCCCTCGAGGGCCGGAAAAGGGTAACTTTTTGATTACGAAAAATAATGAACTTATGTTTCTTTTCTCTTTACGAGAATCCTCGTTGTAGGTATCTTTTGTAATTTCATGCGAATTCATAATTTGATAAGCGAAATGCATAGAATTTCTTTCATCCGTCGCTTTTCTATATGCGTTTGTCATAATATGTACAATATCCCAAATTCCTCAGTATTGGGAATGGGGTTTTATATTGATAAATGAAATGAACTCTTATTCGTAAAATAATACTTTGATAATTTATTAATACTTTTATATAACACGAGGAAGGGCAATTTTGACTGCACCTAGCGAGTTTTGTCACAAGACTAGCAGAACGCAGTGGTCGAAATTCTTACAACCCCGTCCGGGTCCTTGAGCCCCTTTCTTCTGTTTCTCGATGTTTTCGAACTTTCTAAAATGCCAGATGTGGAAGCTTAGCTTCTTGGAAAAAGCCCTTGAGAAAGTACGTTAAGAGAAAGCTGATTTATGGTTAATTTTTGCTTCGTATTATTTCTGTATTCAATTTCTAACACTCAGAAACGCATAAAAATGTGCAGCTCGGTAATCGTGCACGAATAAAAAAAAAGGAAGCTATATTCACGTGGTTCGACGATTATGAAAAAATGTTTGCTCGTGTGTCCGGTGAATCGTTTTTCTACAATTGCCTTTTTCAGGATACTTTAGCATAGCGTGTACTCGGTTAACATTATTCCTACCACAACCGGTCAAATGACCGTTTTTAAAATTTCGATTAGAATTTCATATATACAACGTAATCGAATCGCCTTTAAATTTTATACTTTTCCTCAAATAAACCTATAATGCATTTTTCAATATTTACTTCTTTTTTCATTGTTTATTTTTTCAGAAAAATTTGTAGTCTGTCTTACGTAGGAATGTCGCGGTAGGAATAGGTATACGTGAAGTCTGGAAGTGTTCGTTCAGAGTTCCCGGTGCTCCCCTATTTCGCTGTAGTAGGCCATCGTGGAGGTTTTAGTAGGTAAAAATCCTACATAACTTCGTCCCCCCCCCCTCAGGCTGACAGGGTATCTTTCCGAAGATTTCCTCCACGGAGAAAAAACAAAGAAAAAAAAGGTATACGTGAAGTGTCGGTAGGAATAGTGTTAACACTGTACCAACCGCTCATGACTCGACTCATTGCACACGCACTCCCGTCCGGCTCATTTTGGTGTGGGTGGTAGGAATAGGTATACGTGAATTGTTGGTAGGAATAGTGTTAATAAACTTGGTCATTAATTAAAATCTAATAATTAATTAAATATCTTGGAGCATTAATTCATAGGTATCGTAAATATTAACACTTAGCCAACCGAACGGGGAGATCTCCCATTTTCTCTTTGACAAAGCAATGCCATTGATTCTATTTACTTTTGTTACTAGTTGGTCCTAAACTGATGTTGAATTTATTAAAAATTGTATTTTAGAAGATTTATAAACAGTACTAGTTCAAGACTAATTAATAACAAAAGCAAAATAGAATGAATTGCAGCGCTCTGTTGAGGAAAAAGTGGGAGATCTCCCCCATTCGGTCGGCTAAGTGTTAAAAGTAAGCCCGATGGTGTGCGAACGAATACCTTTCGCAGCGTTTCTCTGAAGAGGTTGAAGCAAAAGAAGAGGCGCGTTCGCGCATTGTGTGCAAATTCAAGAGGAGCGCGCGTGCTCGCTCGCGAATCGCCAATTATGCCGGCGGTCTAGCGATCGCCGCAAACAGAGCCCCACGCGGTGCTGCTCACCTATTAATCGCGTAATGACGAGCACAACACCGCACACACACACGCGAACGAACCGTATATGGCTAGACACGGTAGGCAACAGTGGTTGCCAAATCGCGGCCGCTATTAATAAGCCGGATAGATAATCATTTGCGTAACGAGCAGGCTGAATAGTCGCGAATCTTCGCGACCTCGTCGTCTTTGGTCACCCTCGATGATAATTGTGCGAGTGAAAAAAAACGAAATTAACACAGTTTATTCAAACGTACAGGGGACATCAATCGACGAAACACAAAGACGATCGATTCAATTCTTTTTTTGTAACGTACTCTTATTTTTAACCATACCATGCAGAAATCATACAGATCATACATCGCCATATTCTTTTCACTACATGAATCTTAATGTCTATATATATTGTCTTTGATATACATACACTCGCTACACTCATCCTTCCATACAACCATTCCTCACTCTCATACCACACATTCCATGAGCCAACAAATCACCACAAATTCAGGGTTGTTTCGAATTTTCGGTCGTCAGTAAGTTGATACTCGAACATCGAAGCGATGTAGGTAATGTGTACAGTAGCGGGCAATAGTTCAAGACGACAGGCGAATGCGAAACTTAGTTTTACGGTTATGCAAATATTGTTCGTATATTTTATTATTTAAAAAAAAAATGATTTTTAAATTATAAATTATTTTTATCGTCATTATGGTAGAACGCTATTTATCGATTAATATGGAATACGAATTTTATTTATAGTGCTACTTCCTATCAATTAATTAATGTGTCTTCTTTGACCCTTTGGTTTTATACTTTTGACCGCTACTGTATGTAGGGACACGGTTTAGCATACGTTTGCATACTTTCATAAAAACTGGATAACGATAGGTATGAGATAGAATTTTATTCCTTAACGTGGACGCGTCTACTGTTTTGCATATTTCGAAATGTTGTGTCTGCGAATCGATGTTTCTACGGAAAGTGGGTAACGAAATTTCGTTTCTCGTACTTTGCATACGTTGGACGGTGTATCGTTTTCAGTATTTCTTAACTGACCTACACACATACACACACGCTTCTACCCTGTTTTGAATATTTCAGAGTACGCGTAAGGAACGTGCATATTTTTGGGCGGCAATCGAGAGACACGCAAAAATACACGGAGCGTCTCGAATAAAGCACATTGCATGTAATATTTAGGGGATGGAACGGATCTCTGTTTAATAGTGTTGAGGTATAAGAAATTTATTTCTACTTGAAAACTTTCCATACTGAAATGGTTTAGGGGGTAGCCAGGTATAAAGTGTTTGCGCTGTCGCCGCTTTTAGTTAGTCCATTGCTATTTGTATTATGCGCCAGTCATATAGACCACCGATATACTTCATTAATAAATATATGTAGGATATGAGGGTGAAGGGGAAAAAACACGAGCCTTATAAACAAAGAAAGTTAACAGTTTATTCAAAAAACACACAAGAAAGTTAATTTATTCGAAAAACACACAAGAAAAAGAACAAGAATCTAAGCGGCACTGCTTTCCGCGACTGTTCTTCTCAGGAGCGCAAAAAACGACTGCCGCCAAATTTGCCGATCGCAACAAGTTTACCCTATTTTACGGAAAAAAAATAAAACACGTCTATCCAACGGTCATTCCGTGGAAAAATCCTACATATATAGTTCATTTTTCGTTATTTAAGTTCTTTTTCACATAACCCCTCAACAAATAGTACATCTGTGAAAGCATGAATTACCATGGACGTTTGCAGTCCAGTCACGAACCAATCGCCCGATAGAATTAAACGGTTAAACATAGCTTTCTGTTGCTCAGGGATGCGTTGATATGTTGGAACGGTGATCGACGTTTTCACCGATTATTAACGTTTCGGGGACCTACAAACGGTTCTGTAGGGTACGCATAAGGATTAGGTCCTAAGAATTAGGACCAGCCATCTGTGTACCGACCATTTATTGACGGCATCGTATTAAGTTGACGGGCCGGCAAACCGAAGTGGTCCCGGGGGTTTCTTCCCGATTTCCCCCTGTTTCCTCATTTTATAGTTCTTACGTCGTGTCCCTTTTCGGTGGTAGCCAAAAAAGCGGACATTCGAAGGTAGTTAGCAGCTACCCATCTTGACTCGTACTTCTGCGATTCTTAAGGGGTAATCGAAATCATTTCTGAGAGAAGTTTTGTTTTTCCTATTGTAGGTAGAGTACGGAAATTAAATCGAAGACGAATTACTTTTGGATAATATTTTGTCTACACGGTTTACACCTCGAACGATTACAGTGAAGTGAGAAGGCATAACGTGTTTGTATATACCAAGAAAAGGATAACATGACTGATGCTCCCAAAACCCCTATACAATCGCAACAGATGTCGCGATTAGCATACTTTAACATTTCTAACTAGTAATAAACATTGTAGAAGTCTTGATTGTGTGTTATTACAAATTTGTATGTACTAATTGAATGATTAAATGATAGATACACTGTGAAGATTACTTGCGATAGATTGAATACGATAGATCGAATATGTCTGTGTAGTCGCGTCCAAGAAGGTCCTGTATTTATATTTCCTGGATGTGTTGAGGGGGGGGGGGATGTGGAGACATGGAAAGGACTCTGCGAGTGTTTTTTGGGTTGTAACGAGACTGCAATCAAACGCCCGTGGTAATGAAGGTCGCCTGGCCATTTGGGCCGAAGGATGGGCCGACGTTCAGGCCCTGTTGTAAAGCGTTTGATGCAGCCCCATAGAACACCCGCAGGGATTCCATGTCACCACAAACATAGTTTATCATTCGTTAGTACTAGTGTTTTAATGCCAGTTCACAAACGAATCCCAAACTCCTGAAGTTTCTTTCAGCGATCGTTCGCGAGTCGCGACTAACCGTTTCGCGGATTCGCTCGCTCGTTCGCCGCTTTTTCGCTCTCCTCCCGCGTGTGTCTTCTAACCGGCCGTGATAAATATAGACGATTACTCGTGCACAGCACAGGAAAACTGACCTCGGACTATAGCTGCGAAACGGGAAACGTCATGCGGGTCTGCGTTCCAAGCGGTGCGTAATTAAACGGCCGATAAATATGTATAATAGCAAGCTATACGGGACACTTGTGTCCAATGAACCACTTCTGCGTCGTTTCAATATCGCCTGCCCCGTGTATTTGCTCGCCAGAGGAACAATCGGTCCCGTCGTTGAGCAACCGATCGGTGAGAAGGCGAGAAAACGAACTGCGACAGAGGAGACGTACACTTCCGGTCAAAAGTGCCGGTTTTATAGCGTCTAATCGCCCTTGTCGATTTTGAAAAGCGTCAATCAGTTTTATCCGTTTGGTCGAAGTGTACCAGTGTCAATATACAAAAAAAAACCGTACCTCTTGTTATTAGAGATAGTTCGTTAAAACGATATGCGTGATTGCAACAAGAGGGTTGCAGTTCCATTTTTTGACAATTTCCTAAGCGTGTCAAAAACACCACGTTGTTTATTGCGGTTTCATACAAATTTGAAGATAAATGAGCGATTTATTACGAATTTTGAAAAGTAAACCAATTCATTCATAAATTATCATTTTGTATCTTAATTATTTCGAATTCAGTAGAAGTGGAGTTGGCACATGTTCAGTGGAGTTGCAAGGTTTTGGATTATAAAATTCATTACAATCGATGGATAGTGATCACCGATCGGTCGATTTCGTGTTTTTGGCAGGCAGTGTACGACCAAACACTTGGAGGCGTTCAACGAGCCCCGTCGAAGGGTGTCGTTCTATAAACCGTAGCCGAAGAGAATTTTTAGAGCGCGATCGTGACACGGTGCTGCACATCTGGAACGATATTCGATCGCCTTAACGTCCAGATCGTTCGCAACGATACGCTGTGACGAGTGCACTTAAGAGTTGGTTCAGCGGGATGCTAATAAACCCGACCGATCGGATCGGGTACGGTTCACGTGCACTCGCCGCTCTCCTGTTGCCTGTACTTACTTTTACGCGTAGCAAGCGCGTGATAATTACTTGCGGTTGGATTCAGATTGTTACTATCGGGTCGTTGCGGTTCGCGTTGGCATACCGTGCTCGTTTCTTTCGCGCGATCGTTACCGAGAGAGGTAAACCCCTGTAGGTTGACGATTTTAAGACTGGACGCATACGAGCGACTTTCTGACGAGCGATTTCTTTTCTTGTTCTTCTAATTAACCCTTTGTCTCTTATAGGCGCGTATATGCGTTTGGCGAAAATTACACGCGTAGATTATGGCGTTTGCCGATTTTTCCTATCTCCTGTTTAGAGCAACACAATTATTAATAGAGCGCCGTCCACGTGGATCATTTCGACTGGAAATATTTAACACTATTCCTATCACGACTGGTCAAATGACCGTTTTTAAAATTTCGATTAGAATTTCATATATATAACGTAATAGAATCGCCTTTAAACTTTAGACTTTTTCTCAAATATACGTATAATACATTTTTTAATATTCACTTCTTTTTTCATTTTTTTTTTTGATAAAAATTTGTAGTCTGTCTTACGTGGGAATGTCGTGGTAGGAATAGGTATACGTGAATTGTCGGTAGGAATAGTGTTAACACTCAAAAGGTTAACCCTTTGATTGCCACGCCGAAATTACATGTTTCGCTCATGACGCTATGGGAGTACACTGCTAGATGCAACATTTCATAGAATTTAATCTTTTATTTTCGAGGTTCTAATAACAATTTTTAATTATTCAATGGGACACTTTTTATTTCAAAGTGCCCCTCGATTAACGGGAATGTTTAAAGTGCACTAATTGTCAATTTTTAGTCAACTCTTAGAAATGCAAGTTGTTGAAGTGCTCCTATCACCAATGACCACCGTGGCATCATAGAAATTAATCTTTTATTTTCGATGTTCTATATTGTACTGTGTGCGTTCATTTTTCATGCGAATCAAATTTTGTTTACAGCGCTTGCATTAGCAGGATTTACACGTTTCTTGCATAAAATACTCCGTTACTCATATGCAGTGTATTTTTAAGCCCTCTAAATTGAACATGAGGATGGCTCGTATAATTTAGAACCGGCCGTGAATCGTTCGTAAGCATTCTTTCGCGAATGTATCATGGAAATTTTCGTAGCTCAGCCGTCGTTACTAAGATTCTAAATAAAATCGTCGAAGTTACACGCGTAAGAGCTTCGGACGCGAATTCGGGGACCCCGTTGTTCCCGAAACTTCGCGGGACGCTGCTCGTTTTGAAGTCGGTGCTTGCGTTATCGCTGAAAATAATTTCGTCGCCCGAAAGAATGGCGGCCCGCTCTACTGTACACGTTGCACGTAAGTACGGTAGACTCGTTTGATCGGCCTCTATAGGCTCGAATCATTGGCCGGATAAACTATTGACGGACACTGTTTGTGGATTTATTTTGAGGGGTTAAGATTATGAAGCTTCTTAATTTTAGAAGAAATCGTACTCGCATTTTTCATAGGTAAATTAACGCTAGATTTATCTATTTCTAATGTATTTGTACTAAGAAATTATACAGAATTTGAAACTCCAGAGCTAAAAGGGAAATATTAAGTTGTTCGGAAAGTAATTTCGTTTTTTTTTTTATGAAAATGAAAGACGATTTTCTTATAATGAATAAATATTTTATTGAATTATATATTGTCTATTCGATAAATTTAATCTCTCAGTGGTCTCACGAGTTGTTATTCACCGATTTGCATCAATTAATGCCTTTATTGTGTCTTCGTCAGCTTCAACTGACCTTCCAGAACGTGGTGGATCTTCAACATCAAAATTGCCGAATCGAAATTTTGCAAACCACGTTTAGCACTGGCGTTCTGTCAATACATTTTTTTTCATACACATCGGATAATTATTTCTTTGCTTGAACAGAATTTTTACCTCTTCGATAGTAAAAAAGTAAAATATTCCGAAAATGTTGCTTTTTACTTTCTGTATTTGATAGGGCACCACTCAAAAACTACTGAGTAGAATCAATCGAAACTTTTCACAAGCAAGCCTTGCTATATGTGCCGTCAAAATACATAATGATCATGCGGCTTAAGTGTGAAGTTGGCTATGAGAAAAATGCAATTAAGCCCTGTGTAGGAAAATACGAAATTACTTTCCGAACAATCCAATAGATTAGGATTACTAGATTACTCGTATCAGTCCATCGATAAAAGTCAATCAAAATTATTGGCAATAATAGTAAAGGAATAATAGTAATACTAGGTCCCGTAAACCTAGTGTTAATCCGAAAATATACGCAAGTCGTTTTTGAACACAGGAAGTGCACTTACGCTCTATGAAAGTACCACGAAATCTACTGTTCAAAGATTTAGAAAATAAATAAATTATAAATAATAATAAATTAATAATAAATTATAAATTTATTATAAATAAATAAATAAAGAAATAGAAAATAAAGTTATTGAGAAGATTGCCTAAGCGATGACAAATAGGATAAAAAAGTGCATTTAGTTGTATTAAAGCTAATAATCATGGAATAAGTCATTAACCGTTTCACTGGTCGATCGTTTTCGAGTCGATGAAAAGGTGGTCAAACCGGATAATCAGGAGTCACTCGGTGAACCGTGTTTCCGATTCTAACACTTTCTTCCTGAACCAACGTGGTCACGTTGATTTTCGTTGAGTGTACAATTTTAACGGCGATTCGTTTGCTCGTGAAACACTCGTGACTCGCGTTTTATTTACCAAAGTAGCGCGAGGCATCGTTCACCAAACTCGAGATAGATTGCCAATATTGCCGTTTTATGGCCCCGTTAATAGCCCCGACATTAACTTTGTTATTATTCGGCGCTCGTGCTAAATCCGCCTTCGTGGTCCTCCTCCTCCTCTTCTTCTCTTCTTCCTTCGGGACACGTGTTTTACGGAGACGATATTACAAAAATATTCATCGTGTTTGCGTGTATCGCGATACCTACACTTTGCCGGCTTCCTGCTTTCTCCTGTTTACAGCGAGGCGAGATAAGGAAAGTGTGTTAATGGGCTCATCACGGAGGCTACCGGCCACCAGACAGACTCACCTTAATCGTAGGAATTAAATTCATTTCATAACACACGAGAGTAGAGGTTTATGCTGATGGCGGGACGAATTCTTCTGGACGTGAACCGTGTACGGGGATCGGTGTCGAACGACGAAGCTGGTCTTATCTCGTGTTAGGTCGTCCTAGACGTTTTTAAGAAAAAGATGGTGTTTGAAAATTACGAAGTCCCCTAGCCTTATAAATTTTATTCTCGAAAATGATTCTTGTCTGTTCCGAATAAATTTCATTTAGCATGGTAGAATCATAATAACGTAGGCATGCGAATGTATAGAGCGTCGAGCGATAAACGAGCAGTTGACAGACAATTTTTGAGAGAACGAAGATTCGGTCTTGTGTCAGAGTTAATCGTAACATCTTAATCTTTAATAATAGATATCCATTTTATTATTTTCAATCTTTCGCGCGATCCGTCTGAAACCTAATATCCCTACGACCTATAATAATAACTAGTGTTTCAAACGAATTGGTTTTCTTTTTTGTCCGTCCTAAAAATTGGATTCCGTGTCTCGTGATGCTTCTAAAGCTGCTAATTCGATTAAGGCGTGGGCGTCGACGCCCAAACAGAGGAGGCTTTAAATTCCATCGCGTTTCTTTCGCTCATCGAGCGTGTGTGCCCTTCCCCCGAAGTGGATTCAAGTCGGATTCGACAAAGAACCTCCTCTTCTCTGCCTCTCTAACCCTCTCCTCTGCCGAGGCCTCGTTCCGTCCGCGGCACGTGCTTCTGTTTGTAACGAGTGGCGCCAAACCGGCAGCAGGACTCTCTTGTGGCCCACATCGAGGTATTCGTTCGGATCACGCAATCGGCCACACAACCCGTTCACTGTGTCGTGCGTACGCACACGTGCTTGATTACGCTCTCGGCTAAAAGTAGAAGCGAGGACGATTTTACGTATTATTCAAAAGATTTTACGCATTCACATCGAAACGACATCCCGTTTATTGGAAATTGGGTTTTATAGTATAAAATACATTTATTTTTGTTAATTACAATTTTATATTAGGAATAAGCAAGGTGAGAAAATAAGGAGGATGTAAAGGAACGGAACTCCTCTTGTAATCCCATAGGGAAAACAATAAAGTTATCTTACTTATCTTACTTAGTATAAAATACAATGAAATACACTCTTGTTCGAAACACTATAATACTTTATTATACAGCACGTGGAAGGTGCAACTCTGACCGAACTTCGCGAGCTTTGTCACGAGACTAGCAAACCGCGGTGATCGAAATTCCTACGACCCCGCCCTTCGTCCCTTCAGTCCTTTTGTTCTGTTCCTTAACGTTTTTGTACTTTCTAAAATGCCAGATGTGACCAGTGGTTCTTGGGAGAAGCCCTTCAGAAAGTACTTCGACATTATTCCTATCGACAATTCACGTATGACATTCTCACGTAAGACAGACTACAAATTTTTCTCAGAAAGTAAACAATGAAAAAAGAAGTGAATATTGAAAAATGTATTATACGTATATTTGAAGAAAAGTCTAAAATTTAACCCTTTCGCTACGGGCGGGTTCTCCGCCGTGACATCATTGTCAGAGGGAGTACCACGTCGGAGAATTCAAAGTGCTTGTTGTTTTCGAACAAAAAAATTTGTCTACAAAGGGTATTCCAGAATATTTATAACGTGTTAGCATGCGCTTTTTAATTTACAGTATGAAAGGAAATAACATTATGCAATATAATATAATATAGTGGCATCTTATGGAGGGCCACTATAGTGGCCCGTAGTAGCGAAAGGGTTAAAGGCGATTCAATTATGTTGTATATATGAAATTCTAATCACAATTTTAAAAACTGTCATTTGACCGATCGTGGTAGGAATAGTGTTAAGCGAAAACTGGTTTATGGTTCATTTTTGCTTCGCAGTATTTCTGTATTCAATTTCTAACACCGTTAAAACGCGACGACCGATCTTTTCGCGTTCGTTTTGCGCCCTGAGAAGCCACGTTTTCATGGCAATAATTATATACCAAAGTTTCACTTTACATGTACGTGTATCGTCGTTTTCATTGTATCGAGAAGCGGTATATTAATTAGAAAAATATAGATAACCAGCAGAAAAAGAAGTACGTACATACATATGTTGCTGAAGGTAAAAATTGGAGATAAAAGTGGAGTAGTTATCTTTAAAGAACGTTATTTGCCGACGAGCTGTTGTCGCTAACAAGACTTATCGTTCCAACGTTTCGTAAACAAAAACAAGATCATCGTACAGAACGACAGATTAAATTATAGGGTAGGTCTACGAAAAGCGACAAGTCAGACGTGGCCGGACAGTTTTGGTCGGTAGTGTTGTACACCAGACGAGAAAGAGAGTCGCCCCGTTCAAGGGAGCTCGTAAAACTTCAACCCTTTGCGCTCGAGAGGCGACTGTTGGTCGCCAAACGATAGTTTTGCAAATTTTCAAACTTTAGTTAGTTTGTTTATTAACACGTTCCCTGCCGGACATTTTTTTTTAAAACTTTCCGTTCAGGCCAGTCGTTCTTTTTATGGTTAACACAAGCATGTTTTTTGTGGTATAATACACAATATTTCAGTAATTTAAAACCATAAATTTAAACGAAAGGCATATCTATTTATAAATTTAAACCAGAAAAGCAATCATTTTTAGTTTATTTGACAAAATATTGTTAAAAATATACCTTTTTTTAAAGGCTGTTTTCCGGCGTGGGAGGAAATTTTAGCATGGGGCGTATACGCGGAGGGAACGTATTAATCAGACCGGAGGTTGAACAGTGATTAAACTAAATGACGCTTAATATAAGCGAATCTTAGTAAATATTTTACACTTAAACATTCGTGAACTCAACTAATTTAAATGAAGTTTAATATAAGCGAATTTTTGTAAATATCTCACGCTTAAAAATTTGTGGACTTAACCAAACTAAGTGAAGTTTAATGTACGTGAATCATAGTAAATATTTCGAATTTGACAATTTTTGAAGTTAGTATCATTAAACGACTAACGGTCGCCTCTCGAGTGTAAAGGGTTAATAGCCGGTTCGGTGAGTCGTCCGCGAAGGACACCATGCGCTCTCGAAGAGATGGCGGACGATCCTCGAGGGGGAACGGAGGATGGATCGGGGAACCGGGAACCGGTTTCTCCCGATCACACACAGATTTAACTTTTTGCTACTCGAACCGCTCGAAAAGAGATCGCCTCGTTTTTTCCCATCCCGATACGCGTTATGCAATCTTTGTTGATTTCTGCGAGGCGAGTTGCGACATCGCGACAAAAAAATGATGTCATCGAGCGGCATGCGGTAAATTTCGACCGACTGTGTCACGGGATTCACTCGTGAAGTTCAAATTGTAAACTTCGATGCGCCAACGTATGATGTTTAGGTTCGTGAAAATGTTTGAGAACTGGATTTTATAAGAAGTGATTTACAATAATTCACTTTTTAGAAATAAATCGATCTCACTCTAACGTCCTTAGACAGACCAGATTTAGAAGTGTGAGAGGGTGAAAAAGAAATAATACGTTCTCTTTGGGAATTTAACCATAAAAAAATGGTGCGTCTTTATTAATAAGCATTTGTTTATAAATTAGAAATACATTTTTATAAACTAGAAATAAATCGATCTCACTCTAACGCCCTTAGACAGACTAGATTTAGAAGTGTGAGAGGGTAAAAAAGAAATAATACGTTCTCTTTGGGAATTTAACCATAAAAAAGATGGTGTATCTTTATTAACCAGCATTTTTTTATAAACTAGAAATAAATTTTTATAAATTACAAATAAATCGATCTCACTCTAACGTCCTTAGACAGACCAGATTTAAAAGTATGAGAGGGTGAAAAAGAAATAATACGTTCTCTTTGGGAATTCGATCACAAAGAAAGAAAATGGTGTGTCTTTATTAATGAGCATCTTTTTATAAACT
>JAOPTO010000728.1:0-188166 GCA_033822845.1 Tetrapedia diversipes | reverse complement strand
TCTGGTTCGCTTATTTACACGGTTATTTATTTATTCGTATTCGTGTATAAGGAACTCTTTGCTACAAGCAGAGACAAAAATTATAATAGCGATCGATTTTACTTTTCGATACCTATTTTTTTCATTTTATTTTATTTATAAACGGACCGAAGCCCTTTATACAATATGTTTAAACAGAAAAAGAAAAAAAAAAGAAAAGTCAAAGTACATACATTATTAAACTTAGCGTAAAAAGGAAGTGACGTGTACAATAACTTATTCTATAACAAGGAATAACTTTTTCGAAGCGTGACGCTGTTGATCTCACGTTTCCGTCGATTTCTTGGTCTCAGGAGCATCTAAATCCAAATATAATAGAAATCTATATATATAAATGAATGTGTGTCTGTCTGTCTGTCTGTACTCGATAGATTCAAAAACCATACATCCAATCGTCGTGAAAATTTGAGAAATTATTAGGTATATCCCCGGGAAGGTTTTTGAAAAATTTTTTTTTAAATCAGATTTGGGGTTCTAGGTGTTCCCGAACAAATATCCCAAATATATCAAAATAACATTTAATTAGTAATTATTAATAATAATAAATAGTCTTGAGAACCTTTTGTCTACAATAATAGTAGTTGTTTTGGCAAATTTTGTTCATGGAGCTCGAAACCCGTCAAATTGACGGGTCCCGTAAACCTAGTTATTAATAATTGCTTCTCGATAATTTACAATTGGTCTCATTTTCCGTGAAGATTATCGCATAAAATTGTAAACCGGTTGTGCGACGAAAACGGCGATGTGCATCGTCGTTATTCACCAGCATTTTTTCTTTCTTCCTCCTCAGCTGGCGGCACGAAGATACAATTTGTATTCGCACGACAACCTTAATAATATTCATCGATATGCTAATTCCAAGGCGGTCAGCCGGCGCGTGCCGCAGCCTCCTTCTCGAATCCTCTTCGCGGCGAGTTCCAGCTTTTCTTTTCTTTGAAACTGAAACTTCGAACGATCGCGATCGATCCATCCCGTGTAAAAATACGTACGCGTCGCCGCCATTCTTGTTCTCGACACGGTTTTTTCTTCTTTTTTTTTTTTTTTTCTTTCTTTGCTTACATGCATTCACGAGCGCGCACACCCGCCCACGCAATGCGTTCCGTCGCGCGCTATCTCTTTTCCTTCCTCTTTCCCGGCCGATCTACCCTTTGAACCCCGCGGTTTATCTCCATTTTATAATTAGCCACGCGAGGACGACGCATACGAGGAACGAAAGAGCACACATTTTTCCTTGAACGTGAGGTTATTCACGCGCCGCGATTGTTATGCAAAGTTTTCGCTCGCTCGCCTTCCTCCATGCTGTCTGCGATTTCGATCGTTCGGCTTGACGCCACGCTGCGTTTGTTTCTCGTTACGAGAAACTAAGTAGTTCGGTTCAACCTAATACGGGTGTACTTATGTGTAATATATGGGGACAATAGAAAATCTCTATCAAAAAGTGAGCACAGACGATTATGCTTCGATTTTTCGTTTTGTTTCTACTTTACTCGATTTTTCGCACTCGAAATTGATCTCCTTTCTAAAATAAAAAAAATTAGCTGTTCCGATAATTATTCAATATCTGTTTTATCCGTTAACACAAATCGTAGCGTTACACTTGTCTTCGACTGGGTCACGATTGATTTCGATGATTGCATTTATCGGACCTCGAGGCGATACATCATTCGATAAAGAGAACCCGTCCGTTGATCGAATTTATTAAACCAGTCGCATCTACGATTCAGTTTCACTTTCCTCCCCGCTTGTGTCGCGTTACTTCGAAATGAATACATAATTGCGCGGCTCGGAACACGAAACAGCGGACCATGCAGAAACCTATACGCCACCGTATTACGTTGTTTCGTAACGCGCGATGTACTCGTTTACATACATATACACGGGTCGCGAGTAAAATGCGACAAACTCCGATTATCTCCGCGCGCAGCTTCGAGAAAATACGTCCTCTCTCCCTCGCGGTTACTCGCATGACCGTCGAACCCGCCTCAATTATATGCTAATTGCGCGAGACCGGCGTTACCCGCTATTGAAAACAACAAGCCGGCCAACCGATGACTGGGTGGAGTTATAAGACAAGGAGCGAGAGGGACAGAGAGAGAGAGAGAGAGGGAGAGTAAAAGAAGGCATCGACTGTGAGGATTGAAAAGATCCAGTCGCATGCCGGTGACTTTTTCATCGGCCTTTTATCAGGGGAAGAGGGTTCGACGATTTATTGACGAGCAAGTCGATAAAGCGTATCGATGCGAGGAAAGAGAGTTGCTCGAAAGGAAAAGAGACGAGCAGAGAGAGAGAGAGAGGGAGTCAGAGTATAGTGAGCTGTGTAAGGGAGAAAACGAAAGAGAGAGAGAGTGAGAGTGACGTATAGAGAGAGGGGTAGGGGTCGTTCCACGGGGTAGGAAAAATTCGATAAGGCCTCGCGAAAGAGGCACTTAATCGTTCGATTGACCCTCTTGCTCCGACTTGGCTCAGGCTAAACTGGCAATCAGTAATTGTGTCAGACGACCGGGTGCCCTTGTTGACAGTGCTCGATGTCAGCGCACGTACCAAGGGGATCTTCGAATGTTTCTGCTCGATTTTCCAACGACACGTGGTGTCCTTCTTCTCCTTGGGTTGGCCCCAAGTGTGTTCTTCTGTTTGACTTCACCTACGTCGAGAGAAATGGTTATTTTCGGGGCCAGGATAAACATCGTTCACGGTGAAAGCTGCTGTCAGCCGGTCGAGATTCCCATCGTATTAGCTTACGCGGTTATTAAATTCCTTCTAAAGTCTCTATCCGTCGTGGCGCGCGACGATAATGGGATTATCGAGAATGGAATTTGAAGCAGAGGGTATCACGGTGTACGGTTGGGGACTCTGAAGGCTCTCCATCCTTTTGTTTCAAGCGCACCATTCTGTTATTCGTGACTTCAGACGTGCATCTTGCAAATTCCGTGGCTGTATCTTTAAAACTGATTATTCTATTACTTAACAAGGAAGATAGTAGGTAAAACGTCCAGCAATGTTCTTTATTAAAAATAAATTAAAAAGAAAGTTGTTTTGTCGGTAGAATTGCATGAAAATGAGCTGATTTGCGTAAAAAAAAAAACACGAGTCAGTCAAAATTATTGATTCGCATCACTTTTTCGTGGTCATTGGCATATATTGCACCTGGTATTATTGATAATATTGGGATGGCAACTAAGTGATTGCGGATTTTCAATAAGGATGAAAATTCAAAATTTTTACTTTGAAAATATGACTTTATTAAATTAGGTATTGTCCATTTTCGTCGATGACTATCTTTTGCCATTTTTCGGACAGTGTCATAATCCTGTGTTCATAAAACTTCTAATTTTTACGAGTAAAAAACTGAATTAAATGAGATTTCACATCATCAAAGTCATTAAAAATTTTACCATTTAAGTAGCTCTGCATGATGGAACGAAATAAATAAATAAAACCTTTAAGGCTTCGTTCCCATATAAGGCGTATAACTTTTTGTATGTCTTCTCGGAAATTATACAATAAAATTTGTCTGAAATGCGCGTTTTATTCTTCTATTTTTTTAATCGGGATAAAAAACGAACCTAAATAAATAATCGATAAAATTTGTTTCCTAATTAAAGATGGAAGTTCAAGGTGGTTTGAACACGTTGACAAAACGAAAGAATGTGCTAAAACCATTTATCGACAAAATCCGCAATCATTTAGTTGCCAGTCCAATACAATCGTGAAACTACGATTAATTTAATTCAGCCTAACCGTATTGATCGCCAGCCGTTTCAACTGTCAGAAGCTTCGACTAAACGTATTTGGAAGTATTCCTGTTCAACACCACGATTACCGATCGTAAATTGATCATCGATCGCGCGTGCACGCGTTCCGAATTCAGGCGACGGCATTGCCGCGCATAATTGCATTGATCTTCGCGGAGACCCGCTGAAACGTGGTCGGATATCAGCAATTACCCGTGCCAGTCATCGTCACATGTTCAACTGTGTCCCCCATTCGTTATCAAGCTCGGTGGTTCTTTTTATTCCAGACGCCGGGTGCAGCCTGGCCGCGCTGCACAATGCCTTCGAAACGGCGCACGTTCGGAGTTATGGCAGGCTACGTCACCCGCTGGATTATAGTCCAGACGCGATACACCGGGGTCAAACGCCCTGTTATCGCGGCCCGTTCGCATGGGAATACGTGAACGCGTAAATATACTTGGAAGCTTCGATATAGATTTTCGCTAATCGACCGCTGACCATGCAGAGATCGAACCGTTAAGATGATAAAAAAGTTGGGAACGTGACGATCCTTCGGACGAAAAGCGTTATGGATCTATACTTTCGTTCGCTCGTTCGCACGCGCGCTAAATACATGTGAATCGTAGATGTAGCGTGGCAATTTTATGTATCATTGTACTGCTTCGAGCACCATCCACGGTTTTACGATGTTTTTATTTGCACTTCGTATCGATGGAAAATAAATAAAAATTCGAACGAGTTCCGTCGTCGAAAGGGAAGATCGAACGGTTTCCGTGAAAAGAGGAAAGCCTCGTTGTCAACGGTGAACAGGGCAAAAGTCTGTCGCGGGGGGGGGGGGGGGAGGGTTGCAGCAAAGTGTGCCAAACAACGATCTCTAGAGTTCATCGTCGCGTCCACGCGCACGGTCGCGATTTATCGTAGCGCACTGTCGTCTATCTCTGTGCCCCTAAGTCTCTAACTGGGCGTATCGTACGAAAACAAGAGAAGTAGGTCACTGGAAAGTGTAATACGGCCCGGTTTTACATGTGTTACATCGCGATTGCCCCTCTAATCGAATTGCTCCTCCTTGTTTCGCGTTCTTTCTTTCTTTTCTGTGTTTTTCTTTTTTTTTGCGCGTAACGTACACGCGCGCCGAGAACGCGACGATAGCGATACCGATAGCGAACGATAAGAATAATCATCGTTGCTCTTATTAACGACGATGCGCTATTTCCTGCTCGTTCGATCATTCGTGCACATTTTCAATAATGATCTCTCTTTCTCTCTCTCTCTTTCTCTTTCTGGCCCCTTCTCACCCACTCTCTTTCTCTGTTTCTCCCCTCCAGCCTCCCTCTGTTTTTCTCTCTTTCCGTGTGTTTGGCGAAGAGCATTTGGGTCACAGGTTTACGTAACAATTAATTATTACGCGAGTTGGTTGTTCGAACGATTTGCCGCTTCTGCCATTCGTCGATACCACCTTCCGTTTTTCTCCCACGTTTCCCCGGCGATCATTTTATCGAAAACAAATACTTGCGGGCGATAAATCAGGCTTGTCGTCTCGGGACCCACGAGGAATCGTAAACAACGTCTTGAGCGAGAGAAAAATGAGATGAAGAATTTCCAAGGAGGCGAGGTGCTTCTCCCATTTTATAGCTCGCGATAATTGTGACACGTACTTACTACATCCGTACGTTGCATTGCCGCGCAAGCGCGATGCACGCGTTAGATACGCGTATGCATACATGTGTGCACGCAAACACGCGCGCGCGCGTGCTTACGTGTTTACGGGATTGTTTATTTCTAGGCTGGCGCCAAATAATTTTGTGTATCTTTAGGATCTTGTTAACAATCCGTGCCGGTAAACAAACAGGTCGAAATTGAAATCTGTCAGCGGATAAACAATGCCAAGTATGCGGACGCGTGCATGTACACGCGGTGCACGTATGACGGGGACGTGTTCGGATGTTGCTCGTATCCGGCGAACAACGCTACACGTGTCGGCGTATTGCGTCGTTCTCCGACGCCGCTGCAAAACATTACGATCCTCCGAAGCGATCCAAAGACGATACTGTCGCCGTTTCGCGGAGCTGCCACGCGAGATATTCCCTGCTAACTTCGTATCGCGAGCAGATAGAGCGGGCTGCATCGTGGCCCGAGCCTCGACGAGTTTAATAATAAACAATAACTAGCGATATAGTAACGATAATAATAAACCGGACAGCAACACTTCTCTGTTGTTCCATTTGATGTAATCGGCACGCATACACGGTAGAGCCAATACGAGGGCCACAACTGAAGAACCCAATAATGTTCGTCGTGTAATTCGTTACTTCGGTGAGAAGGATACTTACCGTGAACGAATAAAATTCAGCAACACCCTGCTGATAAACCAGACATAATACTTCCCTGTTCTATTTAACGTAACTCACACGGTAGTGTGAATACGAGGACCACACCTGAAGAATCCAATAATGTTCGTGGTGTAATTCGTTACTTCGATGAAAAGGATACTTACCGTGATCGAATAAAATTCAGCAACACCCTGCTGATAAATCAGACATAATACTTCCCTGTTCTATTTAATGTAACTCATACGGTAGAGCGGATTCGAGGACCACACCCGAAGAATTCAATAGCTATCGAAATGGTACAATAACGGTGAATAGTCGAAGAAGCAGTAAAGCTTAGGAGATGTCGCATAAAGTTCTTAATCACGGAAACAGTCACGCAAAGAATAGATACAACAGATTTTACGAGCTTGGCATTGAAACAACGTGTCGCATCGATGTGCCGTGTACGCTGCAGGTACAAATAAATGTATCGAACCTTCGCAACTTGTCATAACGAAACTTCAAAAATATCCCTAAGAAGCGGTTCAAAGATGCAACGAATCGAGCAGACTACTGGGCTGCCCCTCTCAGGGGACATCAGACTTTAGCCATCAGACTATAATATTGTTCCGATCGATACTTTAAAGCACAGTAGTTTTTGGCGAATCGACCAGACTACTGGATTGCCCCCTCTTAGGGAACATCAGATTTTAGCCATCAGACTATAATATTGTTCCGATCAATACTTTAAAGCACAGTAGTTTATGGTGCATATTTTTTTACATCCCTCTACTTTCGAACATTCAACGTTCGCACACACTTTCAAGAATCAATTGCGTGCGAAAGTCGAGGGGCGCCTGTATATAGAAACCGTGGAACTCGTTTTACGCTGAATCTTCGAAAGCCGCGATTAATTCTGCGTCTGTTGAGAAAGAAAAGAGTGGCGAAGGAAAAGAGGGAAGGAAGTTAGCGATGTTTCGTTCAGGGGCCTGTTAGTGGACTCACTGGTAAAGCTACCTAGCAGTCCCGTACCTTAGACACAGGGATAGGAAAGGACAAGTCAGAACTCGTACACGTAGCAACCGCGACAAACTCCAACACTTGTGAGAAAGGTCGTCGGTTGATCCCTTCTAGTGGCGAGGGTAGGAAAGTCGCCACAATGTAACGGCGATACACATATAATGCCGCGTCCACACTGCTGTTCGCGAACAGCTCGCCAGCAGTGTGGACACTTTCGCGAAAAACTTTTGCTGTGAGTAATAGATCTTGTTCGGACATTTTTAAAGTCTGCACATTGACATCCGTATGTGGCAAAAGTTAACAGCGAACTGCCCATGAATTCAAAGCGAACAAGCTTATAACTGTTCGTGAGCAGTTCGCGAGCTCCAATCAGGACATGCTGCGGTTTCCGTTGGCGAACACCTCACGAACTGCATTCGAGCTGCTCGCAAACTGTTCTTTTCAATGTGGACGCGGCATAACGCGTCCAACGAAACGGGAAAGAATGCGTAAACGACGGCTGATATACCGTGTGAGGAGCCGAGGTCCGCGATAAAGTGGCCGGGCGCTACGCCAAATGCGAATCTAACTCATTCTGATGGTCGCCTCGCCCCCTTTTGCGCGGGTGAAGTCTCGTGGTGTTCTACGGTCTGTAAACAATCGTAAGTCATTTAACAGCCGGTCGGATTCTTGGCCGCTACACCCTCGTTCGGATCAGTCAAGTTCGCGTCTGTGCAAGTCGCTCGAAGCTGTAAAAGGGTCGGTAAACAGCAGGTTACCTGGTCGTTACCTGGTCGCTTCCATGTTCGTGTGTTGGTGCGAGTTAACCCTTTGCGCTCGAAAAGCCACCCCTCCATCTTCACAAAATTTTTATTCGCAATAAGTATTGAAATTGAGCAATACCAGAATTCGAGTAAATTGGTTTGGTTAAGTAACACTGAAACTTTGAAATGTAACTAATTAGGTTGGAGGGAAAGTTCTGTCGTAATTTTAAATAGGCAGGTAATTTTTCTTGTAAATAACAAAACGTCTGGCTAGTGAGTCATTGGGAATTTTGTTTTGTTTTTTTACCTGCTGTATAATATAAAAGGAGTCCTTTTTCACCGTTCATCATTTACTTGTGATGTTTAAAGTGAAAAACATGTCAGTAGGTAAAGTGCATTTACGACACTGCATTTTGTATGAATTTCATAAAGGAAGCAATGCATCGGTTGCATGTAAATATTTATGCGCGGTATTTGGAAAAGGCATTGTAAATGTTCGTACTTGTCAAAGATGGTTTAGCGAATTTCGTTCCGGGGATCTGAGCCTCCGAGAAAGTGATCGATCTGGACGATCATCCAAGATCGATAATGATGTTTTGCGATCCATGTTGGAAAATAATCCACGTTTAACAAGTCGAGAAATTGCAGAAGAGTTTGGCATTCATCGTACAACTGTTGGAGATCACATTAAATCTCTTGGGTTTGTGTTAAAGCAAAGTGTTTGGGTTCCACATGAATTAATGGAAACGGAAAATACGACAGAACTTTCCCTCCAACCCAATATTTTGAAATTTGCGAAAGAGACATCGTTTGTCAGGGAGAATCGTCTTTCGAGGTGAATGGTTAAGTAACTGGATTTGACGTTCGATTAAGTCAAGTTGTACGATAAAGCTGAAGTTGCTTGAATCGAAACGATCTGACTTCAACTAGAGGACGTTCAAAATGATGTTTCGAAATTTTACTTGAAAAAGTACCTCGAGTTGAGCGAAATAACAGGGTCGAGTTCAATAAGGTGGTTTTAAATTAGTCCTCTTTTTCTGGCTTTCCTGTTTCCCTCTTGCGTTTTTGGCTAACATTAGCACACTTTCGAATCGGCTACATGGTAGAATTCCAGCCGCGAAATTAGCCACGGGACGACGGATATACGTGACTCGGAAATAGTACCAGGCTGATCGACTGTCCACCACCACGTGTGTTTATCTTCCGTCGAATAAATTTGCATACGATCTTCGGCCAACTATTTATCGTTCAAACAGCAGAAGCTGGTGCGAACCGGGGGACAGACGTCGCTCCTGACGTCGTCCGCGGTAATCCCGTCAACATCAATATTCGTAGTTTCAATAAACGAGGAGCTTATTTATTTAATGCTTGGCTCGGCGCGAAAGATACGTATTAAACGAAACCAAACTGATCTGTATCCTATAGTTTGTTAGTCCAAAATTAAAAAAAAAATATTTGTTCCAAACAAATAAAATCCAGCAACCCTGTTAGTTCGGGTAGGAGAAACTGGTGTCCTCTATTTGTACGCTCGTCTATTCCGATTCCAGGATCACCGTATAAGCAAGGTTACTTTTAAACGCATCAATGCAAAAAGCGCAAACACAAAGAGACTGAACAAACATCGGTAACCCTTTGCGATCCGCACAGATTTCGCTAATCTCTCATCCCCTTGTTATCGTTTACTTTGGAAAACATTTGTAAAAGTCTTTATTGTGTGTTATTACAGGTTTGTGTGTTATAATTGAATGATTGAATGATAGATACACTGTGATAGATTGACTGCGATAGATTGAATGCATGACTGTGTTTGCGTGTGTGTGTGTATGTGTGACTGCGTGTGACTGTGTTACTGTGTGTCGCGCCCAGAGAAGTTTGCCTTTTATATTCACTGGATGCGTGTCGTGAGGGGGAAAATGTGAAGACATGGAAAGAACTCTGCGAGTGTATACAGGGCTCTAATGAGGCTGCAATCAAACATCCATGGTAATGAGGGTCAGCTGGCCATTTGGGCCGAAGGACGGGCCGACCGTTCAGGCCCCGTTGTAAAGTGTTTGATGCAGCCCCATAGAACACCCGCAGAGGTTCTATGTCACCGCACATTCATGAGCTTACTAATGCAACGTACGTATGAATTGTTGAATTTATAAAATGAAAGTTTAAACAGGCCTCGAATGCAAAGAATTAAAGTTAATTTTCCAAATGCTGAAAATGAAAAATATACAAATATTGTTTCCAATTAAAATAAAAAACAAAAAAGGCGGATAAAAAACAAATTGAACAGCCATTTCTATGAAAATCCTTCTTACCGTCAAAAACTAAAAAATCTTGAACTTTAAAACCGTCTTTGTTTTATCCAATTTGGATAAATTTCAGCGAAGTCATGTTAGTTTAAAGATCGAGTGTATATGGAAAGAGTTTTGTCCAGTTTTTCGGGGCAAATACTCCACGTGTCAAGACACGTTGGACATAGGACCGTAAAGGGTTAAGGTTCATTATTAGTTCGAGAAGAAATTGCTCGTCGATCGATATCGATCCTGCTCTTCCGGAAACAAAGAATTCACGAATATTGTTCCGGCGATTCCCTCCGATCAATAACGTTATCCAGCCACGTGGTGTTCGCTCCTTTCTATCTCGGGGCCTGTTTTTCGTGGTCGATTACGTTATTTATACGGCGTGACGGGGGCCGCTATCTATTTAGCTCGAAAACTGCGAGCACGCTTGCTCGTTGTTTATCTGTAGCCGAGCGAATCGTCGCGATTCCGCTCGCGGCGCGGCGCGTTCCGCCGGCCATCGTCTTCTGCCCTGACTCCCCCGGCCGCTTTTATCGGCGCGGCCGACAGCCCGCTCTTTTCGCGTTTGTTTATCACGCTGCAGCGCTGTGCAACTTTATCTTACGACCGGTTACCACGAGTTTTATGCGCTCTATCGTCGCCGTTTCGCTTCCCTTCCCGCCGATTACGCCACGCTCCGCGTTCCGAACAATTATCTGCGAGCCCGTTTGATGCTTTATTGCGGCCCGATGCGCGCCCTGTTGTGTCTGGAACGATGCAGGGAACCGCCGCGCGGGTTAAATGGGCGGAAATCGATCGGATGGAGCTGTTTCACTGTACTCCGCCTGGATTATGGGAGGAATTTCAGGTGTGTTTCTCTGTCTCAAGTTTATCCGCGTAGAAATTATTCGTCGCGTTACGGTAAAACGGAAGAAAAGTTGCTTGCAGGGGGAAGAAGATGTAGCATAGTTAACGTGGATCGAAACAGAAGTAATCCTTTGAGCTCGAGAGATGGAGATCTGACGATTTCAGATTGTAAAGGGTTAAACACAGGTATGCGGCGTGCATCGCACAGAAGAAATACGGAGTGGGGGAGAAATGTACCTGTGTCCGAGCACTCGGGGGCTCCGGTCTGATAAACGAATTGAATATAGTTCGAGGCTAGATGCAGCTCGGAAAAACCTTTTTCTTCCTCTGTTATTCCCTCCAACCTTGGAGGATGACGAGGCGTTAGGCCCGCAAAAAGGAATTTGGGCCAGCATTCCTTGCTTGCGTCTCGTAGCGAAAAAGGGTCGCGCGATAGTGGCGGTATTAACACTATTCCTACCTCAACCGGTCAAATGACCGTTTTTAAAATTTCGATTAGAATTTCACATATACAACGTAATCGAACCGCCTTTAAATTTTATACTTTTCCTCAAATAAACCTATAATACATTTTTCAATATTCACTTCTTTTTTCATTGTTTAGTTTCTGAGGAAAAATTTGTAGTCTGTCTTACGTGGGAATGTCGCGGTAGGAATAGGTATACGTGAAGTGTCGGTAGGAATAGTGTTGAAATAAAGTTTATACAGGAGTACATACGAGTACATTTATTTCTTTAATGTCCCCACAATTGTAATACAGAGAAAAATTTGAAGAAAAATAGATCTTTAATATAAAATTGAACGGAGGTTACCAGTAACAGTTTTTTTATCTATCGCGAAATGGATAACACCTTTCACACACACCGCAGCGTCTCCTTCGTTGCCTACTTTTTCCATGAATACGTGTATCTGTACTGTGCTATGATACGTGTAGATCTATCTAAAATCCGTAATTCTTGCTCGTTAAAATGCACGCGGGTCGTTATTGTTCGTCGTTTCTCGATACATCTGCGCTCGACACGTCGCCGAAACAAGCTTCCGCCGTCGTGAACTCTCGCGTACACGTTGAATCCACAGAGTTTCTCGTTTGTCCGATGAATTTCATAGCAGTCCTTGGAGAAGCCCCGGCGTTGCGCTGACTAGCGCGTGGAAGCAGCGATCATGATGTCACGTATCAAAAGTATGCGCGCGTGTGCACGGGGGAACACGTGCAAGCTTACGATCGGCTTATCATCGTTCGCATGCTGAACACACGTAGGAAATGCATACACGTAAGCCTCAAGGAGACGGGGACGAGTGATTTTTATTAATAGATCCGCCCGTTTCCAACGCTTCCATTTTCGATTGGAACTGCGAGGCTAGGTAGGCGCCTTGGTTCGTACGGTGTTCAGAGTTACAGGCTAATTTCGGAGCTTTCGATTTTGATACAAGGCATACGGTCGGTCGCAACAGCCTTCGTGAATTATTAAGCGAGAGAGATCATCTAACCTAAGGATTTGATTTTAACGAAGGTTTCTGTACGCGTAGAGTATAACGAAGAAGATATTTTTTGACGATAGGAAACAGGTTTTTGAGGCAGTTAGATCAAGTCACAAAATTGTCGGCATTTTTTCATTTAGTTTTTAATACGATGTTTTCCTGAAGTTTTTCTGCAAGAAGTTGCTAAGAACATCAAAAGCTGAACCTTTTTGTATAGGGAAAGTTTTGTTCTATCTCGTTCTTTAAACGTTTGCGTACCACGAGCTGCTTTCGCGCTCTTCCGATTTCCTGTCGAGAAAACCCAGTGCATTTCACCGATACAGACAACTGACAGCGCGCTTACAATTTGCCAAAATGCGCTCAAACTTTTAGACACGTGTACGTTGCATCGCCATCAGCTAGTATAAGAATATATATATAATAGTATTTCATAAAATAATAAGTTACAAATTAAAAATATGAAAAATTTTAAGAAGAAGGAGCTATTGCGCTCCTTGGCGTTTTTCGATCCTGTTTTTTGAAAACCTTCTGATACGCAAATGGTTAAAAAGATTGTCCTAATTTTTCTACGAACTTCACGATCAAACGGTGTCTTCGATTTCGTTGAAACGTAAAGCAATAAGGGATGAAAACAGCCTTATCGAAGAGAATCAGATTCACACTGTTGTTCGTTCGAGATTCCTCTTAATAGATATCGATAACTATACGCACACCATAAACCCTCCGGACGGTCACCGCTTTTCGATTTCAAGCAGGCGTTAAAAAGGAAACTAATCCGTGTGTGTTTCTGTTACCACTCCGCGGTAACGCAACTGTTTAACGCATCCTAAACGCGATACGATTTCGCGATACCGCGGTATCGTGATATAATCCGCAGCGTTACAAATAGATTTAATTGGTCTAATCCGTTTCGTGCTGGCTTATGTAAAACGTCGTTCAATTAGCTCGCCGCGGCGCGAAAGTGAAATTCGCCCGACGTCCCGTCGTTTCTTCATCGTCGACGAACAGGAAGATCGAAAATCGGCGGCCGAGCACTTAACAATTAGCCGATCGAATGGGGAGATTTACAATTTTTTCCTCAACACAGCACAGCAATTAATTCTATTTACTTTTGTTATTATTTAGTCTTGAAATAGTATTGTTTACAGTTCATCAAATGCATTTATTTTTTTGCTTTTCCAAAGTACAATTTTTAGTAAATTCAACGCTAGTTCAAGACTAACTAATAACGTAAATAAATAGAATCAACGGCAACGCTTTGTTGATTAAATGCATTTTTTACTTCTTCAAAATACAATTTTTAGTAAATTCAACACTAGTTCAAAACTAACTAATAACGTAAATAAATAGAATCAACGGCAGCGCTTTGTTGATTAAATGCATTTTTTACTTCTTCAAAATACAATTTTTAGTAAATTCAACACTAGTTCAAAACTAACTAATAAGGAAAGTAAGTAGAATCAGTGCCAGCACTTTGATGATTAAATGCATTTTTTACTTCTTCAAAATACAATTTTTAGTACATTCAACGCTAGTTCAAGACTAACTAATAACAAAAGTAAGTAGAATAAGTGCCAGCGCTTTGTTGATTAAATGCATTTTTTGCTTTTCCAAAGTACAATTTTTAGTAAATTCAACGCTAGTTCAAGACTAACTAATAACGTAAATAAATAGAATCAACGGCAGCGCTTTGTCGAGGAAAAAATGGGAGATCTCCCTATTCGGTTGGCCAATCGTTAACACCTTTTCCAGTCGATCGACCGCGTGACAACCAACTGGAATTTTGTTGACTATCTGTTCGAACAGAAATGTGACTGGTTTTCTGATAGCTTGTTCGAGCCACGCGCACAGTGGCGTGTGTCGCGAAGTTATAACTGGGTCGAAGAGACGGCGATTCGTTTATTGGCTTGTTTGCCGGCAGGTCTGACACAATGGTTGTCGGATCGAGTGATTCGTGGCCTTTTACCACCCTATGGGAGTGTTACGTGTAGCGTGCCTGTTTAGCAGCAAGAAAATACATGGACGTAATAGTGATCGCTAAGAAGTATTTCTATAGCACTGTATATTTTTTCCAAGGTATTTCGAATAAATCCTAAAATTTTCAATCGTCACTGAATTTCCTCCCTAATCGTTGTATCCCTTAAATTTTGCCTTAATGCATCCTATCCATCATTAAGGCACCGACAATTTCTACGCAAAGAACAACATATCACCCAATACAATCAGCTCAACTGTATAAATAGAGTTACTACTAATGTCAACAATCACTGTACCGAACTAGATTATTTTAGTTCTTTTTCTACTCTTAAACGAAGCGTTCATCAATTGATATCCTCCTACGACTAATTATTGTATCGCTTATATGTATATACTAAAGAGTTTATTTTAACCCGTATATAACAGTAATAAATAAATAAATAAACAATCCCAGCGACAGTCTTTTCTCGATGAAATCGATCGAATGGTATCCTTTCTTACAGTTTTATTCCATAAAAATATAGTTACGTTAATAAGGAACTCGGGAAAGGGGATGTTTCTCAGAAAAATAATCGGACGTCAAATTTTCGATTGATTCGGTTTCGTTAGTTACCGTAAATAGTGTCTGTCTTATCGTTTTTATGTAATTTTCATTAGACAGATCGATCGGGAGAAAAGAGAGAATAAAGAAGTTCGATGGTCAAAGGGTTAAACATGTTTGGCCCGGGCACGGGTTACGTAAAAAGATAATGTCTGTCGGGCGAAGTGGGTTGCCCGCCGCCTTTATCTTTTATGTAATAACATCTCTAGCCGCGTTTCTCTATCGCGGTTGACTAGGCTCCGTCGTGCGGCGCGTTTCGTTTCAACGGGCCACGTGAAGAGCCGCTTTTATCGTGGTGTTTACCCGAGGTCTACACACCGGGAACGCGTAAAACGCCGCTCCTTGGTCCCGGCTGATCGAACGTTAGATCTCATAAAGGACACCATTATTCTTGGATCCATCCGTGATAATGCTCTTCACGGATGTGTTCGCTAGGTTTAGACGATGATCCATGTTTGCCCTGGATCCCCTTCATTTTCGTCCGTGAACCATGGTAATTCCGTGAACGTCACCGGCGTATATTTTAGATAACGATAAGGCGATATCCGAAATCATCCGGGGATTAAGGAGCACGTGAAAATATTAAGGCTGCAGACGGTCGTCGAAAGTTAAAATTGAATTACATCTCTTCCTTCGAGTACGTTGTTCGTATGTTGATCGGTGCAGGAGTTATTGTTATTATCGTTAATTGTAATTAGACTCTAATAATAAGCAACAGCAGAATAACAAAGTTATTGGATAGACGAAACGTAAGTTTATTGTACTGCGCTAAACAAAATATGCATGTAAATCGGTGCGGGGGTTATAGTTATTATCGTTAATTACCAAACTCTAATAATAAGCAACAACAGAATAACAAAGTTATTGAATATATGAAACGTAAGTTTATTGTACTGCGCTAAACAAAATATGCATGTAAATCGGTGCGGGGGTTATAGTTATTATCGTTAATTACCAAACTCTAATAATAAGCAACAACAGAATAACAAAGTTATTGAATATATGAAACGTAAGTTTATTGTACTGCGCTAAACAAAATATGCATGTAATTATCGTTAATTACCAAACTCTAATAATAAGCAACAACAGAATAACAAAGTTATTGAATATATGAAACGTAAGTTTATTGTACTGCGCTAAACAAAATATGCATGTAAATCGGTGCGGGGGTTATAGTTATTATCGTTAATTACCAAACCCTAATAATAAGCAACAGTAGGATAACAAGGTTATTTGATAGACGAAACGTAAGTTTATTGAACTACGTTAAACAAAATATGTATGTAAATAGAAGATGTAAAAATTTACACACGAGTGCCCTTTGCACACGCAGTTGCTATTGCAAAGAGCTCTCTATCGATCGACTGATATACAGCAGACGGAAAAGCATTTGGGCGCCAGTTGGTGTTCCGCGCTCAGGTAGCATCATAAAACGAGTTAAGCTAGAGATGCAGCGCCGCGCATACTTGCATACAAGACTATTCCAAAAATATAACGACTAACACCCTCTTTATTTTACGGTTATTTACGCAAGGAAAGTAAATACATAGTCGCGTTCGACGAATAAGTTAGCTTTTGGTTGCTATTTAATATTACTTGGCCCGGCTGCGTCCGAAATGAAGAATGCTTCGGTCAACAGGTTAATAAATTATGGACAGCGTTAACACGTTCATTGCCAAGCTAATTTTGCCCCTCGACCAACGCGGCGGTATCTATACAACGTGCAATAATCTGCATTCGTGTATACAGATTACTGTAACAAGCTGCTTTCGATTTACTCGAAATGGAATTTCAAGCAAAAACGTGTTACCTATAAATCCTCCAATTACGATCGTTTATCCGGTTCGAATGCTACGGTTAATTTCGATGTTGTCGAACACCTGTAACCACCATCAGCGCGCCGGTCGACGCGTTAAATCGCGAACCGTTTAGTTGAAATGTTACGATTGCGCTCGGATATGAGCGAATAGAAAAAATCGAGGCATACCGACCAGTATGTTCAGCTGTCAAGGGAAATTGAATTGTGTGCCAGTCGGTGTGGTTGCGCGATCGCGGTTCACGATCTCTTTACGCACCGCGATCGACAAAAATCAGACCAATCCGACCGGGTTTAATCGCGAGCGGAGTTAAACCGTAAGACCAGCCCGCTTGGCTGCACGTTTCTCGGCACGATCGGGCCTCGTTGCGTCGATATGAAACGGTAGTCGATTAAATAGCAGCGTGTACACGTGTCACGAGCTCCAACACTGTCGTCTGCAGTCTGTGCGACCAACGATAAGACGTGTTTCCGCGGAAACGAAGGATCGATCGTTGGAATCGGTCGACGTTCTCGCGGAAGCGCCGTCGCGAGACACTTGTTGCATCGAGCAAGAACCCAGACGTACTTCTGATTGCGCAATGCGGAAGAGCGTAACGATAAATTTGTATTCGTTAGAGATTAAGCGCAATTTGTTGCTATTTTTTTATTTCACTCTGTCCGCGTGATCGTTGCGCGATACGTAAAACAGCAGTGCACGCAGCGAAGAACAGTGGTTGCTTTTACCATGTAGAAACGACGATTCAGTCGTTTCATCGGCCTGGCGATCGATCGATTATTTTTTGTTCGCCCATCTCCTTCCTGCCACCGTTGTTCCGTATCGTTTCTCTTTATATTTCTTTGGTGATTAACACTTGGACTGCCACGTTAGTCATATGTGACTGGCAATGATTTCTCCTGTGACGTCACGGTGGTCATTGGTGACTGGAGCGCTTCAAATACTTACAATTGTAAGAGTTGAATAAAAATTGACAGTTAATGCATTTTAAACGTTACCGCTAATTACAGGTTACTTTGAAGTAAAAAGTTCCCCATTGAATAATTAAAAATTTTTATTAGAATATCTAACATAAAAGATTGATTTCTATGACGTCACGGTGGTCATTGGTGACTGGAACGCTTCAACTACTTACAATTGTAAGAGTTGAATAAAAATTGACAGTTAATGCATTTTAAACGTTACCGCTAATTACAGGTTACTTTGAAGTAAAAAGTTCCCCATTGAATAATTAAAAATTTTTATTAGAATATCTAACATAAAAGATTAATTTCTATGATGTCACAGTGGTAATTGGTGACCGGAGCGTTTCAACTACTTACAATTGTAAGGGATGAATAAAAATTCACAGTTAGTGGCACTTTAAACATTCCTGATAATTAGAGGATATTTTAAAGTAAAAAGTGTCTCAATGAACGATTAAATATTTTGATTAAAACATTGAAAATTAGGGATTAATTTCTATGGTCATTGGTGACCGAAGCGCTTCAACTACTTACAATTGTAAGAATTGAATAAAAATTGACAGTTAATACATTTTGAACATTATCGCTAATTAGAGGATAATTTAAAGTAAAAAGTGCCCCGTTGAATAATTAAAAATTTTTATTAGAACATCTAAAATAAAAGATTAATTTCTGTGAAACCTCGCATCCAATGGCGTACTCCCTTGGTGTCCTGAGCGAAACATATGATTTCGGCGTGGCAGTCAAAGGGTTAATGCGCGGGCGACTAGGAAAATCGCGTACAATTTGTATCCCTTTAAATATGATTTAGTAACAGAACACGTACATTCATCGAACGTCACTGGCGTCGGATCAAAGGGAGAGATTGGCGCGTTCCTCGCCGGATAAACGATGTGTCATTTTAAACGAGCCGATCGATACAATGAAGAATTGTTCGCTTTATATGGGCAGCGCATTAAAGCGGGCCGATTTCAAGCATGTAAATTCGTCGGGACTCGTCATTCGAGACGGCCGGCCCCTTATTGTTTCTGAACAATATCGGCTATAAATCACGTACGATCGTCCCCGCCGATCGTTTTCACCGTTCCGAGCCAACACTGGCGTGCCTGAACACAAGCCGATGCTACACGGCCGCTCGTTTAATTATTCCGCCCCTCTATTCCATACTTTCCTTTCTTTCTCGTTCCCGTATCAAAAGCTAAATAAGAACGAAACAGTAAAAAAAAAAAAAAAAAGGTGTTTGCCTTGGCACTTAGAAACAAAACGATCAAACATCGCGCGCGACTCGCCTGTTTGCCGTGTCCCAGCGTTTGTACAGCGATTGCTGGGCGCGAGTAATCTCTCGCGATTATGTACAGGCTGTTCAAATATTATTCCCGGGTAGGTATACAGTTTCGTCCCAATAATAACTTTTTACGACGCGAACGGGAAAAAAAGTGGGGATCGAGAGAGGGTGGTAACCGAACGTGTAACGAACGGAAAGAGTTGTGGGAAAATGGTTGTCGAACGTGTTTTCGTAACGGAAAAATTATTTCCTGCCAGTATGCACACTATTCTTTGCGACGAACGTGCGGCATGCCCGTTACGCGCAGAAATAGGTATGCAAAGTGTCTAAGGTGAGCTAGACGCGATAAGAATTAGGGGATGATACCGTTCTAAACTCCACCTCTTTATCTACCCTTATAAAAACGTGAATCCCCATAAAGATCGTCCCAGTCCGATCGTAAACGAAGTTGCATGTGCAGCCGCGCTTAATCGGGACATTTCAATGAAAACATTTGCAACGACACGTGAAAACTTTCTGCATCCACGCGAAACGGAAACGCATTTGGTCCCGTTCCAATAAACATCACAGACCCAACATAAATGCCCCGTTTTTGATCGGCGCGATGGTTTATCACGTGCGCCGAAGACGCGTTACGTTTTTACGAGAAACAAGTCAACGGAGGTGCATCGAGAAAAACGGCTTTGAGGCCGGCCGGTTTCTCGTCGCGGCATGTACCCGGTGTTCCAAAAATAAGACCCGTTCTAAGCGTCGCTCGTTAAAACGGGACCCGCGCGTGCAAACGCGAAACGAGCAGGTTCTATCTTTACCTACGCGTATGAGCTAATGTCGGACGATATCTTTGGCTTGTTTATGCCGTTGGCGGTTGCGAAACAATTTCGGGAATCATTAGATTCGTCAGGATGACGGCAAATTATAATTACCCTAGCGACCGAGTTTGGGTCGCTCGCCCCGTTCGCCTGGACAATTCTCAGCCGCCACCTAGCGATCCCTTTTAACGCTTCGACTTTAACGTTCGATTTACGGACGTTTCTTGTATATCTGTTTGTAATGTACATATGTTAAGAAACAGGTATACATTATACAGGATTTTAAATTGCAGAGCTGACAAGAAAATAAATTATTGTATATTTGTATATAATGGTAATTGTTTTTGCACATCTTGCTTATGAAATTTGAAATTCGTCAAGTTGACGGGTCCTGTTAACCTAGTGTTAACGCCGTGTCACTCAGAATATATGAGTGTTATATTTGGGCGATGCGAAAATCCGTATAGATTAATCCTTATGGCTCCAAGTGTGCCTCTCAAACACCATCAGTATGATTAATAATATAAATATTGTAATGAAAATTGTATTACTTCTGAAACGAATAAAGACTGTTTTGAATGACACTAATATTATTCACACTTAAAAGTAGCAGTGTTAAGGGTTAATATTGATAGATTGCTATAGATTGCTGAAATTCTATAGATTGCGACTTAATTACTGTGAAAGTGTTCGAAGTCAACGAATTTCACTCGGATTTACTTACTACTCCAATCTTTTTTATTTTTTTTATTTTCGATCTAGATCAATTTCATAATATTGTAAGGCATGAAATTAATAAGTGCGCGTATGTTCAGCGAGATAAATAAAATTTTGCCTTCAGAAATTGCGCTGAATACGTGTCTAAACCGAACTTGTTAAAAGTTGACTTTGATACTCATGGGAATCACGCATGAAATCTACTCGGCGCTTAACTTGTTGATCTAGACAGCGAATACAGCCGCGCGAGACGCTCGAAACGCTGTGCTCGAAACGGTTATGTCAAGTGGTTATGAATTTCGGAGCGGTTTAAACGGGGATCGTGTTTTCGACCGCAGCCTGTTGACGTCAGTCTTGTACACGTACATAGATAGGTCTGGCGATGCAAAAACAACGCAGATATAGGCTGTATCGGGTGAAATCGAACAATTACCGTTAAAATAGCGCTAATTTCCGAGTATCCGATCGGCGTTAGCCAACGGCGAGCTTCTGGCTGCCAACAGAATCGGAGTAAACAGAGAGCTATGGTGTAGTAACGTCGTTAACAATTCGTTTCTCTAAGCCGCTACACGAACGATTGGGCAGAACTTCTCGACGCGGGCAATTAGTTCACGCTGAGCTTCCCCATTATTAACGGTTAGTTCGTGGAATCGCGATCGTTATTGCCACTTCGTTGCGCGATTAACATCTCTCTCTTTCTTTCCCTCCTCTCTTCCCTCTCACACTCTCACTCTCTCGCTCCTCTCTTCCCTCTCAGCTCCCCTCACATAAACACACACACATAGACACTCTCTCTCTCTTCCCTCTCTGCTCCCCTCACACAAACACACACACACACACACACTCTCTCTCTCTCTCTTCCCTCTCTGCTCCCCTCACACAAACACACACACACTCTCTCTCTCTCCCTTCCCTCTCTGCTCCCCTCACACAAACACACACACTCTCTCTCTCTCTTTCCTCTCTCTCTCTTTCCTCTCTCTCTCTCTTTCCTCTCTCTCTCACTCTCACTCTCTCACTGTCACCCTCACTTGCTCAGTGCTCGAGGGAAGACAGGCGTTGAAGCAAAACGTTAGGTAGATGTGAGAGAGAAGGCACCGTAATAAAAATACGTACATATAATTAGAGAAAGATGGTATTCGTGATGGATTACCCATACTTCGATTTTCTTTCGTGTTTATTCCGGCTGAAAGGTGCAGCGAGGAATGTTACTATTCAATGGATGAAAAGTTCTCGTATTTTCACATAATTTTCTCTCATTTTTCCTTCGCGTTCGAATGCAACAACGTATGAAAGCAACGCCACGATGATTAGTAGGTATGTATTAATTAAAAAAAACGAGAATTATTAGCTACTACATTTCTACGGTAATTCAATCGCGCGTGAAATTGCCATTAAATTCCTACGGTCCAACGGGAAAAACTTGCTGTCCAAGAGATCACGGAACACGGTTGGGTACGTTCGTAGAGCGGCTTTTCCCAATTAAAAGTGACTCAGACGGATTTCTGCCCGAAGCCTGGCGGTCGACGACTGCTTTGTTAATTAACAAACGCATCGAGCGATACGCATCGTGTTAACACCACTTTCACTCGTATCATTTCGCTCGCTCGACACCCAGGAGGTTAACGGTGCGCGAAAGAAGAAGAGCTGCCGATGAGTCACTGGCGAACCAACGAGTACTCGCTCGTGTTTTCCGTCGCATTTTCCGTTTTCTTTTCCCCGTATCTCGTTTTACAGCCACGATTCGAACACCGTACGAAACGATTGCAACGCGATGATTCACGCGCGACTGCATTCTGTGTAATCGAATTTTCACGATGTCTTTTTACGCGCGTGTTAGCGCAGAATCGTTCAAGGCATTCGTAAGGCGAGCTGGCTCACAGAATGTCATGCATCAAGCATTTTCTAGAATGCTGTCAACGGAGGAAAATTTGAATAAAGGCGGCAAAGTTCAGCCAGAGGTGGTAACGAAGAGACGGTTGATATTATAAAAAAAAAAAAGAAACAGAAATAAATGTAACGTCGAAGGAGTCAGACGTGTTGTCCTACTCTTGAGTTTTATTTTAATAGTCAGACGCGTAGTCTTATTCTTCAGTTTTTAATTTAATTTTAATACGCCCAACAATGTCGAGCCTGTTATCTTGCCGCGCTTTCGACGCTTTTCATGATCGATGCAATGCTGCATACGAGTCCAAAGTTGCGACTCGAGTTCAAGCAACGTTGACCGACATTTCGTCGCTCCACGTTGTTGCAAACTCTAGAATGTTTTCAGCGTATCGCGATTTTTCAGAGACATTCGATTCGCGTCGAAACAACAAGCTCGTGATTTTTCTCCGAGAAACATTGAACATCGATCAATATAACTTTTCCCTGTGTTGCTTCAGTTTTCAGCCGGCAGCTTGAAATTTGAATGTATCCGAGATTATTTCGTAGCTGCTAATATTCGAGTCCAAGGGATGAATATCGAAAACTGTTAGAATTTGAATACAGAAATATCGCAAAGCAAAAATTAATCGAAAAACTAGTTTTCTCTTAACACTTAGTCGACCAAATGGGGAAATGTGCCATTTTTCTTCTATTGATTCTATTTGCCTTTGTTATTACTTAGTCTTGAGATAATATTGCTGATAGTTCATTAAATGTATTTTCTGCTTTCCAAAGTACAATTTTTAATCAATTCAACACCAGCTCAAGACCAACTAATAACAACGGTAAATAGAAAGGTAAATAAGAGTTTATTTTATTTAGCAATTTTAAACCCCATTTCCAATAAAAACGAATTTCAGAATTTCGTTTGAACTCCAATTTTGGAGGGTGTTTTCACCCCCCCCCCCCCCCCCCCAACCACAGCGCTCGAGCATTGGCAGCTGAAAAATGTCCTCTCCCGGAAAAACGTATCCCGTAGAACCATCGCCGTCATTTTTTTTTCGCGTTCATTTCACGCAGAAACGCTCCGGACGCGTTCGCGTGTCGATGAGATCGATGGAACTCCGAGTGTGTAAGTACGCGCGGGACCGCGTAAAACGAATCGACAGGCAGATCGACGGCACACGGACACCGGTGTACCCTAAAACGAGTCGAAAACTAATCAATCTCTCCCCCGTCTCTATTATTAAACACGCGGCGTGTTTGCTTGTTGCCGTTGCGGCTGTGTCCGCGCGCGTACGCGTGACGCGATGTTTTTCGAACGTCGAGGCGCGCACACGCTTTGGAAAGTTGCCGTGCAATATTTCAAGTAGCACAATTTCACAGAGACGGGCAGGGGCCGAATATACGGGACAATGGAGCCCATCCAACGGGATCGCGGAACCGAAAGCCTGGTTACGTTGGCGACCGCGTGCGCGTGTTATGCAGCGATCTATTGAAATAATGCGGCAACTATTCTCGGGCTGCGTTCTTATTCAAAACAAATGCCAGGAATTCCTCGCCTCATTCAGTCGCGGATAAATCTCGGCTGGTGGGTCCGCGAGGCGTCACCAAAATCGGTTATCGAGTTTTACTCGATTGTTTTAGCAAATTATCCCACGTTCCATTGGGATCAAAGTTAACCCTTTGCACTCGAGAGGTGACTGTTAGTCGTCTAATGACACACTACCTTGACGAATTTTCAAATTCAGAATATTTACTAAGATTCACCTATATTAAACGTCATTTAGTTTAGTTAAGTGATATATTAAAATTTACATATATGACTATTCAACCTCCAACTCTGGTTAATAAAAAGGCTAATTAAAGTCTGAAGATTTGCGTAACTATCATTTGGTGACTGACAGTCACCTCTCGAGCGCAAAGGGTTAATTTTTAATGCTTTGCTCGTGCACCGGTGTGTGTGGTTATTGGAGTTAATATAGTTGAATAGACAGAGCTGTTACTGATTTGCGTGTACAAATTTTTAAGCGACGCGATAGTTGAAGAGTTGAATTTGATCGTGGAGCGACGAAATTTATACGTATGAAAAGATATGTCCTGACTAAGTAAGTAGGCATCCACTAAGGAACGATTTTTTGATACTCCACCCCTAAGGGAATTAAATAGGGGTTGGAAGGTTGTTTGAAAATCCGTCGATTTTGAAGCAAGTGCTATGAAAACTGGTATTTAGATTCTTGTTTAGAAATAAAGAAATACGGTTGTCAACGTTTTTGGAAAATCAACCCCTAAGAGGGTAAAATAAGGGATGAAATTTCCTTTTTTTTGAAGTTCTACCGATTTTGAAGCAAGCGCTATAAAAATTAGTATTTAACTTTCTGGTTGAAATTGAAGTTAACGGTTTGCAAAATTGGACGTCTCGTGAAAATAGTTAAAATTGAAATCTAGTCATTGATAAATCGATTAAAAAGTAATAAAGTAATAGTCAGCTGGCTATGCAGTTCGTATACTCCGACTGTGCTCCATAAAAATGAAACTGTTATTGCACAAATGAACGAAGAATAGTTCTCTTTAGAAAGAAGCCTCCGCGTTTCTTCTGCCAACCCTCCGCGAATTCAATTCCACCGAAATCCGCCGGCAAACAGTCTCTCCCGCGTCGGAATTAGGCCAGTCGCAAAATAGCTGTACCCGGACGCGTTTATAACACGGCATGCGTGTCGTTGTGGCCACTTTGGAGCGTTCTCGCAGCTCGTCTTTTGCGTGCCGCACGTGCGTTCCTCTGTACGCACACGGCTGGCATTATCACGTGTCGTTCCCGTGGCGGACCTCGTCGAACGCCCGCCCACCGCCATTTTTCTACCGTCCGTAAATTCTTTGAACGACGAACTTAGAGAAAAATATCCTAAAACTTTTGTCGCAGGTACAAAAATTCCGATCTTAAATCCATTTCATTTATCCATCAAAACACACTTCCGTTTCGTTCCTCTTTGGCGATTGTCGTTTGAAGTTCTTTTCGAACTTCGTTTCTCGTCATTAAATCGCGAATTTGTATATATTCGTAGAGAACAGAGAACGTAGTGTAGAAACGTACAGAATATTAAAATAAGGGGTGAATTGGATCTCTATTTAAGTTCCTCTTCTACAACTGTGCTTACGGAAATTCGAATTTGCACAAAAATCTATGATCTACTCGTCATCAGTCTATGCTACCCCTTATTTCGGTATTCAACAAATATGCGCTCTTAACTTATTAACCAGAATTCTGAAGGCGCCTGGTACATTTTTGCTTTGAGAATATAGATCGACGAAAAAGTCGTACGACGTTTTTCTAAGGACATAAAAGAATGATTGACGCGAGAAACAGCGGTCTGGTAGCCGGTCGACTACGCAGAAATTAAAATTTCACAGGCGTGTCGTCTTTTTTTTTTCGACGAAAAAATGTTGTCCCGTTCAAAGCTCTCCCTTGATCTCTTTTGAAGCTCTGTTCGCAAACGTTGAGCGTGTTTCGCTTCGTTTCGTTTCGTTTCGTTTCGTTCTGCCTGAGATCGAGCTGTTTGGGCTACCGGCAGGCCTCTTGTTTTCGTGTTCGGTGTAAAAGCAACAGCCCGAATCTCGCGTGTACAAGACCAGCGGGCCTATTAGAGATAGCATCTAATCACGGCCGCGATAAAAGTTAATCATAGGCCTGTTACTTTGCACTCGCGTAATCGATAGTTAATTATAAACGGCAGAAAATGCCGCCGTTATCGAAGGTGGTTATTATTGATCGTGGCGACAGGCTTCATTCATGAACAATAATTAAAAGCGTGCTCGGAAGAGTGAAACGCTTTGATCAATGGAGAAGGAGGGACGCCGTTGTTTAACGATCTAGAGGGTTCCTCGGGATGGCTAACACGTGTCGGTTTTAACGTCGGCTCTGTTTTCCAAACTGTAAAAATTGACCGTATCGATATAGATAGCACGCGATCGGAATACTTCACCGGCTTTATTTCTAGCCTCGGCCAAGTATCTATGAATACTTGCTCACAAATCGCGCTAGAAGCCCATCCATCGAAAATATGTTAGCCGTAGGCAATACATTAGTATAAGTCAAGTGCTTTATTAAAAAAAAGAGGGAGAGAGAGACAGAGAGAGTGAAGTTAGCGCTAGCACATTTATTACCCTTGATAAAAGAGAACGGTTCTATTTTTTCCGCTATTTCAAGGCTTCTAAAGAAAACTACAGAAAACACTATCACCAATACTCCCATAGGTAAATTTCCAAATTTGTATGCATCTATGCATAGAAGTTGAAACTTGCAATATAAATCTAAAGCACACGTTACAATATTTATTCACACCGTCTTTGAATGCTTTCAAGAAGCGAAATAAGTGTCTATTTGGATTCCCATTTTTTCATTTTACAAAGACTTAAATCTGCATAAAAATCGGTACTCCAGTTACGACCACGATGTTACAAGACAATAGGGCGTTGGCAAACGGAAGGAAACACGGGCTATTAATTGCGCATTGTCTCCCCGTATGTACCCCGTGTCCCCCATATAAACCGAATCACTTTTCCCTGACCGGATACCTAGAGGCTGTCGCAGGCAACGCGGTCCGCCGTGCCGTTCGATAAACACTTTATTTCGGTTCGTGTCGAAACGTTGCGGTGGTGTGCCGCATGCCGTGCACCGCCTAAAAATACACGACTCCGTGGACCGACCTCTCCCCCTTCTGCACGGACACTCACCGAAACTGCGATCGAAAATAACTTTCCGAAACACCTGGCACCCCGGCGTTCTATTCTGCACGTCGGATCTCGCCACCGCCTCTGCAACCCCCTCCCTACTCTCGCCGATTTTCCATCGGTGAGCTCACCTGTCCGACGGATTCCATTTTCCCCTAGGCCCCCCACCGAGGGGAGGCCTTGGGCAGAATTTGAATTCACCCCTGTTCGGGGATTCTCTAAATGACGAGGGTGGAGGGTGGGTTATGAGTTTTTAAAATCGATTCATTTAATTTTGCTATTTTCTTTGGGTCTATATGACCTGAAATTAAGATTACCTTTCGGTAGGTGGTATATTGTATATGAATTCAACAAACGAATATTAATTCATTTTGTATGTAATAAACAATATTAGCTATATAAATTGTATAGTATTCTTAAAACGTTGTATTTTGAACACTAGACGACTAACATGCAAACAATACAAATTCGAAGAGGAAGCGAGGATAAGAACAGGGTTAAAAGGAATTTTTCTTGAAAGTGTTCAAACACAGTGCGAATAATTAATGAAATTATTCACCTGTCGTTTGCTTTATTTATTTATTTATTTATTCATTTAAATCAGTTGATCGATACTTCACACCGGTTTAGAGCGTGTGCCAGCATAATTGTCATTCCGTGCGCGAAGGGGTTAAAGAGTGTCACGAATTGGACGCGTGTTGTCGTTCGAGGAACTTCTGCCGGTGATTTCACGAGAAGGTGAGGACGCGTTACATCACCAGCCGCGTCTGGTTATTTCGATCGAACGAAATCGGATTTGCCTCGGCGGTGTGCCTTCTCCTCTCTCGGGGCCGGTACGCGCGGATCCCGTGTCACCTCGTCGTCTACCGTTGATACCGATAAGATTACGCGGGTCTAATAATTTTGAAAAACTTCCGACCCGGTCGCCACTTCGTTGCGCGTGCAGAGAGGAACGCGCCGATTTTTATCGTTCGAGACGACTCATTTTGTGATCGATACGATCGAGAGAATTGTGCGGGTTCATACGTTTGTCTGGAAAGTGTTCGACCCTTTAATCGGTTTCAATAACTTCTGGGTTTATAGTTTAAATGGCAGTTTTCATCTTCAACGATATTAGATTGCAGAAAAAAAGTAACCACTGCGAGGTATGTCGAAAAATTGCATGTTTGAGAAAAAATCATGCTCCATACGGCGCATTCTTTTTTTAAATCTTCAAACGTCTTTCGTTCTTCAAAAAATGTTCAAAAACAAAAATATTATTCGTGAAAACGTTTACTGAAGTATCGACGTGCCAGCACCTCATTTTTTCACGAATGGGTTACCCCGTTGACCTTATTCGATCGTACTTGCACGGTCAAGGGTTGCTATTCGGAGAGAATACAAAAAATTGGTGCCGCGCAACGTGGTGGCTCGAACCCACGACCCTGAGATTAAGAGTGCTCTATCGAATGAGCTAGCCGGGCCACTTTAGAATACGAATGGAACCTTCCGCTGGAAACGATTCTCGGAATTCTGCCGATTTTTGCGTTACTTTTCGAGCCCACGATTGCAATTCATCGAACGTACACTTGACAGCGTTTGCAGAGGTTTTACGTGAGGTACTAAGGAGCCGATAAGGAACAAAAGCTTGGACGATAATAATCAGAGAAATCCTTGGGACAAGATTCGGATCGGTTAGACGCGAATCTAGATATCTTTTAACAAATCACTCTGCAAGGCTACCTGCTTTCTACAAATAGACGGACAAATGTGTTCCGGTAATATAAGAGAATTTTTGGATAATAAAAGTGATCACTTTTTCTTATACCAAGCTTCATTCATTTAAATGAATATCGACCAGGTTAACAGTTTGTTCGAATGTCAGTGTATCCCATACATCTTTACAGTTAAGGTTGACGATTATTAACCCTTTGCACTCGAAAGGTGACACTTAGTCGTCTAATGATACTAACTTAAAAAATTTTCAAATTCGAAATATTTATTAAGATTCGCCTGTATTAAATGTCGTTTAGTTTAGTTAAGCGATTTACTTAAATTTACGTATACGACTATTTAACCTCTGAGTCTGATTAATTAAACAAACTAACTAAAGTCTGAAAATTTGCGTAACTACCACTTGGTGACCAACAATCACCACTCGAGCGCAAAGGGTAACACTTTATCGACCGGGACCCTATTAACATTCAGCTGATCGTTAAATTTCGCAACCTCTAATCGAACACTGTCCATCGCGTATTAAGAATTGATTAAAAATTGTACTTTGGAAAAGCAGAGAATACATTTGACGAACTGTGAACATCACCAGTTCAAGATTAACTGATAACAATAGTAAATAGAATCAATGGCAGCGTCCTTGTTGCGGGAAAAATGACAGATCTCCCGATTCGATCGGCCAAGTGTTAAAAAGCGAAGATCTATTATTAAACTATGCTCGGATAATAGAATACCTGGTTACAATATTCGGACAAGGGTGTTCGACGTAAGGGAGGTTCTACTGTGTTCATCGGGACGATCGATGGGAAACTTAACATTGAAAGCATCAAAGAGCCGCCGACCAATACCGAGCTCATCAGAGATGATCAAAGGAACCTCGAACGATGTCTCGGGGCAGGCCAAGCGAAACTTTTTCGCGTGGAGCTTGAAGAGGTTTGGTGTGAGGGTAACGTTAACCGCCTATATTTGCAATACGCTGACGCTGGCGAGCTTCCAAGGGATGCTCGCTAGCACGCCGAGATTCTTAGAAACAGGCTTGCCTCCCTTTTCTTCCTCGAAGTGTCTTGCTCTTTCCCTCGTCTTTTGTCGCGAGTCCATGCACACGGGTCGATGCACGATCATCGGGGTTTTCTGGGTTAATCACACCGGGCATTCGAACGTGCCCGCACACGGTATCGTATACATGCGCTTTTAATCCTTTGCACTCGAGAGGTGACAGTTAGTCGTCTAGCAATTTTAACTTTACAGATTTTTAAATGCAAAATATTTACTAAGTTTCGTTTATATTAACACTATTCCTACCACAACCGGTCAAATGACCGTTTTTAAAATTTCGATTACAATTTTATATATACAATGTAATTGAATCGCCTTTAAACTTTAAACTTTTTCTCAAATATACGTGTAATACATTTTTCAATATTCACTTCTGTTTTCATTGTTTATTTCTTGAGAAAAATTTGTAGTCTCTCTTACGTGGGAATGTCGCGGCAGGAATAGGTATACGTGAAGTGTCGGTAGGAATAGTGTTAAACTTCATTTAGTTCAGTTAAGTCATATACTAAAATTTACATGTATAACTGTTGAACTTTCGGTCTGATTAATAAACAAAGTAATTAAAGTCTGAAAGTTTGCGACACTATCGTTTGGCGACGGACAGTCGCCTCTCGAGTGCAAAGGGTTAACACTGGAACTACCAGAGCAATCAAAATGACGGATTGATGGTTATTCATAGCAACCTTATAAACTCACTTTACCAGGCTTCCAAAATTTTGCTATGATTTTCTGCAGAGAAGGTATAGATAAAGATTTGTTTTCTATGTACTCGATATTTTCTCATGTAATTTTCAATCTGATCTCGTCCATGCAAATAAGTACACCGTAATCGTCGGTAGTTCTAGCGTTAACCCTTTGCGCTCGAGAGGCGGCTGTTAGTCGCCAAATGATAGTTTCACAAATTTTCAGACTTCAGTTAATTTGTTTATTAATCAGACTGGGAGGTTAAATGATAATATGTGTAAATTTTAGTATACGATTTAACTAAACTAAATGAAGTTTAATATAAGTGAATGTTAGTAAATATTTTGCACTTGAAAATTTTTTTGAAATTAATATTGTTAGACGGCTAAAAGTTACCTTTCTAGTGCAAATGGTTAATCATTCGATTGCTGAATACTCTAATTCGAGATGCTTTGCGTGGATAACATTGTTGTTACTCATACACTAGTAATTGTGTTGCGGTAAGCGGAAGATCGAAAAGAAAACGCGTGTGAATGCTGAATTTTCCAAGGAGCGGGAATAGCGATTGCTCGACTCCCGATGCGATCAGAACGAGGCGTTCGTTGAGGTTGATCGAAATCATCGAATGCCCCGCGCATGGAATTCGTAACTCCCCCATTCATTTGTCGTCGATTAGAGCTCATCGATCGGTTGATGTCACTGTTGCCGTCATTTACCGCTGCGGACGTGTCCCTGTCCACGTATCTGTCGTGTAACAGCTGAACGCATGTTCGTATTCCGCGGTCGATTCGATATTTTCGCGATCCAGTCATTCTCACCGCGTCATGATTGATAGACTTGACGTGCCATCCGCCTCGTAAACAGCAATAAATTAACGGTTCTCGGAGTATCTCGCGTTGTTTTCGATGGGAAATCCTTGTTTAACTTGTTAACCGGGTCACTTGTTAGTCGGTAGTACCCTTTTTATGCTCGGGAACGAAGTTGATAAGGGAAATTTAATCTTGTTAATTTTATTATTCTCATTATTGCTAGATATCGATATACATTTGTGTGTACCGGAAATAAAATATATTTTTATTATTGTTATTGTAGAGAAAAGATTTGTGAAATTCCGTTTACAATATAAAGGACCGAATAGTCTTGTCTTTTAATTTTCGCTATCGAACCCCAAACAGGATTATACGCAAAATGCCCATTGCTGTGCATATCAACATTACAAACACATTGCTACTTGAGAGTTAATTACATGGAAAGTCAGAAGTAACATTCAGTACTTCAATTTGACAAGTTTCGGACAACACGAGTAAAATTTTTTTTATCGACGGAACGATGCAAATATACTCAAAGCTATTACCCTTTCAGTTCTGTAATTTGAAAATCTTTTTGATCTATACCCATTCCTTAATATATGAATATTAGAAATAGATATACAAGAAATGTCCGTGAATCTAGTGTTAACATGGATCAAACAGTTAGCGTTCAGCCTGACGAGTTAACTCGTCCTCCTTTGTTAACGGATTAAGTGTGCATGAAACGGGTCTTACTTCTTGACCAGATGCATACAAGGTTGACGTAATATCGTTTGCCGAGAATGATACACACACGCGTGTGTGTAATGCCGTCGATGTAACGCGGTTGCACGCGTCACTAATCCGCGAGTGGCCGTCTGGCATCGCAGCCGCAGATTATTGGAACATTGTTGCTTTATTCGATCGCGATAGCGATTGGTCGCGCAAGATGGAAACTACGCATGCCGGACGAAACCCGAGCGAAATGCCTGGGTTTCGTGTTTCATTAACAAAATCGAACGCAGTGTTACTGCACTGCAATGCACTGCAATGCACTGCAATGCACTGCGCGAGCGACGTGCGTAATTCAGATCGGAAAACAAGATTGGAATCGATTTCTGGCGGCTTATTGTAAATATAACACTCGGTTCAAGGAATTCTATTATAAGATAGGATTGATAAGATCGTTATTAGAATTATGTATTGACTGTTTTGAAAAGCGAAGGAATGTAAATACGAGACGCGAACATGAGACAAGACGAAATACGTAAGCCTCGGTTCAAAGGAATTAATAATAATAAGAATGCATTATTAACCCTTTGCACTCGGCTGTCCCCTCTCACGGGACATCGTAATCCTAGCATACGATAGTTTCGCAAATTTTCAAACGTTAGTTCAGATCTGGACGTTAAATAGTCATATATGTAAATTTTAATGTACGACTTAACTAAACTAAATGAAGTTTAATATACGTGAATCATAGTAAATATTTCGAATTTGACAATTTTTGAAGTTAGTATCATTAAACGACTAACGGTCACCTCTCGGGTGCAAAGGGTTAACGGACATAAGTTGTTTGGGATCAGAGAGAAAAATAGCAGCACATGTTTAAATGCATACAAAAATAACAGCTTACAGTATATCACAAACTTGTTCTTAAACATATTCAATCCTCGCTTGAGAGGTGACCGTTAGTCACCCAATGATAGTTTCGCAAATTTTCAGACTTTAGTTACTTCCTTTATTAATCAATCAGACGCGGTAATTAAATAATCATATATGTAAATTTTATTATACGACTTAATTAACTAAATAACGTTTAATATAGGCGAATTTTGATAAACATTTTGCATTTGAAAATCGTTGAAGTTAGTATAATTAGAGGCGTAAAGGGTTAACAGAGAACTCTTGTATTTTTTGAAATTAAGTACGAATTCCATTTATCTCAGAACTATCCTCGCTAGAAGCGATGTATATTTATTTATGCGCGACATTTTTCTCTACGAGATACCTCAATAATTTCCACCAAGCATCCTAACGTTTCTGATATTTACGTGTTGTTACAAAAGTCATCGAACTTCCCCTTCGCGCGAACCGGTCCCCGCACGTCCCATCGTTCTATTTTAAAAATGGCGACACGGCGGTCCACGGGAGCTTTCTCGAGGCGCGAGGGAAAGCGGTGGTTCCGAGAAGAGAGAAGCCGTTACGGGACAAAGGTGGTGGCCGGTGGCTCGCCACCGCGTAACTTCTAATATTGAGAACTTGACACATCGGGAAGTTAGTGGCTTCGCGCCAAGAGGGCTGCTCTTGGAACGTGTCTCCTGCTAGCTCGCTGGACGACAACCCTGAAATAGGCCCGACACCGTGTCCCACCCTTTTTTTTTCCGTGGAGGAAATCTTCGGAAAGATACCCTGTCACCCTGAGGGGGCAGGGGGTGGCAAAGTTATGTAGGATTTTTACCTACTAAAACCTCTACGATGGCCTACTACAGCGAAATAGGGGGGGCACCGGGAACTCTGAAAGAACACTTCCAGTACTCCCTCACGCCATTGCCCGAATGGGGCCCATCACTGTCGGGGGCCAGAACCCCGCTCAGTGGCTGTTTCAGAGCCGCGCAACCCCTGCACTGACATACGTCGGAAGAAGTGGTGCAATGCCGTCGCAGCCCCCTATCTGCGACAGCCACTTCCTCCGGTGATGTTGATCTCATCGGGAGCCGTGGGAGCGTCCCAAGCAACATCACCAACTTGAGGCTTTAAGGCGCCCTTGGTCGGCGCCCACCACGCCGACGGCACCGTCCCGGTCTAGACGGAGCAGCGGCTCTCTCTCGAGCCCGAACCGTGTCCCATCCTAACGCTCTGTCCACAACGAGCCGATTTCCCGTCGATTTTTCTCCGGGCTCGTTCGCGCGAACCCGGAAAATCGTTCGAAAGTGGCGGGACCACGCGAACCGTGACGCGTTTCCCGGTTGGTCGACCTGGATCTCGTTACAAAGTTGCTCGCCGATAGGGCAAATCGTTTTCCGCGAAGTGTCCCTGAAAGGGTTCATCGGGGTGGCGGTTTGTTAAAGCTTGTAAAAGCAACGGGGTGTACGGGGGGGGGGTACAGGTTTCGAACGGACAGGTCCGCCGTTGCGGAAAAAGTCAATTATGGGAAACAACGTTGGAACGAGCTGTTGCACCGGTTGCGCATTATTTTCTTTTTCCTCTTTTTATTTTTTATTTACCCGCCGGTTTCCTGGTTGCTGTTCGGTTATCGAAAATTGACGGGAACGAAAGGAAGGCTCGGCGTAACGTTTAGTACGGGGTCGCTTAAAATGTTCGCGAGAGTGCTTGCGATTCGTTTCTCATGTTCGATCATAATAATGCGGATTTTTATGCGTTTATGGGAAATTCGGACGGTTAAAGATGCGTATAATGAGAACAAGCGTGTAAAGTATCTCTATGGATGACTTGTAAGTTATAAAATTTAGGGGATGAAACGAATCTCGTTTGAAAATTTACATAGAAATCTGCAGTCTAGTAATGATCATCTGTTTCTCGTCTTTATTAGAAATAAAACGATATGTATACATATTTAATGTGGAAGGAAGAGGTACAATTTATTTAATTATTGTTATCATACTTCGAGGGCTCCTTTCGCCGATCGTTCGGTTCGACAAACAAGCTGTCGTTGGAGAGAGTTCGTTACACATACCCGTGTACATACACACGTACTTATACGCGTAATGTTATTATCGAGCCAGTGTTTGCGGTGTCATCAACGAGTTTACCTATCCGATGAGTTATGTATTTGCTCGAATTCTTTTCCGAGCACGAGTACGTTCGCGAGAAAACGTAAACACCGGGAACACAAGGACGACGTTAATTAACCGGGGTTTCGTGGCTGGGAACGAGCCGAAGATGTTCTTACGAGGAACCAATTTGCCAGGAGTCACACGTTCACGATGTGGGGCGTTCCGTAAACTTTCCTCGGCGAAACGAGCGACGTTTAGGAGAAAGAGACGCTTGTCCGTGTCCACCCTAAACGATAACAGGAAGCAGCGTTACGGAAAAATTATGCGATGATTCCTGGAAATGTGTCTTCGAGCCGCACGAAGTTAAGCTGCAGATAGTTAATTAGCCGACGATAATCCTTTGGCCGACCCTCGCTGGTTCAAACAACGCGAACCGCTCGCTACTCGTGTCAAGGCTGCGCGCTTCGTGCGCCCTCCCTCTGATTGCACTTTCTCGCTTCTCACCCGATATTACGTGGCCAAACGTAAACAGTATAATTAGCATACGTTTAACCTTCCTACGACTCAATTGCTCTCGCCTAACACGAACCTTCTGGCGGTGTCGTTCGCGAGAAGGAACGAGGATTTAGGATTTTGGGATTTACAAGCATTAAAACACTAGTAATAACAAAAGATAAACTATGTGTATTATTAGTTGGAAAAATAAAAATTCTCTCAGAAATGATTCCGATTACTTGATGAAAACTGCAGAAGTGCATGTCAAAGCGTCTAGCTGCTAAATTTCTTCGAGTGTCAGCTTTTTGGCTATCGTTGAAAAGGGACACGACATAAAAACTGTGAAATAAGTAAACCGGAGGAAATGGAGAAAAAACCCTGGGACCACTTCAGTTTGGTTGACACGCAGATTACTGTCCTAATCCTTGGGACAGTTATGCGTACCCTAAAGATGTTTTTTTTTTTATCACATCCTTCGCCGCTGCTAAATTTCCGCTAACGGAAGCGAAATTTCTATTCCGCGAAATAATGAATTCGATCTGTGTTCATATTTACTTGGTTTAACCGAGTAATATCTCTGGATGTGAAATTAATTGCAAGCGTGAACGCTTGAAAATTTCCAGTACCATTTGAAATGGCAGGCGTTTGATAAATTTATGCGGAAAAAGGTTTTGTCTGGGAATTTTTTAATCTTTTCGTCGATCTGTGATCGACTGGCAGCGGAAAACAATTTCTTCTGGTCATCGACACGGTTTGGTTAAAATTATTCCTTTGTCACGTACCCGGTTACCTTCGTTAAGTAATCGGTTAGAATAATGGTACCGGTTTGCGCAGAATGTGCCATTCTTGTTTCCTTCGACCAAGAAATTGCGGTAGGCGTAACAATGGCCGAAGCTGGTAGCAGCCGGTAATTGTCTCGGCACGGGTTACCGAATTCCCGCGGAGAATCTTCTGTTTGCTGTGAAAACACGTCTGCAAACACAGCTGTCACGATCCCGGGGCGTCGTTCTTCCTTATCGGTTCGTGGAAAGAACGATAAAACTCGGCGAAGCGTGAGTTAATAATGTTTTGCCACGATTCCTAGGCCGCAATTAGCGCCTCTCTTTGACTATCAAATAGGGTATGCAATAGTCGGTCGGTAGCGTTGACACGCGTCGAAAAATCGTGAACCGTCCCGGTTTTGAATAATCGATACCGAGGCGATGATTTTGTTAGCTTCCCCACGTCCGTCCCGCCTTCGTTGGGTTAATCGAGATCGTTGCTCGCGCGAGTCGTAGGGTTAACGTAAAATTATCGTGCTCGGTTTATTATTATCCGCCGCGACAGCGACGCCTCTTTTCTGATCTCTAAATGGCCCGTTTTCTAGCGACAGCTCGGATCAATGTATCGCGATAAGTCGAGAAACTTCAGCGATCGTTCGCTCGCTCTTGTCTGCGGTTGAATTTTCTAATTTTAATTTATTGCCACCACTGTGTGTTACATAGTATATTTCATTTATACTTGCTTTGTTGCGTGCCAAATTCAGAAATCGTTACTATTAGCGAACGAGACTTTATAATGTATTAGCGTGAAAGAATACACGCGCCTAATTTTAATTTTAAATCATTGAAAAAAAATAATTAACGTTTCACTTTGTATCGCGTGTGAAGTGTCAGTAAGAGTGGTCAAGAATGGTTAAGGAAATGTTAGCAATTTAAAATTGAAATAGAAATTATTTATATAAATAAACAAATAAATAAAATAATTTGTAAATTAATTTGGAGTTCTAATTGAGGTCCTACTACAGAATAAGTTCTCGTCGCCTGGATAGCTCAGTCGGTAGAGCATCAGACTTTTAATCTGAGGGTCCAGGGTTCGAGTCCCTGTTCGGGCGGTTTTTTTTTCCATTCAAATACTAACCCGATAATTGTTCACAAGCTATGGATAACGCGATACAATCGTTCGTTGTATTTTATTTAAACAAATTACACAAGTTTCTCATTAAACATAACCTCGTAACAAGAAAACAACTTTAAGTTACTAAAACTAATGGGCCACGTAAAGCGCGTATTTTCGTGGACTACCCCTTTTGTATTTGCCATTGTAGTACGGGATATAGTCGCAAATCAATCTCCAGTCACAGATCCAGGCTGTAAATAGTATAGTGGCCGCGGTATAGTTCAATATTGATATTCTCCTGTAAAAGGGAACAGGAGTACGACGATTCAGACATTGATGGTACGAAAATAGTATGTTTAGGAAATGGTGCGATTTACCATACTTTAGCCTTCTCCATAAAAACCGCCCAGTTTGGTTGATACGTAGGATACAGTCTAAAATAAGATGATCCTTTCTTCGTCGACATGATTGCTACTAAAAATGCAATGTTTAACGTTAATGTAGTAACATATAGATGACTGTCCTCAAACACGAATTTCATCCTTTCCGCGCAATCTTCACTATTTACATATACTTATGTATGTATGTGTGTATATTAATAAATATCGAACACGTTTTTTTTTTTTTTAAATGTAACACGAGAGTAAACCTATACTATTTTGCTTTGAAGGAAAATCAATAAATTATAATTACAGTCACAGGAAAATTATTTGGTAAAACCACAAGAATTGTTTACTGTATTTGTACAGGAAACTGGAATAATTCTTGGTATCGTTTCATTTATTATCGCGTTATAGAAAAATTCGTGTTGCACGAATCGGTGTTACACGAAGGTGTCTCATTTTCTGAGTTACACCACACGATCGATCTCAAGTGCGCGTGTGTGCGTACGTGACTGCAGGGGGACGTAACACAGACCGAGCCGAGGCGAGGCGAAAATTGTTGTCGCGTCGCCTCTTATCTAGTTCTAAAAGCGGGCGAAGTCGAAAAACAAGAGAAATTGAGCAAGAATCACCGCCTCACCCCTCCGCCTGCTCTCTAATGGAAACGTTGATTACACGGTAACACGTAAATCGGCGAAAAATTTCATCAGAATGTTTATTGAAATCGACCGCATTTTAGTGTGCCCTCTGTGTTCGCGATTCTAATTACCGTGTTTATGCAGATAGCCGGTATCATGATGAATCGCGGCACAACACGATCGCGAGCTCCGATGATACTTCTTTTCACCTAGCCAGCGTTATCATCCGAGACATTTTATTGGCTTCTTCTATCGCCTCTATCGCCCCGTTATCGCTGAAAATATTTATTTAGCTCAACAGGGTACAATTGAGAATTTTAATGCAGGTTATTACGATAAACTTTTTCAGGAAGTGGAAAAAAGATTCTTCGAAACTCTGCCTGTCTTTTACGTTATGTTTCTTTTTTACTTTACATTTGTACAAGCTGTAGAGCTTTTCCTGTTACTACATAATAGGGTACGTTTCCGTCGGGAGAGTGGCTAAAAAGGGAGATGACCGGTTTCCGCATCGAAATCGTCGGCTGGTTTTCCGTGTTCGATGTCTTATCGTTGTAGTTTCTATCTTGACTACGTTCGTATTTTTCCATTATGGGGACTTATCGAAAATACCCCTACACGACCGCACGTATACTAAAGGGAGTTTGTAAGTTGGCGAGCCTAAGAAGTGCTGGGCTAATTCGTCATAGTTTCTATAGGCCCATCTTTCTCAACACAATCATAAAAATGTAGAATATATGTAATTGGCCCAAAAATCGATGAATCGAATCGTATCACATCGCATAACATAAACAATGGGTGACACGAATAAAGTACTATAGGGGGCTGATAAGTTGGCGAGCCTAAGCAATGCGGTGTCTGATTGGTCGTAACCTCTGTAGGCCCTCTTTTTCAACACAATTATAAAAATGGAGGATACATGTTATTTTCTGAAACAACAAAACTCGATGAATCGATTCATATCGCATTGAATGGTACGAATTAAGCACCCTTCTTGCCTCTGTGCCGTCCCGCTCGCCAACTTACCAGCTCCCTGTAGTACGTACACCGTGCGAAAGGAAGCGCGAAAAATGCAATTTACGCGTAAGTGACGAGAGTCAAGGCGCAACTTTCGTGAAACGCACTTATTTGTCCTTCCACGAATTTAATGATCGTACTGCCTGTTTCAGTTTATTATCCCATCAGCTGGTTATTTTCTTTTTTTCTTCTCCTCGACAGTTCTTTTAACGACGTCGTTGTCCCGCGAGTTCTTTTATCCCTTTATCGAGCGTGCACGCATACCATGCCCGACGTACCATGTGGGTGTCTCACGTTTTTCAGGCCGCTCAGTCTTTCGGCCCTCCGAAAGAACGTTTCTCGCGCGTATATATGTATGTCTGTTCTCCATCCCCGGATCTCCTCGACTCTCGTAAATTTCGTTTCTGTGAGCTCGTTCCTTTATACAACTCCTCTCAGTCGGGCATTACGCGGCCCACCGCGTGGTACGACTCGTTACGTTAAATCCCCCCTCAATTTGTTTTTCACTATCTTTTTCTTCCAACTATTTAAAATCGGAAACGGGGCCCAAAATTACTAAATAAAATAAACTCTTATTCAACCCTTTGCACTCCGTTGTCCCCTCCCAGGGGACATTAGAATTTATTAGCGATTCCGGGGAATCAATTTATCCCAGCGCAACCTTTTCAGAATCGCATATTTCTGTGAAATTTTCTACCAAAATGGCACAAGATATCAAATCAAAATATGGTACAGTTACCAAGATACATAAAAAAAATAGTGATTTTGAGATACGTCCATTCAATACGTTCGAGATGACGCCGAGTGCAAAGGGTTAAAGCACTTCAATTGTTCATTACACGACACGAGGAAGGTGCAAAATGTCTAACCGAACTTCACGAGCTTCGTCATGAGACTCGTAAACGCAGTGGTCGAAATTCCTACGAATCCGTTCAAACATTAAATCCTCCGTTCGTTTTCTCGTTTCTGCTCCACATCTAACTAAACGCTATTCTTTCCTGTTCTCTCGTTTCCTGCTGGGAAGCCTCGAAGAGTGATATCATCGGTGACAAAGATAGATCCGCGACTTTTCCACGTTTCACACGTTTCGAGGAACTCCTCGATGAAGTCGATTGCGCGAGAGCCCGGTTCCCTTCCGTTTCGCGGAAGAGGCCCACGAACGCGTCATCCCAGCTGCCAGAGGAGAAGCTGACCGTGGCCGTTGGAGTAGTTTTCCACGTTTCTCGCGAAAGTTTTTCCGCAGACGTGCCGGCTGGCTCGTAGCTGCCACCGACCAGCGCGCGATGCGGTAATCCTATTCAGAGGCACGCGCTTCTACGTTGTCCTTGGCAGAGACCCGCGAAACGCTCCAGGACATTATCCTTGAGGTGCTTGTGCACGATTACGATCAATCAAGAGGCGGCAGTGGCTGTTGCCTGTCATTATCGTTCACGCTGACGAGATTATCGATTAGTCAGCAATGCTCCTCTCAATTCATTTCACGGCCACGACAGCGTGGACGGTCTCGCTTCGTTCCTTTTTTTTCTCCGCTTGTCGAGAACCAACGGACGCATCTGTACCTTTTTCCATCGATTTCGTTGGACGACCAAGGTTAAGGTGTGCTCCGTCACCGTGAGCCTCCTTCCGCTTGGTTTAGGTCAGGCATTGCTGGGTTTACACGAGCGATTCAGAATAGACGAACGGGGAACGCTCCGTTTTTCTGGGAGGTCCACGTAGTCCGGGCTGTTTATTTGTTCGTGAAATGGTGGAAAATCCCGTTGTCAGGGTGGAGTATTTGTAGAGATGTGAATCTATTCGGGGATGAAGCGAGAAGCTTCTCGACTTTCGAGGTTAATCGTGTTTGAAGAAAGGGTCCTGAGCGAATTTATTGTTAGCTGTGAAATTAAAAGTTCCTTTTATTTAATAATAAAAATATATTTATTCTGTATCGTTTATATATGTTTTTTCACTATTTATACTCTTTTCGCCATCATACGATTTATTTTTTACACGCGCTCTTGCCAATTTTCACTTGTTCGCTTTCTCCCCTTTTAATGCCGTTTTCTTTTGTTTTCATGCTATATGTAACTATTTAAACATAAATGCACTAGTATCCTAATATTAGTGATAAATTGAAACGAATTATTTACATATATATGTGTGAAATTCTCTTTACATAGGTGAATCGTCAGCTTTTTTAAATTTAAAGGAAAAGCATTTCCATTCAAGTTTTAATATTGAAAATTAGCAATATTTAAGCGTTTCCTTTAAAAAGTTCTGATTTTCAGAATCAATTGTCGCCTGGTTTTCGAATTAATTCGACAGCTTGCGCGTTACGAAGGGGTTAAGGAAGCTGCCGCGAGCGGTGTCGTTGCAGAAGAAACAAATGCAATTAAGCGAACAATTGCTGACAAGCGGATGCACGTCATAAAACGCGACGTGCTGCCAGAGATCACGGTGCTCGAATGCAAAAATCATATCGGCCGGCGATCGGTATTCAGGGGACGGCCTGTTTATTTGACCGGCGGCATTTAAATGCATCCAAGTGCTTCCGAGAAGGCACTCCCGGCGATTGAGTCTATTCAAGAACTTGCAGGCACGATTCATTAAATCCCGGTTCACACCACGTTTCGTCACCGAAAGCATGTTTGAACGCTTTAAACGAACCTGATCATGGTCGCGAGCAAATTTATTACGTTTTTTAACCTCGAGAGCGTTCCTCGACGATCCTTGATAATATTAAGTGGGAAGAAAAATTATTGCAATTACTAAGGCATTGGATGCCTATATTAAATAGTATAACGTGTTCATACGGAGCAAATTAAAAACCTTTTCCTACTACGGGTGACCACCCTATCATGTACCATAAAAATGGAGCCAAAAGTCAAGTTTTATCTGTGTTTTGAAGAGTTTCATACAAAATATGATTATTAAAAAGTTATTGGTCAACATTATGTTATAATTATAGTTACTATTTTGTTGTATAATATAAAAATATTAATCGTATTATTGAATTAAAAATGTGTTCATAGAAAAATTATGAACATGAATCATTTTGCTTCTAAAAGTTAAAAGGTCGTTTCTGAGACAAAAGTCTTGGTCTCGAATGCTGAAGACTATCTGCGTTTAATGTTCGCACTTTCGGCACGGTGCTCCGTTCCACACAAGACACTCCGCGGCGAGGCCCGCCGTAGCGAAAGGGTTAAATATCGCTTTTTAAACGTAGCTGTGAAAGTTTCTGTACGATCACGCGCGCATTTCGTAGCTTCTCATTTCTCTCCAAACGCATAAAAGCCCGCAGTCCAGTTGCGACGTTACAGTTACACGTGTAAACCATGGAGAACACACTTAACTCCGTCAAAAATCTCAACGAGTCCCGATACACTGATACCGATACTAATATTGATACTGATACAGTTATCGGGGAATCTTCGCTTCTCCGTTGAAACTAAAAACACATGTAGTGTCTGCAGGAAAAAAACGCTGTCCTATCGCATAGCTAACAGAGACCCGACATTCCTGTTTCCGAAGGTGACAGAGAAAATGTTTTCGAGCGGCGTCGCAGAAAATCCGAACGAACGTCGCAGCCGATGCTTATCCGGTCGCGTAAGCGCCGTTCGACCGAGACCCTCCTGTTGTATTCCGTTTCCCCGGGACCGTGACGAAGGCCGTGCTCCGATTTACGTTTCCGTTCGCTCGTAAAACGACTTCCGGCGACACCTGCGCTCCTCCAGCTCCAGAAGTTACGAGCCATGGCGGTGGAGAATCGCGCGTAAATCGCTGACACGATGCCGGCCGTCTCCCTTTCTCGGTTTATTGCTGGCTCTGTTTTTAAAGGCGGGATCGAGCTCAGTTTGCGCTCGCGAATCGTAATCGAATCGAATCTCAGCGTAAAAGCTTTCAATCGATAGATTCTTGATTATTAGAACATTATATCGCCTATGGGCCGAATTTTTGTTTTAACCCTTTGCGGACGGAGCAGTGAAGAAAATAGTTACGTCGCGCATTTGTGTTATAAAAACTAAAGCTGTATTTAAATAAATTTTTCATGAAATCTAACAAAATCATAAACAAACAAATTTAGGCCAACTTAAGTTCTTAGGCTAGTGTATATCCATGCGTATCTTATACGTGTCGTTTACGACAGACAAACGCCAGCCGCAGCGCGAGAGTTGGGCGGATATATCCGACACTCGTCCGCAAAGGGTTAAATGTAAAAGAATTGATGGAACGGAAAATCAAAAAGTATAATCCTATATATACAGATAAAAAAAAAGAAAAACTTGTCCAGTTCAAACAATTTTATATTATAGAACATTATATAATTAATACGTATACATCATTTCATGGAAGAAAAAAACAGATTATTTGTTAAAATCACAATGAGTTAGAATGTGGGCTGAAAGTTACACGGGCCCATAGAGGGTTAAGGTAGAACACAAATTATATTTTATACGCAAGCTTGTGGGGACGAACGACATAAAACGAAGTACAAGAAACGGTAACTAATGATGATAATAACAGAGAAAAGGGGACGCAAGCATGTTACATACAATCTATGAAATAATACACGGTGGTTCTAATGTCAATTATTTATTGGTTTTCAACAATTTTATTATCGCAGTATTTCCTCGTTAAATGCTCGATGTTCATTCCTGTTAGCAAATGAAGTTCTCGGTTTCTTTTCTTTGTCGACCGTCTTCTTTCATTGTCGATTGTTGGTGATGTTCAACTTCGAAATTAACGTCTTACTAACAGCTGTAAGCATTTAACAGATTCTCTGCTACGCGTCCTACTTTTGGTACAGGCTAAAAGTCATTTCTACCCTAAATGATATTTTTTCCTCGTTGAGAGACGAGGAGGAAAAAGTAGCTGCTGATATCGTTATATCGCGTGTTGTGTAATGCTGCGTAAGGCGTTTGCAATGCTCTTTATTATTCCAACAGCTACAAGTATTAAAACATACATTTTTAGCTCGCAGACAAAAGGTGTAGATAATATTTTCAGAATTATTACACTTTGTACCGCTTACCGTTTTCGGTATACCACACTACTGTACGTATAATTAACGCTCTTTGAGCCATCGAGTTCGAGTAATTACGGAGAAGGGGTCTGTTTGGACCCAAATATTCGCAGAATCATCGGTTGAAATTTAAATCAAGCTCTTAGTTCATCAGCAGTGTCCAGAATATCGTAAACGTTAGTGATTTTTATTTGTTGCTGCCATCGTGGGGAATGAAACAGCGAATAGGATCGATAGTCTTGCGAGTTCATTACGTATTCATGAATCAAAGTGAATTTCAACGCGAAGATTCGAATACGATTCGTTATGCGCGACGTTCGGTTTTCTGTATTTGCAAAAGCATTCGAGTTACGCGAGTCGAGTTCAGGTTCCAGGACGAAATACATTAAAAATTGTCGAACGTACGTATTTACGAGTACATTGGTGTACTTGAACTTCGGCCAGAAAACGCTTACAACACGTTCCATTGCTCGAAGAATCGAGGATCCCACGTGGTTGGGCAACAATCGCGTCAAAAAATTTCCCTTCGTTCGGCATGACGACGGAGCGATATCGTTACGGCTATCGGGACCTTGCAACCTTATCGCAACGTCAGAGTTATCTCGCGAATACGTGAGTCACGATAGCCCTGGAACTCAGCCGTGGAAAAGTTTGCGATTACTCTTTCAAGCGACGACCATTTCGATGGATCCGCGATATTTGGGTGGATAATTACTTATCTATATCAAAATTTCCATCCATCTCGAACGAGGCTTTTGGAAAATTAAAGAAGCGGCTACCTATCGAATATTTAACCCTACTACTCTGTTTGGGTGCATAAACAGAGATTTTGAACAGCTAGACAATTGCAAATAATTCAGGTACGAAAAATAAGCGAGGAGTACAGCAAGGTTAAAGTAAAAAAGTGTGGATACTTGAAGAAGAATCTAAACTAAACTAACCTGAACCTTTTTTTTGGGCGTGGAGGAAATCTTCGAAAAAGATACCCAGCCATCCTGAGGGGGGCAGGTTAGGTTATGTGGGATTCTTGCCCACTGAAACCTCCACGGTGGCCATCTATTGCTATTGAGGAAGCACCGGGGAAACTTTTTATTTTCGCGTGGAGGAAATCTTGCAAAGATCCCCGACCACCCTGAGGGGGTGCAGCTAGGCTATGTGGGATTTTTACCCACTAAAACCTCCACGGTGGCCATCTACCGCGATTGGGGAAGCACCGGGAACTCTATAAGAACACGTCCAGTACTTCCCCCGAGCACCGGGGAAACTAACCTAAACCTAGCCTGAACCTAATCACCTAGTTACTAGAAGCTTCTGTTCGCATTTTCTATGCATCGGTAAATTTCTTCCCATTTTGCGAAGGGAGATCATTTCGAAGTGGCTCGAAAACAGGAATTTCTTTTCCGGGCATCGACGGTTGGGACAGGCAAAATGGTCGACAATACGTTTAGTCAGAAAGAGCGGAATACGCATGGTAGTCGTGAAGGGAACGTAAACAGGAAGCAAATTAGAACTCAGCGTATGTACAGGCGGTCTATCGGGAACAATGAACGGTCTGTTCTGTGCACTTGCTTTCTCCTCTACGTGCCTACCCTTTTCCCTTGCTCCAACTAAATTTAGAGCCCAGTCTCTCAATGTGTTCCCGTTTCTTTCGACTTTCCCTCTTCCCGCTTGCTCTCCGTCATTCTTCCCATTTTACGATTTTCCGTTTGGTTTCGTCTCGCGACTCCTCTCATGGTACACCGTCACGAGAGCCGATGATCGATTTGCTTTGAGAGGAGCACAACGGTGAACCGCGATGCAAAACCGATCCCTTATCCCTCTGCTCGTCCAGTGAAGCGTTTGCATTTCATCCCCTTTAAATATTATTCGGACCGTCTTATTGGACCCGTCTGGTGCATTGTTCGCACGATTCTTCGAGGAATGTGAATTTTCCATCGAGCTCACGAGCTGTCGAACTAAATTTCGCGTCAGATATCCAACCTGGGGGTGTAATTTCTCGGACGGGACCGTTGGAGGGCTGTTTTTGTGTTTTCGGTAACGTAAACAAGCGAAGTTTGTTCTCAAATTTTAGTATGCGTGGGTATTTGATAAAAATTACGAATTCTGAGCTACGTTCTCTTTGGGGTGAAATTAATAATAACAGCGATGCCTTTTTTATCATACTGTGGCGACTTTTATATCCTCGCCACTTGGAGGAAACAATTGACTACCTTTCTCGTAAGTGCTCGGTCCGTCATAAATTTCTATATATCCGAACTGTCTCTTCCTATCTCTACGTCCAAGTCATGGACCTGCTAGGACTTACCAATGTGTATGATGTGCCCAATAGCAGGCCCCGGACAAAACACCGCCTTACCTTTCCTCTTCCTTTCCTTTTCCTTCCTTCGCAACAGCCGCAATACCTACAAAATAATATTGCTCCTTTTACCGAGCTTTCAATATGCATACGCAGAGAATAGAGAATCGCCGCCACGTGTTCCTTTTTCCCGACGAGATCAGCCCCTGTCTTCTAATCGCACAAAGAACGGTCCCCCGTGGGTTCTTTCCCGAAAAGGGACCGACCGGGACGGGTTTCCCTGAAACGAGAATACCGGGGCCGGGTCGGGTGTACACGAACACACACGTGTTCCACGAAGCGGACTCGAATATTTATGTGTCGGCTGGTGACAAGTGGACGACGTCGACGGGCCGACCCGTGTATGCGTGTATACACGTCGATGCCACGGCTTTCGTACGTGTTCGTGGACGCTCGTGAACGCGAGTCAAGTACCGAGCAGCAATCTCGGGCTGGCATTGCTCGCGGGAATAGCGAGGTGAGCGGAGCAGACTGCCTGGTGCCAGACCAGTCATACGGATCCCTCTCTTTTCTCCTTCTTTCCCGCACGCTCGTTCCTCTTTCCGTCTCACGGGTTCCCGTCTCTCTCTTTCTCTCTGCCTCCCTGCTTGGTTTCCTTCGACCAGTTCCCGCTCGTCTTCTTCTTCTGCTTTTCGACCGCCTCTCTCTCTCTCCACCTTTTTCCTCGCGCATCTATTTCTTCCTCCTCTGGCCGCTCGGCGTTCGGGCTAGAGCAGCCAAACTCGCGCTTTACGTAATCTTATCTGCCGGAGCGATTGCGGCAGCCGCGCACCAAGGGCGAGGTACGACACTTCGACGAGTTCATCTTCGAGGGTGCTGCTTGGGGTACGCTTTACGCGGACTCGAACGATGCGTAGGGGTGAGTTTCACGTTCGGAGAGAGATTCTTGGGGACGTGCAGGTGGAATTTTGATAACTTGTTTGGGAATTAGACGGTGAGAAAGGCAAAATCAAGCGTTAATTGGTGTGATGTTACGTTTGTATATCTACGGGGTGGTTTTTCTCGTAGTAAGAGAGCTATAGGAATGGCGATGAGGGCGATCAACCCTCCTGAGATTAATAGAATTTAAAAATATTATACGACGCTCTTAACAAGTTGTTTAGTTTAATCGTTTAAGCTGTGACATCGGATAGAAACGTTGCTTACAACTTATATTTCAAGCAAATTTCAAATCCCTTAAAGAAGGCTCAAAAACACATTTCGCCCAATCCAAGGAGGGCGTTTCGGGATCCGCTCCCCGTTTCCTTTCTACACCGAAAAATTGCTTTTCCATAGTCCCGCAAGGTTACCGTTGTATCGAATACACAAGAGGAACCAAAAAAATTAACCTCCCTGCGCGCGTTGCCTCGAACCGCGCGTAAATCTCGTTTCGTACTCCTGCATGGCTACTTCAACGATCATCCCCATCAACGTGGCCCCGATTATTTTCCGCGCATTCCAACGTGCCGATGTTTATCCAGCGAGGGCTCCCTCCTCCTCGTTTCGAGCGTCAAATAATCAACGGAAGGAAGCCCTGGCCCAAGGGGAGGAAACTTCCAACGTTCGTCTGCCGCCTGGTAACAGAACGAAAGGCAGAACTCGGAGCTAATTTTGCGGCGGCTGCGTGCATATACGCGCGGCCAGAGACACACCGGGACACCCCTCCCCCTCGTTCCCGACCTAAATACATGTGCATACATCTGCGGTTGCGTGTGCAACGTGTACACAATGCGGTGCACGGCCGTGCATAGCATGAATATGGGAGTAGCCGGTTTCTGGCGGGACGATTCTCGATGCCACGCGTACGGTGCGCGGTTATCCATCTATCTTCAATTTATGGATTTAAAAAGACATGTCCTGACTGACTAACCGATTCATCATCGCGGAGTCTAAACTATCGAAGCTAGAAACATTAAATTTGAACAATGAGCTCCTTTTATGACGTAGGCACCCACTAAGGAAGATCTTTTTGATATTCCATCCCTGAAGAGATTAATAGGTTAAATAGGGGTTGAAAGGTTGTTTGAAAATCCACCGATTTTGAAGCAAGCACTATGAATACTGGTATTTAACTTTTTGGGTAGGAATAAAAAAATACGTGTTTCGACGTTTTTGGGAAATCAATTCCCAAGGGGGTAAAATAAGGGATGAAAGTTTGTTTTAAAATCCGCCGATTTTGAAGCAAACGCTATACAAATTAGTAAGCGTTTAACTGTCTGATTAAAATTAAAGTTAAGGACTTGCGAAATTGGACACCACTTGAAAATAGGTAAAATTGAAATCGAAGTACTTCCGCGCGAGTAAAGCCGCGGGCAACAGCTAGTTACCAATAAACGATCGTCGTTCTGCTGATTTACCAGCCGATCGTGTCCGAGCTTTATCGCTTCGCCGGTCTCACGCGAACCTCCGCGTCACTTCCCGTTCATTATCTTGTTTTCTGCGTTCCGCCAGATACACCTCGATAACGATCGCGACGGATTTTCCGTCTCTTATCGGCGCGAACGCTGTTCATCCCGCGAAATTTCCTCGATTTTCCCCTGCACTAGGTTTCCCATATTATTGTTTGCCTGCTTTTTTCGAATACGAAGATTCTTCTGCTGTGTTATGCGACGTCTGAACCTAAAAGGTGTGTGAGCGTAATCGTTGGAAATTGTAGTAGTACGTCGAAAGGAACGAAGATTGTTCTAGTTCAGCGTATCACGGGTGTTTCTCGTACTTATGGGTGTTCTACGAATACCGGGATACCCAACGAGTCGAGGATCACCGTTTCGAAGAGCACAAGAATAGGACAGAAACGTTGGGATTGAAAGTTTCTCGTTAATGGAACATCTGTTCCGTTAATTAAGTCATCTGGAGCGTCAACGGCTTCTTTTAAGTTCACTGCTCGAAGATAATCGTTTTTCACGAAAATAGAAAGGAAACGATCGACTTTTACACGTCCTTTCAAATACTAATCCGTTAACGTAAACGCGTTCAGTTAAGGTGAACGAGGATTTTTAGGTTTTATCCACGTTGCTCGATCTTCGCATAATTTAACCCTCTGTCGTCCGATGTGGCTTCAAAAATCACGTACCAACATACCTCAATTTGTTTAATTTCTTATCTGAATATGGCTGTATTTTTTTACAGACTTCCCATACTTAAAAATTGCATAAATACAAAATGCAAACCTCAAAATTAGAAATCATAATTGTTGGGATACAATTTTTACCAATTGCGGTATCGAATTTATTATCGGTTTATAGTTAGAAACTGAAATCTGTTGGTCTCATGTTACATCAATTTTTAACACTATTCCTACCGACACTTCGCGTATACCTAATCCTACCGCAACATTTCCACGTAAGACAGACTACAAATTTTTCTCAGAAACTAAACAATGAAGAATGAAGTGAATATTGAAACATGTATTATAGGTATATTTAAGGAAAAGTCTAAAGTTTAAAGGCGGTTCAATTACGTTGTATATATGAAATTCTAATCGAAATTTTAGAAACGGTCATTTGACCGGCCGTGTGTAGGAATAGTGTTAAATAGCCCCGAAAAATATTCGAATTACACAGGGTTAACGAAGCGTTTCGAATGCTAAAAGATTGTTGCCTTTTCTCGCCCTCTGGAGCGTTCGCCTGTTTTCTGTTGCTCGCCGCATCGCTTCCGGCGAAACCCGCCGGTCCTTTGTATCCGATCATGGTGTGCAGTCCGGTGTACAGGTTATCGTATGGAGATTCGCGTCTTCGGCGTCTCTGGGGCGGGGAATTTATTTTTCTTTCGCCGACCTGGATGCGTATATATTTTTACGAGCAACGACCGTGTTGTCGTTACAGGTGTGCCTGAATCGCATTTCGCGATGCAGCGACGAGCATAATGGCCTATTGTTCCTTCGGGACTGGGATCGATCCTCCCTGTTTCTTTCTCTTTCTTTTCCACCGTTTCCTCCGCCGTCTATGAAATACATATCGTTCTTGTTAGTGTGTAATACAACAAATTGAATCCTATTTTCCTTTATTTTTTTCTGCCTTAACACGATACAGGAAAGTTTCCAATCTCTTTTTGTAAACCGTATACAGTGGTATTTTTTAAAAATTGTCCGAATGGTACCTATCAATCCTTTGCATTCGAGAGGGTGACTGTTAGTCATCTAATGATACTAACTTCAACAATTTTCAAATTCGAAATATTTACTAAAATTTCTCATATTAAACGTCATTTAGTTTAGTTAAGTGATATACTAAAATTCACATATATGTCTATTTAACCTTTGAGCCTGAGCAATAAACGAACTAACTAAAGTCTGAAAATTGTGAAACCATCATTTTGTTAGTTGAGAAGAAAAAGGGTAGCTATTATATGTCTATCACCATTATATCGAATAACAAAAGTTGGTGAAGCGTCTTAACCATAATTCCTGACAAGCGATACAGCGATAGCGAAATGCATATCTCTCCGTAGTAACGAAAGGTTAGTTAAAAAGGTTGAAACGAACTAAAATTCACAGTGTGCGTAACGCGTAACTGTAAATTGCGTGAAATTTCATGTTAGAAGAATCCTAAACAACGTTCGTGTTCCAGGATTAAAATACGTTTTACGTTGCTAATCGCGTTATGCGAATACATATTAATTTTAAAGTTTCGCGACAGGTGTCCCTCTGCCTGTGACTCAAACGAGATGCATTTATTCGATCACCTATGCCCCAATAACCGTTCGATCGAACAAATATCGAGTGTCGTAACCCTGGGTCTGATTCCGTACCGGAGGCCACGTCACCGTTTATAAAAGTTGATACGACGCGACTGCACGACGTTCACGCGAAATCCGTGTCGGCCAGCTGAGTAACGATCGACGAGATGCATGGAAGCTTGGCAGCGAACCGCAAACAACAGATGGTAGTCAGTCGCAAGTGTTTTCGGCACATTCTCGGTCGAATTCCTGAGCCACGGTATAAATACCAGCCGAATGGCTTGTTTGAAAAAGTAACAGATACGTGGTTCATCGGAGATACGATTTAACCGTTTGCACTCGATAGGCGATTGTTATATTGAAGATGTTCAAGTGAAAAGTATTTACTAAGATTCACTTATATTAAATTCATTCGGTTTAATTGAGTGGTATATATATATATATATATATATATATACGACTATTTAACCTCCGGGTCTGATTAACCTTTTAGGTACGGCTGAATTGTGCGCGAGGCCTATTCCCTGGACGGCGGAGTTTGACGCGAATTACGCATAAGCGGTACAACACTGCAATATGTGACGGATAACGGCGTTCTCTACGCGAGTACATTGGAATGAAACATTTGACGATTAAATTATAATTTTCTTCAAAATATATTACGCATACTTTAACTTTTACAATTCCCTATTTAATAATTAATGTTATATAAAGAGAAAATCACTATAGTGGCGCGTCGATCCTAAAAGGTTAATAAACAAATTAGTTAAAGTTTGAAAATTTGTGAAACTATCTATCATAGGACTGCTAATAGTCGCCTCTCGAGCGCAAAAGGTTAAGAATTCTAATCCGCGAATTTCAGCGGCTTATCGTCTAATCCTTGTCGTTGCGACGTTGTCCGAGTGAAATGAGATTTATGAAAGAGCGATAGCTGTTTATTAAAAATCATTGTACGTTCTATTGTTATTCCAACACTGATACCTTTATTATTGTTCATTTATTTATTCAATTACGGGTGGAAACCCTTTGGTATACAAAACGGTATCATGAGTCGCTATAATATTATGTCGTTGAAAGATAACAGGGTTACATGTGACGTATCATCAATGGTGCCATAAATAACCTTGCTATCGTAGGTAAAGTCGATTATAATATTCCGAGACCATCGATAAGATCTCCATTAATATTTCGACCTAAATGCCCAGTCTCGAGATTTACTAATATGGACCCTATTAATCTTGGTTGGACGTCCCTTAGTTTTCCTCATAGCTCGTGAGAAGTTCCAGAATAAATTAACGTTGACCGAAATATTGTTATTCCACGTCTGATACCTTTGATGAGAAGAAAGATATATACGTGGATTAGTCTCGATTTGCTGCTTACAGCAAAAGGGCGAACAACGATTGAAATTCCTTGAGTCACAAATGAAAGAGCATCTTCTCAAAAAGGTTCAACCGTGCGTCGATCGTTCTGAGTAGAAAGAGGGAGGAATAAGTTTCACAAGAAATTCTGTTCCGCCGTTTGTTTTTAGTCAACGATCCCGTGGACATTAATTATTCGTTTGATTGCTCGTTTTTCTCCCTGCCTAGGCGTGTAAGCCGGAAACGAGGAGATCTGTCGACCACGATTCCACGCGAACAAAATACGAGGCGTCCCATTAGAGTTATATCTCGTTCTCCAACTATTTTTACGACCAGGCAACAACATTTGTATGCGTATGGAACGCGTTGGAAGTAGAAGAAACAGAAGTCGAAGAAGAAGCAGACGAAGAAGTGGAGGAAGAAGAAAAGCACGGAGAATGATTTCGAATCAAGTGGATCGTCCTCGAACCGGATTTCGCGTAACCTTGCCGGGTGTTATCGGCTCGAGACTGTAACACGGGTGATTAATTAAGAAACAGACAGCGCAGCAGAGAGAAAGAAAAAGAAAACATTTCTGTCGGTGAGTTCACGTGGCCTGGTCGCGGAGTGGAAAAGTTTCGAGGCAGGTAATCGACTCGTGAATCGCACCTCTATTTTCGTATCGCGCTTCCTTTAAATAATTCATCGCCTTGGAATTGCTTTGTTTACCGAATCTCTCCTCCCCTTTCCCGGCACCGTTTCGCCTCCTTTTGCTCTCGTTTTCCCTCCTTTCCGGTTTTACACGAGCATTATTCGATTGTGCCCGTACACGTGCCCGGTGGCATTCTATGGACGAATATTATTTAGAATTTCGACGAAAATTGGAGAGCAACGTGAAATCGACTAATCTGGGTGAAATCGAATAATGACAGTCACGTGGGTATAATACCTAGACAATTCTAGTATCGGACAATCGAAGGACGCATTCGGTAGAAACGCGTTTGCTTCATTTCTCCTTTCTGTGTTCACGACTATGTTTAAGTTAATTACTTCGATAATACCAAAAATAGGAGTCCCCACCGTGTTACTATTTCGAGAATTTCCGCTGACGTTCAATGCTTACAAAAATATACATTTCCCAGCTGTAAATTTCTGCAATTTATTCATGTTCTAAATGCACGAACTATTTCTTATTATATCTGAATATTAACTATTTCTTATTATATTTCTTATTATAAGTGCCCTCCTCCTCGCTTGACAATTCATGCGAGAAACAGATTGATGTCGCATAGATTGATCGATGTTAATTCGATCCTGGATTTTTATATTACGCACCATATCGTATTTTAAGGATTTTATTATACTAACCGTGTTATATGATTTTGCTATATAATCTATACGTTACAACGGTCTTTACTGTTCAATTCGTGGTCTTTCCCTTTATATATAAATATATGTACATGTTGTATTAGAACACTAGATGTTACCTATCGATTTACGTCTTTCGATGGTTCGCATGCTACTTTGTCGACGCTTACATAGGTGATTTATAGTTATTCCTAACCGCTGAATATACAGTATATGCTTGTTCGGTGAAACATCCGGTCAAGGCGTGAACGAGGTGGTTCCAGGGAAGAGGAATCGAATCGAAACACGCTCGTGTACCTCGTTACCGTTCATCACCGTTGTTGTTCCCTTTCGTTTCGTCGAATAGTATTACGTGACACGCGAAAAGGGTTTCGTCAGGAAAAATGTGAAGGAAACGGTGTTGGTCGTGTTGCATCATTAACGACAAGGTTGCACCGCGATAAAACTGGTGAATCATACGAAAGGGGCCTTTATCTTGGCCTTGAAACCGTCGATGGCCAGAAGTGTCGGATGATTTTGTTTATTATTTAGAATTATCCAACGGCACAATTATCCGCGCGACAATGCAAATTGCACTCGAGTGCCTTTCCGATGTTTTAGCCTCTGTTGCTTCAAACTCTTTTCGATTTTGTCGACGCTCCAGTTTCTTTCGAGAGAAAGATTCCACGTTTGAGAACGAAATTTATTCCGATACTTTCGTACCGATCGACTGAACTCGATCCCGTTTGATTTTCTGTCTCACAGTGGTGCTATGCGACTGCAGTAATGTTATATTTATAGGAAGAAAACATAGAAGCTACCATTAATTTGTCTGATCGGGAGAAACGATCGTACAGGATGGAGTCAGGCAACTGTATCGTTTCGGTTTTTAACCTTAACTTTACCGACCTCTCGTGAATCAATTTATTCCTGACCAGTTTACTCACTTCACAGGGGATACTACATCATTAATGAATCGAACACAATGATTTCCATTAAATAATTAATAGTTTAACATCCCTTTACAATATATATATACGATTTTGCTCAAAATAGTCACCTTCGTGTAAGGGAACATTACAAAACTTACAAACTGAAGCATATAAAAAGCCGATTAATAGGCTTCCGGTCGGTAAAGTGTTAACACTAGGTTTACGGAACCCGTTAATTTGAGTAAAAATCTGCAAAAACAATTACTATTATTCCTAACAATTTTTATTAACTTTTATAGATGGAACGTGTCACCAATTTTAATTATTCACTCTCCTTGTGGCTTCTTCGCTGACTCGCACTTTTGTTTTCTCTGAATCAGATGAACTCTAAATTACAGTAATTTCGTTGGATTGTTTGCTCGATCGATATACCTCTGATTTGCATAAATTTTCATAAGGCACTGAACTTTATCTAACGTTATATCTATAAGGCGTTAATTTTATTTATTTAAATCGTTTATGATTATTATATTAATTTGTAGCGTGCTACCAGTTGAAAATACTTGAAAACCGGAAATAATCGAGGCAATAAATATTCGGTCCAACGATAGTTTTGTGATTCGTGATCGAATCGGCCTTGGTCGTTTCATGAAAGAACGGTGCGGGAAAACGCCAGGTATTCGTGGACAATAGGAAACGTTTGAAAAGAGGTTCCTTCCTGTCTCCTTGTTCGTCGAACGGCTACAGCTCACTCGGAAGAAATTTAGATGATTCACGCCAGAAACCGACGTCGGCGTCGGCGTCGGCGGAAGGTTGCACTGCATCTTCTGATTTCACAAGTCCCCTTTCGTGGACGCTCGATGTGTTACGTTCAACGATGTAACGGTGTATCAATATTGCGTAACAATACTAAACGATGCCCAGAATACACGTTCTTAACACGTTCGTCGCCACGTTAGCCATGTTTGGGTGACGCTCTTTTTCTTCAAGTTAAATAGGATTTTAAATTGGAATTTTAAAAGGAATCCAATGGAATAAGCATCGAAGCATAATATATGTATAAATATAAAATACATAGAATAAAAATAAAAAATTAAAACTTTTGCTATTTTTATATTATTTTACCCCAGTTTTCTGTGCAATCGAATTTGGGCTCGACGAGAAACTCAGTCGGATCACACTGGGCGACGAATATGTTAATCCGTAAGATGTATTATAACGAAACAAACCGACAGATCAAATTTTAAGAAAACGATTCGATACTTCTTCATAAGAACATTTTAAATTGTTCACTTTTTAAAAGTATAATTATCAACACCGGTCGAAATGAGCAATTCGTAATTTTTCATGGAAACTTTGTAAATTTATTGCGATGCCTACATCTTTGGAAGTATACCGTGATTTTTACCGTAATCATTACGGTTTGTTCTCCTAGTATTACGTATTTCTTAAATATAATTTTGAATTTCATTTCCTCATCACAAATAAGTATACCCTAACCTTCGGTTGTTACAGTATTGAAAACATTTTCCCCGTTTCCTTTTTCTCTGGATACAGTGGATCTGTTTGTTTAGCGTTAAGGAAGTTTATGGATAAAGACCAATTTTTCGCATGGGGTCACGAAAGACCCAGCATGTCATCGCAAGGGTTAACATCACGGATACGTGCGATGGAACGATCTCGAAAGCACATCTCGGCTGGCGCAAGTTGAAGGTCGAACTTTGAGCTTCTCTTCGTGCGACGGTATATGGAATGCGCACACACGTGTGTGTGTGCGTGTGTGTGTGCTTGTAGAAAGTACGAAAAGATAGAGGAACGGAATAATAAAGAAAAAGCGATTGATAACAGCGGTTGGAAATGCATGACGTCCCCGTTTCGTGGAAATGTTCGTTAAATGTAAACAAACGACAGCGATACAACTTCGAGCGTGCATCGAGTCACGATAGATGCAATTATTGTTTCTTGCGAAACTTTTCAGTTGTGCTAATCACGGCACAGTAAACCCTCGTACAACACGACGAAACAGACGTATAACATTGTAAGTTTGCGGCTTCAAAACGCTTTTTCCACCGATTATCGTTTTTGCAAATTGTTCGCCTGCGACACTTTGCTCGCGCAACAAAATATTCAGGTACAATGTTTAGATAGTTGGATGTTTGGATAAAAATGATCCTACTACACGTACTATTCTTTTAGAGGAAAAATACAAATTGAAAGGAAGGAAAAAACAGCTTTCATCGATCGTGATCAATTTTCTAGGAAAAGTCAAAATCGCATACGTGTCGACGTTCCTTAACACGTTGAACGCCACGTCACCCATATCTGGGTGACGGCTATGTTTCTTGTAAACGGTTGACACTTTTCTAATTAAAAGAAGATTTTCGAGATAATTTATACTAATTTTATTTGTAACACAATTATGATAAGTATATACGATATAAAGTAACAATAAATTATAAAGTAAATATAACATTGCGCTGTTTACAATCTGAGTCTCGGGTTTGGGTCCTGGGAGAAACTCCACCGATTTATGCTGGGCGTTCAACGTGTTAATTAAATGTCCCTCCCCCCTCCATCTCTCCTCAATCACTCTTTCACCCTCTCTCCTTTCCCTCCCTCTCATTCCCTCTCATTCCCTCTCTTCCTCTCTTCCTTTCTTTTCCCCCTACCTTCTCCTGAGACATCTGGTGGATTCGATCGCGGTTGTATTAATCATCGACAGCAGCGAGCGATGCCGGGGGCGGTTGGGATTGGAAAACCGAAACTACTTGTCCTTTCGTCGTCCACGGCACGTGGATACAATTGCCTGGTAATTTTATTGCATTCCCCACTCGGCGAGGCCTGGCTACCGCATGCAAGACCGGTTTCGCAAAGTGACTTTAACGCCTCGCTTATAATCTGGGATCACGGCTACTGGCTCCGTGTGCTTCGCTACAGAGAGCCTCTTTGTTCCACGCGAACGCGGCCACCATTGCATACATATGCATGCGTGCGTGTGGCGCGGCTGAATTTAGTTTCCAATTTAATTAGCAATTAATAGGCCTCGTTGCGCGCGAAAATCGAACGGGCCCTGGCCTGGCGACTTGTCAGTGTTTAGAGGGGGCAGTTAAATGGACGTTAACCCTTTGCACCCCGTTGTCCCCTCTCAGGGGACATTTGAATTTATTAGTGATTCCGGAGAATCAACTGATCCCAGCGCAACCAGTGCATTTTCAGAAATTCATGTTTCTGTGAAGCTTTCTGCTAAAGTGGCACAAGATATCAAATCAAAATATGGTACAGTTACCGAGATATATAAAAAAATAGTGATTTTGAGAAACCGAGAATACGTCCATCCAATACGTCCGAGATGACGAGGAGTGCAAAGGGTTAAACGTTACTGTTAGATGGTGAACCTTCTAAGAGTATATTTCAATTTGCCCTGTTTCGCAGATGCGATTTACATATCACAAGTTTCCGTGTAACTATAACTTTCAGGTGTAACAACTGTGTTTGATCTCTATCTTGCTAGAAATTATACTGGATCATAGGTAAAATCTAAAGAAGCTTTTTATACATCTGATGATGTAATGCATTTATGTATCTTTTCTACAGCTATTAAATTTCAGTCGGGTATTAACGTTACACTAATTATCAGCTGTGTCAAAGTATATAAGGCTTCTCTAAGATTTAATTAAAAGTGGATACGGATAGTTTGAGGTATTTAATAGACTAGAGGGGAGTGAGCTAGAGAACACATGGGTGGCTCACAAAAATAAAAGTTTACGCATTGCGGGTAACGGACAGCAGGGAACGTTTAGAAGCGGGAAGAGAGAATTACCGGAAAGATAAGAGAAAAAATAAGATTGGGTTAACGAACCGAAACAAACGGCCCACACTCTGCTCTGGAAGGACGCAACGAGGGACTATAAAGATCTCTTTACACAGTTCACTTCCGCACAGCTACGCGTGTGTGTCGGCGATGAAAAATATCGTTCCCTTGTTTTTAAATGCTCGTGATCAAACATGTCAGGGACCGGTGTTGTTTTTCGTGTTTCAGTGTCGGTGGCATAATGTCCGTAACGTGAAATAGAGATCCGTTGGCAATGATGTATCTCATATTTTTGGCTATCTCTCCGACAGTCTGTTGGTTGTGATCCTTTCGTTTCTTTTTTTTCTTTTTTTCTTTCGTTACTTTTATAACGATGATAAACGACGAACAGCTGGTCGAGTTGGTCCGATAATATCTCGAGACGTATAATTTATCGACATCGAAGTGCTTGTATCAACGCGAAATTGTCGTTCAATGGGCGAATATCTTAATGATAGATCTTTTAAATAACAGACTTGTTGTACCATCCAGTATTGCTCCACTACATTTTTTTATAAATTTCGAACAGTAATAAATCGAGCGAATTCAAAATCTTTCAAAAGTCCGCGTTGCACCTAATAAAAAAAGAAACGTTCGAAATTTATATCGCGACGAGGAAACAAAACTTTTGCTGGGATATCTTTGTACGATCTCTAACGAAGCTCGAAATCTTCAGTTTTGTACAAATCTTTCGAATCTTCAGTTTCGATAACTTCGATATACATAGATACAGCGATGGACAAACGTTTAAGATCAAAGGGTGAAAGAAAACAAATTGATTAATTAATAAGAAATAGCACGATAAATGAAATTCGTATCCTATGCTAATCAATAAACAGTGTTTTATCATAATGTTGATAATATAAATACATAGACATTTATTTCAGTCGTTTTGCGTTTCAAATCGATTTCGATCCTCTTGCATTTGGTTCTCCCACACACATTGCACTTTCTTTCCACGCTTAACCCTTTGAGTGCTAAATACTCTTGACCTAAGCGCTTCGAAGGGACGGTGTCCTATCGTTGGAGACGGGGTATTGTTACTTGTACACTGACAATCGCGTTGCAGTAAGCGAAGGATCGAAAAAATTGGCAAACGCATATTTTCGTCCATGGTCCCTACGAGCAACTTCTGTTAGACGCATATATGCGCCCATAGCACTCAAAGGGTTACTCCAGTTTAACCGTTTGCGTACCACGAGCCGTTTTCGCGCTCTTCCGATTTCCTGTCGAGAAAACCCAGTGCATTTCACCGATACAGACAACTGACGGCGTGCTTACAATTTGCCAAAATCAGCTCAAACTTTTAGACGCATGTACATCGCATTGCCATCAGCTAGTCTAAGAATATATATAATAGTATTTCATAAAATAATAAGTTACAAATTAAAAATATGAAAAATTTAAAGAACAAACAATATTTCGACGCATAATCAATGGCGTTGTTCAATCGTGTTTTTTGAAAACCCTCTGCTACGCAAACGGTTAACGTTTCACATTTAACATTTGCATACTCCTTCCCCGCACGATCAGTTTATCCCAATCGAGGCTACAAGTTCCGCTGTAATTTGTCCAGAAACCGAATACAGTAAATACCTCGACGCTCTCGCTGATTTTACAGCCCCGGCCCGATACTTCCTGCATCAACTGTACAAATGTATTTTTGTTTTCGTTCGAGGATTCACGAGACGCGCACGGCAGCCTTATGCGCGTGTATATTTTTCCTTTTTCAAGCGTTTGCCGCCCGCCGAGCACCCTCTACGCGGGGCCATTATGCACGAGCCACTAATTCCACCGGTCTCCTACTGTCAGCAGGGTTTATTTCTGCGAGATAGGTTACGGGGTCGGAAGGGAAAGGTCGTGCTGGGCTGGAAAACGATCGCGAGCGTTCCCGCCGGGCAAGGACGACGAGCCTTTAAGGGGAAAGGGATTTGGCGAGGATCCTGGGGTGGCTAGGGGCGGAAAAAAGGGGGAACTGGATGGCCAGGGGGAGAAACAGAGGGTGGACCGGATCACGCGGGGCGAATGATTTGAATTTGCTGAAAGGAATCAATATGTGTGTATACGGGGTGTCCTTACCCAAAAAAAAATAAATAAATAAATAAAAAAAACGAAAAAACAGGCTACCTGACCTTCTATTTTTTTGTGTATAATCAACGATTAGTAATCGTGTATTATGTTTACGTACGTTCGTTCGTCGTACGCCTTTTCATATTAATATTGGAGTGGGTCTTCCATGACCACAGATAAGGCGGTGATTTTTATCGCTGCATTTTTATCGCCGACTTTTATCACTGCGTTACAAAATAATGGCCAATCAGCGAGGCTTCTTTAACCTGCCTCGAATGTTCGAATTTTTGTAGTCTTAAACCGTATGAACTGCATTTCTAGCATTTTTTTGTATATTTCAAACGTGTAAAAAGTTATGTCGAACTTGATAGATCCCCATGTGATATTTAGTGATCCGAAAAAACAGTGTGCCATTGCAGGGTTCATTGAAATTATACATCTTTTATTTATTTTATTTTATTTCTATATATTTATTTATTAATAAGCGGGTATAACCCGTTAGTATACAAATGAGAATGATATAACGTGTGAAAAAAATATAAACATATAATAATATCAATATCTTTGTTTTAGTTTATTAATTAGCAATAGCCCTTCGATAAAAAGTATACACGTATATACATAGTATTTGCATCGTAATGTTTTTAAACAATTTTTCAAAGCGTTCGCATTGATTAATTTCTCGTAAGGACACGGATTCACGAACCCCTCGTCTCGCTCGAAGTCTCCTTCGATCGTAAGATCTGTTTTCGCGGCTGATCGCGGTGTTACGTGCAGAGATAACGCGTTGCTATTTTCGTAGCAATTACACGTGCATGTATTTTAATGTATGTACGTTTCAATAACGCTGTGATGGAGTGATAAACGGCGTTTCGAAACGGTACGATTAGTCATGTTGTTGCGAGCCCAGGGGAAAGAAGGTGGGTATTACCGGGTCGTGCACAGCCGCTAGTGATTTCAACGCGAGGAATCAACGTCTCGCTCGAGGCATTAATTTTTTTCTGCTTTCAAGAAAAAGAAAACCATCTTTTTTTAATCTCTTTACATCGATCAAACTTTCAAATTTTACGCGATACACAAGAACGACCGTGGTTTGGAACGAGGCGAGCGCGCGTGCACGCGCGTGCCATATTTATTTTGTTAGATGCACAAGAAAACGATAAAGCGACGAGGTAGGGGAGGGGGAAGGAACATCAAATGTTTGCCTTCGACACGACGTATCGTTGCAACGACACAAACGCACGAATCGTTTCGAAATGGTGGAAAGAACTCCTTAACGATTTTATAATCGCGAGGCACAAGGAAAAGCGAAAAAGGACGCAGGGAGCTGGTAACAAATTGTCTGTCAATTATGTTACGACGCGTCCCGAACGAAGGGCTCAAAGGAAAATACGTTTCAATTTTCGAATCGAACGGTGCTCCCGAACGCAACAATGCCTGGCTCTTTCGAGGGAACAGAGGCCCTAAGAACGGAGGGGCCAGAACCGAGGGGAATAATCGCCCCTCGTGTAAATATGGGTCACGATAGAAACACGCTGGATAAACCTGTGTGTTGACCGGGGACGTGAACGCAAGAATAGAACCGCTCATGCAGATTTATCCGGAGACCGTGGAGTAAATCGTCAGATAAATGCCTGTTGCAGCGGGAACTGTGACTTTTCCTCGTTCCTCGTTCGAACTCTCGAACTTCTGTAGCTTCTTTATTTTTCGAGAAAAGTAGTCTTCGATTACGAACACTTTATTGTAGGAACATTATCAATAAGATAATTACTATCTGCCATTAGGCAGTTGAAAATTATTTAATTAATTAATTTGTTTACTTATTTTTCAACGAACAAGATACACCCTTATGCATGGTATACAAAGCAACGTACGATATAAATACTGTGCAGATCAATCGTAGGAGTTTACAGAAAAAGCAGACTTAAATATTTCTGTTAAACACTTATCGTCATCGTGCAACATTAATACTATTCCTACCGACACTTCACGTATACCTATTCCTATCGCGACATTCCCACGTAAGAGAGGCTACAAATCTTTCTCAGAAAATAAACAATGAAAACAGAAGTGAATATTGAAAAGTGTATTATACGTATATTTGAGGAAAAGTCTAAAGTTTAAAGACGATTCAATTACGTTGTATATATGAAATTCTAATCGAAATTTTAACACTACTCCTACCGACACTTCACGTATACCTATTCCTATTGCGACATTGCCACGAAAGACAGATTACAAATTTTTCTCAGAAACTAAACAATGAAAAAAGAAGTGAATATTGAAAAATGTATTATACGTATATTCGAGGAAAAGTCTAAAATTTAATGGCGGTTCGATTACGTTGTATATGTGAAATTCTAATCGAAATTTTAAAAACGGTCATTTGACCGGTTGTGACAGGAATAGTGTTAAAAACGGTCATTTGACCGGTCGTTATATGAATACTGTTAAGGTGACTGTCTTCCTCGTTAAAAGACCGTAATACAGTCTAATAGACGCATGACTAATGTCAAAGGTTTCTGGTAATTCTGAATTCGAGTGTTCGCTTTTAATTCATCGTGTATTTCTTCGTTGCTCGTCCCGATGAGAGAAATACGAGGCGGGGTCGTGGAAAAGAAAGCAAAACGCTTCTTCTCTCTGATGTCGCGCGTGAGTCACCAGGCCATTTGCCCTCCGAAGAACAAAGGACGCGCCCGAGGGTGTTACGATCCGATTGTTTAGCAAGCTCCACGATCGTTATCCGCGGTATCGCTGGAAAAAGCGCACAATTACGGCCGATTAAGTGTATCTACAGTCCCGGAGTCATCTATTTGCAGCAGCTGACGAAACCCGCTTCCGTGTTGCATCAGTCGTCCGATAACCGACTTCGTTGTTTACCGATCGTCGATAATTATGCTGCGTTTCTTTCGTCCCATCGATCTTCGCCCCGTCCTCTCTCTCTTGCACCCCCGTCCCGCGGAGTCGAATCTCTGTTGCCGAGACATCGATACCCTCGATACTCTCGTTTCGCCGTTGGAATATTCATTTCGATCGATCGGCGGATTCACGCAGAACCGATCGTCTCTAGAACGTTCTCCACGCGGGCTCTAATAAATATTCAGACGACCTTGGAGCACCCTAATGCATTCGTGGTGTTCCCTGGGTACCACCCCTGCAACATGAAACAGCTTCTCTTTCGAGGTTTACGCCGAACAGCCATTTTGAAAATGGCTGATCTCTTCCATTCTACGATTAACCCTTTGCACTCGGCTGTCCCCTCTCATGGGACATCGTAATCCTAGCATATGATAGTTTCGCAAATTTTCAGACTTTAGTTCAGACCCGGACGTTAAACAGTCATATATGTAAATTTTAATATATGACTTAACTAAACTAAATGAAGTTTAATATACGTGAATCATAGTAAATATTTCGAATTTGAAAATTTTTGAAGTTAGTATCATTAAACGACTAACGGTCACCTCTCGAGTGCAAACGGTTAACAGAGGCGTGCGGGGATTCCGAAAATTTCCGAAACTCGATACCTAAGGTGGTATTTTGATAAAAGAAAAAATTAATCCGTAAACATACTATTACGTTCCACATATTTACAAAATTTTATTAAAAACTTTCATTGCAATCAGAACTTTAAGGTTAAATGAATTTATTTGCAACACAGTGTATGAATACTTTTTGGAGCCACTGTGAGTAAAAAGGTTGGAAGAGTTTTATAAAATCTTTAAAAAATTACAGAGATTCATCAATTTAAATCGTATGAAAATGAACCAAGTCGCAAAAAGCGAAGACATAAATTTTAGAATAAATTCTTGACTTTGATCAGTTTCGCTTACAAACAGCGGAAAAGGGTTGCCTGCATTTTTCAAAGCGTATACTCCACTCGGAAGCTTTCGATACGGCTTCCTGTTTGTAAACAATTCGATCGTCTCTTTAATTTTCCGTGCGAGCCCCGCGTGTAACAGCTCGTGTCGGTCACGGGATCTAGCTGAAACCCGGCGGGGTTGTTAAAACGGCCTTTTATGCATTCCACGAACAGCCTCGTAGCGGCTAACACAATCTCTCCTGCCTCCCTGTGTGCACAAAGCGGCGGAAACGAAGGGTGGTCTCGCTCCGTTCGCCTCTCGACCGTCCGATTCACTTTCCCTCTATCGACCGCCACGAATCGTAAGTTACCGGTGAAATCGTATTTCCACGGCCGCGTCAACCGTGCCTCGGCAACGAAAGCAACGGGGTGGTTGCGTTATTTCAACCGTGACACCCCTCTGTCATACGAATTTCTACGCTAATCGCGCGTTACGCGATCGAACACGAGCGCTAAACGTGGTTAGCGATAAGTTGAGGAAGATAGGTATTATTTATTATTCCAGCACTGTGTTCTTCAGATTCTGTTGAATCCTCTGTGGTGACATGGAACCCCTGCGGGTGTTTCATGGGGCTGCATCAAACGCTTTACAACAGGGCCTGAACGTCAGCCTACCCTTCGGTCCAAATGGCCAAACGACCTTCATTATCACGAGCGTTTGATTGCAGCCTCATTAGAATCCAAAAAACACTCGCAGAGTCCTTTCCCCTCTTAACGCGTCCAGGGAATATAAATACAGGACCTTCTTGGGCGCGACTACACAGTCATGCATTCGATCTATCGCAGTCAATCTATCACAGTGTATCTATCATTCAATCTTCATTTATAACACACAATGAAGACTTCTGTAAATGTATCACGTTCCTCGTCCAGGCTTCCAACAGGAATGTTCAGACGATAATATAGTGTCACGATGCTGATTTTCAGTATCGTCGACTGTTCGATCGCGTATCGCGATAAAAGAACACGTACCTTCGTGTGAAAGGAGTTTTACCGTTCAAACGCTTTTCCCGCGTTTTTCTGTCGCACAAAGAGCACGGGGGTTAATTTAGCGTCGCATAAAAGTCGCCAGGGGTGCGCATCGATTCGGCCGTCGTCCGCGACAAAAGGGACCTCGCCCAGGGACAAGAGCCTGCTCTCTCCCCGATCGTAACGCGACGCTAGGTAATTTGATAAATTTATTCGAACGTAAAAACCCACCCTTGCGCTTGCTCGTGGGAACGAGCTCCTCGACGTGTCCTCGCGACGGTGGAGGACCTTGATAACGGCAATAAGAATAATGGAAACGAGGAACAGAGAGGGGGCTTCTGTTGTTTTGATTGGAATCAGATAGATAGAGCAGATAAGTTAAATCACGTTAGCGTAGAATTAGGATTTTAAAAGGAAAGATCCAGAATCTTCTTCTGTTTTAATCGTGAACGGAACTTCTAGCGATGTATCCTACTGGTTTTAACCCTTTGCGGACGGAGCAGTAAAGAAAATAGTTACGTCGCGCAATTGTGTTATAAAAACTAAAGCTGTATTTAAATAAGTCTTTCATAAAATCTAACAAAATCATAAACAAACAAATTTAGACCAACTTGACTTTTTAAGCTAGTATACCCATGCGTATCTTATACGTGTCGTTTACGACAGACAAACGCCAGCCGCAGCGCGAGAGTTGGGCGGATATATCCGACACTCGTCCGCAAAGGGTTAATAATGGAATCTGGTCACCTATTTACAGACAACTTATTGTTGTGTTGAATCTCGTCTGAAAGTGTAGATAAGTTGGTAACAATACGGTATTTATGCGATACGTGAAAGATACCGTGTGAAGATGAAACTAAGTATATTTCGTGGTAACGTGCTCGGTTTGTTTGTCTTTCGGAAGAATTTCGATGAAAGTGAATGAATCGAAATTTGTTTTACATTTTTTAACGTCAAAATTGATCGATCAACCGACTCATTTCCGCAAGTTTTGTAAAACAGAACAACGAGAACGAATTGTTCGGAGGGGTGAAAAGAGGAAAAAGAGAGAAGAAAGAAAAATAAGTGGAACGTCAAATCATCGTGATATACGTAGGTGTCGTAAGGTGATATCATTGGCACAAATTTTCAGAGCAATCGGAAAAATATCGTGACGAGGCGGTTTGTTCGTTCGATATCGGTGTTTACGAAATTTTTGACCGGTGTCGATAGCCGGAACGCGTTCGTAGATAATCTTTCGCCCACGTTTCTCCTCGAGGTAGAAACGGTTATTTGTTTTTCTTTGTTTTCTCGACAGTTTCGAGGAAATCGAATTTATCCGACGCTTTACATCACCGATGCCTGGCCGGCTACCAAACCTTGCCCGTGTCCTCCCTGCCGAGCGATCCATCCTTTATTCTCTCGCTTCACGCAAGAGATTAACCCCGCTGCGTTCCTAAAATTTGCTCGCAGTCAAAAGTCTCTTAATTTCGTTAAACAGAATTACTAATTTGGAAAAAAAAATGATTACTTGGTGTAAAATAGAAAGGTTATAACAGTGCTAGTAACTGTTCGTTTATCTATCGTTTGGACTTAATCAGATTTTGTGTTAATGAAATGGAATTACGTCTGGGACAGAAATATTCCGGAGATCGCAACAGGGTTGATCGTTTCTCGATTATTGACGCGACAACTTGTACACTCTTGTCCATAAATCATCGGACACTCAGAAAGCTTGGTATACAAAAATTGTATGTTACAGTTACAGAATAAAGCTCTCCTGTTCACCAAATTACTTGCGTTGCAGAGAAGATTAAATCTTTGCGCTCGAGAGGTGACTGGTTAATCGCTAAATAATAGTTTCGCAAATTTTCAGACTTTAATCAGTTTGTTTACTAGTCAGACCCAGGGGTTAAATAGTTAAACATATAAATTTCAATATATCACTTAATTAAACTAAATGTCGTTTAATATAGGCGAATCTTAGTAAGTATTTCAAATTTGGAAATTTTTAAGATTACTATCATTAGACGACTAACAGTCGCCTCTAGAGTGAAAAGGGTTAAATATGCTTCGTTTTTAAGATCATTCCGGGGTCTAAACGTAAAGTATTTTGTTTAAAATTGGCAAGTGTCCGGTAACTTATGGACAGGAGTTAACAAACGATTTTTCAACCATCGTCCTTCTTCAGTCGCGAACATTAACGCTTTACTAACTGGAAGCCTATTAATCGGCTTTAACATGCTTGGTCTGTAAATTTTGTACTGCTTCCTTACACGAAGGTGACTGTTTCGATATCGTATATATATACGTATAATATGTATAGATTTAAGGGTTAGTATTGTAAGATGGTACGTTTGGTGTGTGTCTGGGCGTGAATGTGTGTGTGTGAAGAGATCGGTAGAGTGGGGCCAAGTGTTTTGTCATTTCGGGTCCCACTCGATCAAGAGTTGAAGAAGTCAGAAGCTAAGTAGTCAGCTTAGAGCAAAGAACTGTGTAGTTTACGAAGCATGGGCGTAGTTTGCGAAGCATAAGTTAATTAACTTAGTTATTAATATTAATTATAACTTAATTAATAGTTAGTTAACTATTATAACAATAGTTTGTTATTTTGCGTTCGTTTGCGTCGTTTTAGTTTTATCAAATACACGCATATTTATCATTTTATTCACTTTTCCTTCTTTTCTTTCTTTTCAATCATAACCTTTCCTATGTATACTGTAAATAAATATTAAACTATCGATGATGCGAAGAAAATCATTGCGATCGATTCATTAGCATAGTGAAATAAGTTGAGCCACTCGAGCTGCGAGGTCGGTAAAGCGTTAAAGAACGCGAAAGACCAGCTGTGTGTTCTCATCGATGGCTCAAAGTTCACAGTCCCGTTTCCTCTCTTTCTGTTTGTATCATCAGGTGTTACGGCCGCGTGCACCGTCGGTTCTTATCGCGCGAAAGTGCAGCAATTAAACGGTTCGTCCGATACTCGGTAAACAGATTACAGACAACGGCCTGACGCGACGATCTCTGTTGCGGTCTGGCCAACGTGATGCGTGTGCCGCGGAAATTATGCAAGACACGGCTATTTTCAGGCCGGCCTTTAGCGGCGCGAAAAATCATTCGCGAGCCTCGATCATCGTGTTTGCCGGGAGAGCTCGAGCAAAACAATCGAACGGTTCTCGAAGTCGAGGCTCGTAGATAGGATCTAGGCGTTGTTTTTCTACGCTCGTTCACGAGATAATCGCGATCTCGAGTGGTCGCTTCGTTTGATGTTTACCCTGAAATTTGTCAGATTTTTCTCGTAGATATTCGTTTGCTTTTGTTCTATTGTTCTAAAAAGAAACAAGAAAAAAAAAAAGATTTTCTGTACGGTTTTTGGGTAATTCTCCGTTTAGATTACGTGCATTGAAAACGGGGTACACATTGCGAAGGTTGATGGATGCGCTAAAATTATTTACCCGTCTTTTATTTGTTTCATACGGTAAACTCGTTAATGCACGCAAATAAAAGAAAAGTGGAACGACAAATACTTGAATAATGAATGTGCGATAAATGGATTTTATGACTTTCGTGGAGTTGGAAAATTTCACATCGTCGAAACGAATCGTCGCTGTAAAGTTGTTAATCGTTCGACGGGAATTATTACGATTACCCGATATTCAAAGCGTTAAAGCGTGCGGCGGGACAAGACAAATAAGTTTGTTTCAAAGTTAACAGATAAAAGTATAACAAACACGACGTTGTGCAATGAAAAATAGGGCAGATAAAAGAGGGCATAGCACAGTGCAAAGTAAATAAAATATTGTTTTTCGGTTGTTAATAAACCGTTACGATACGTTTGAAAAACAATCGTTGCCCGGATAAAGTTTTATTACGGTGATCCATGCAAAATTTTGTTACCGCTCGTTCCCCGTTGCATCGATGTTGCTTTGTACGACTGGCGAATGGCAGTATCGCGACAGTGCGAAGGCTTTGACACGGCAACTGCAAGATAAACGTTGAACAAAAGAGGACCGGTGAATTGCAACACATGCTTCGTGCACCGAAAACGACGATGCACGGCTATAAAACATGTTCCGAGCATGATAACCGAGAGCATATTAGCGATACCGTGAATTATTTTATTGCCCTACGGCTGTCAATAATAAAAACATCGACCGCAATAAAAAAAAGGGTACAACGTTACAAGGACACGTTACATATGCAGGTAACTTGTAGAACTAAAAACTGACGATTTTCCGTATTTTTCTGATTTTTTATTTTTTTTATTTTCACTTTATCTACCGGGAGCCTATTAATCCTGTGCGCTCGAGAGGCGACTTTTAGTCAGTTTGTTTATTAGCCAAACTCGAAGGTTAAATAGTCGTATGCGTAAATTTTGATATACGACTTAACTAAATTGCATGAAGTTTGATATAAGGAATCTTAATAAATATTTTACACTTCAAAATCTTTGAAGTTAATATTGTCAGACGGCTAACGATAACCTCTCGTGTGCAAAAGGTTAATCCTAGAACTCCTAAGGGCGGGGGTTCCTCGAACCCACAAATTGAAAAACCTTAAATTTGAATCATTTGCCTTTCATAAAAAATTCTCTTAAAATTATTTATTGTTGTATACACATTTAAGTTTGATACACCTATTTTTTAATCATGTGTATATTACAAATAAAATATACAAGAAACGTCCGTAAATCTAGTGTTAAAGTACAACGCGTTGCAATGTTTGTTGCAATTGCATGAATCCAAAAATTCGACGCGAGTGTCGCGGTACGAAAACAAAATTGAAGCAACGATCGACGAAGTTGTGGATCCTTTTCTTAACGATCTGTCGTTGGTATCGGTCGTTCGACCGATACCGCTTGTTCTTTCTCGACCAATAAAAAGATTATCGTATTTTCTACAACTATTATTGATATCCCGTTGTCAATAGACACTCGTAGATAATACGGTCGTGTGTTCACCGGCCTCTGATAGTGCTCGGAGCCTGATGTTTTCGTGAAACGAAACCGAGCGAGCAGAGGCACACGCGTGTTCAAATGACACGGGTGTCGTTCGCTTTATCAACCGAGCGTGTATTGTTGTTGCAGAATTTCAGTCGCGTGGAATCGCATCGACGATTCGATAGTGTCGATGCTGCTCTTGTTCACTCTTATGGTTCTGTGGATGCGTTCGATTGATCTACTGCTGCAAGATTGTTAGACGGTTTTGTTCACGGAACGACGCGTCAGATAGAAAGATAGAGACAAAAATTGAATATCTAGCTTCTTCTGTCTTTCTGTTTGAAAAATACTTTGTGCACGGTGTTGAGCTCTCTCTTTATTCTTTTAACATTAGAACTACCGACAATTAAAGTGTACTTGCATGAAAGAGATCAAATTGACAATTGCAAGAAAACAAATTTTTATTTATACCTTCTGCGGAAAATCATAGTAAATTTTAGAAGCTTTACCACAGTGAATTTACAAGGTTGCCACGAACAATCACTAATTGGTCATTTTGACTGTTCTGGTAGTTCTAGTGTTAATGAAAAGACATTTCTTTGTATCTATCAAAATAGGGAATGAAAATTTTAAATGTGATCCGACAATAAGTCCAGGTGCAGAAGTAAATATCTACAATTTAAGTTCAGAAAAATTGGTCTCGAGCTAATTGTAATATACAGATAGTTTGGCAGCTGACGAATACAAAATACAACGATATAAAATTATATTGTGTGTTTGGTATTGTTTCCCGAGTCACCAGATACGTATCATCAGTTTTGTTCAATCGATCATGATAAGAGACGAAAAGGTCTAATCTAATTGTCTGACGCGTCGCTCGTTACTATTTCATTACGTATTGTTTCATATTCACGTTTGCAAGTACGCGTCACTATCTTTTGAGAAAGGCACCTGTACACATTCGATGTTTATCCATTTTTTCAGTCCGTTTTTGCCTATTATACTCATTTTCCCTTTTAGCCTTTCCCTCCAAATTACATCGTTTTCACGTAGCCCCTTCAGAGGGGTTGAAAACTGTTTCTTTTTTTATGATTCTCCAGGTTATTCTTGGTTGCGATTGCATTAACAAATAATAATTTCTTTGTGAAAATTTTTGACACCCACTCATTTCTGTGTACTCACACAATACTTTATTATTGAATGAAAAACCTAATTTCTGGCAAGCAAAAGGAATCGATCGAAAAATATGAGGAAAATTCTAGTGAAAATATACTTTTATTTATTATTATTATTTATTTATTATAATCCTTGCCTAAACGGCTTCGGATGACTTCCGGTTTACAATTTGTCTTTTTACATATTTCATTCTTACTTCTACATTTACCACTAATTACTAATTTTTATCCCTTATTCAATTATAATATCTTAGTGAAAATATACTTCACTATTGAATGAAAAACCTGATTTCTGGCAAGCAAAAGGAATCGATCGAAAAATATGAGGGAAATTCTAATGAAAATATACTTCACTATTGAATGAAAAACCTGATTTCTGGCAAGCAAAAGGAATCAATCGAAAAATATGAGGAGAATTCTAATGAAAATATACTTCACTATTGAACGAAAAACCTGATTTCTGGCAAGCAAAAGGGATCGATCGAAAAATATGAGGGAAATTCTAGTAAAAATGTTAAATGTTACTCTAGAATTACATCCTAAGTTATTTATTCTCGTAAGTAGTTCTTGGTCGCGTTAAAAGTGCCTTTTTGTTCGAACATGGCTGCGAGAGATTGCATGTTACCGTTGCTGCAAAATTTGCTCGAAAACGAGCCGGGAGAGATCGAAACTGAAGCAACGGCTGTAGCAACCACGTTTCTGAGCAATCCTGAATATGGAGCAACGCGATACGCTTTTGAATCACAGCATTGTTACGCAACAGTGTGTCTAAAGAAACGTCCGTATACCATGGTAGAGGACCCAGTGGTGCGTGCTCGTGTCATTAGAGAAAATCTTTGTACCGCAGCTGTGTTTGGTACGATAATGCGACCGGCTACTTGTCACTGTTAAAACCGGATCGATTCGAGGGACAAACAATGCAACGGCCATGTATCACGGCTGCGTTGAACTCGACTTTGTTTCGACACAGTCGAGAACGATAGCTCCACGTTTGTCGTCCCTATTGACATCGAAATTTAGACGATGATCTAATCCGCATCCTCTGTGAACTGTGTCCTCTCTTTGCGGACGTTTCGTGGTTTTCAGGCGAACACAGATTCTCTTGCATGCAATAAACGATGCAACTGTATCGTATGGTTACAATTTAACCCTATCACGATATCCTACGATTATTTTTAACACTGTAACCATTAAGACCGGTAAAAATGACCAACTGATAATTTTTCATGGATACTTGGTAAATTTATTATGATATCTACATCTTTGGAAATTTACTGTGACTTTTATTGTAATCGTCATGGTGTATTTCCCTCGTATTAGGTATTTTTTGAATATAATTTTCAATTTGATTTTTTCGCCGCAAATAAGTATACTTTGATCGTCGGTAGTTGTAGTGTTAATCTACCAATAATCAAAGTTACGTTCACGTAACGTTTCGTTCGCAGATTTTTTCAGTCAGTTTGTAGAATTTCATTTTTTAACAATGTCAATTGCGATTAAACAAATCTTTAGAATTTCCATTCATAATCTCAATAGTAAACAGCAAAATTTTGTGATGTAAATTAACCAGAAAGTATTCACAAATTTTTCTAGTATTGATCTAACATTAATCCTTAATTCGATCGATCTAATTCGTTTCGTTTCTTATTTTTGCTCGAAAGCTGTCCCTAGGTTTCCTGGCAGTGTGCAAAAATTCTGATTACTCGAAACTGTTTGCCAAGCATAAGCAAAATATTTTCTTTCGTTTATCATCGCACTGGTTAATATATTTGTTTACTCGTCCCGATCCTGCGTTGAAGGTTCGTTTTTGTGAGGTTCAAGGATTTTTTTTTTTTTTTTCTTCGACGAAACGACGGCTCAGTTGGACGAAAAAAGTGCAGCAGCAGCAGCAGGGTTGACCATTGTTATTATTTTTGGTGGGCTGACTTGGTCCGTAAACTACGAGCGTAAACGTAGAAAGGGTTTTCTTGGGCGTTCACGACATCGTCACGGGTAGCTGGTTTGTCAGGACTCGTCAAACCGCCGGCTCGTGATGGACGTGGGACCCGGGGAAAACGGGGAACGCTTGTCGACGGTGAAATGCGACCTTCGTCTGCGACAAATGTCCGATACGTCTCGCACTCGTTTGGACATATGCTCGTTTCATGGAGCACCGTAACGCGTTCTAACGTTCTGCAGCTTTCTCTCCGACATAGAGAGTTTCAATTTCAAATCTTTTCACCGTTTCTTTTTCTGTAAACCGTTTAAACTTATATCGGGTATACCTACAAACTGTACTATACACAGTACTGTATTGAATAAGAGATTTTTGCATATTTAGGAGAAATTGAAATGTAGTCAGACGTACAAATGGCAAATATTGTGTAAAAATATAAAATGCTTTCGCAATAAAATGGAAGCTTTGTTTAGGGGATGAAATAATTTTCTATCGGTGTTTTATCTTTTTAATTATATTTGTAATAACGGGAAATTGCATAGATTAAATCACTTTATGTTTATTAGTATGTTACTCTAAATAACGTACCTTTTCAAATCGAAACAATGGGAGATTCTGTATATTTCACACCTCGAAGAGCTGTGAACAATTTTGTTTTTTCTTTTTTTTTATAGAAGAAAATACAATGTTTGCTTGTAAAAAAATCATGACATTGTGATGTTACTGTAGAGTTTGTTGATAAGCAGCTGGTTAATAGTTTTAAAAAGAAAAAAAAATCTACTTGGAGGCGCCGGGCATCGATCCCGGTACCTCTCGCATGCTAAGCGAGCGCTCTACCATCTGAGCTACGCCCCCTGATAAACGTAACTGGAATTCCGCGAAAGTTCTGTAGCGAAGCATCGATAACATGGCCCAATTTCTTCCGATCGATTTTTCGTTCACTCTAGAGCGTTAATTGACAGCCGGTTAATTAAGAATCGGCTGTTTCTTCTGATTACACACCAGAACCGAGCTGCGCTCCCCAGTTAAGCAGATAACGCTTATGCGTGTTGTAACAAGCGATACTACTGTAGCGTTGCTAGCTGTGAGCATGGGGATCGTAGGGAACTTGTATAAACGCTTACATACATAAGTATAAATCTCTGTCCAGTCACGTGATTCTAGAAATGTGAAATGCAGGAAGTTGTACATATTATTTGAGATATTAACTGCTATAGTATACTTTAACGATATGGTACAACTTGTTATGCTTATAAGTAAATACGACATAGTAGTTTGTATTTAGACTCATGTTATACATTTACATCGATTAGTTGTAGTAATAATAAACAGTTTCTGAAGAATATTCTACGTTACACCATATTTATTCTAATACAGTATACTCGGCGTACAGTTAACGTATAGCACATTACGTTGTTATCGCGCTGTTATTTTGTGCTTGCTCTATCCTACAATCCTTGTTACTTAATCATTTGCTTTATCAATCACGAAAGTTGGAAAGCGTTGCATGATCGAGTCTCCCTATCCTTAAATTGCAATATTTCTCCAATCGGTCGAGCGCAATTGACGAGCCTGAGACGCGTTATTTGAAAATTGAACGCGGTACACACGCGTTATCTTGTTGACCGGCAGTGTGTTGTCCTTCGCGAAATTCGTTTATCGGCTATCTCCCCTGTGTGTTAGTCATTGTTGAATCACCGTCTCTATGTGTGTCAGATCGTTGCACTTAACCCCACTTACTAAATTGTAGTGTTGCAATTTCACGCAAACATAATTACGAATTATCTGTCCAGGAACGCATCGAGTTTGATTATTAAAAGATGTGAGTAATGAATTGTGACACACGTAAGGTTTTAGTGGTGAATTGTTAATTATCGTTCTGTTGCATCGTCAGAAAATCTTTCTTTCTCTCTCTCTCTCTCTCTTTATCTCTCACTGCCCCCTTCTCTTTCTCACCCTCTCTCACTCTTTCCCTCTCTCTATGTTTCTTCCCCCTCTCTCGTTTTCCCTCTGTTTTTCTCTCTTCCCCCCTCTCTCCGTCTATCTTTATCTTCCTACCTTCGATTTTCTGTCGTTTGTCCCATTTCGATCAACAATAACGGTTCCATTGTTTCAAGTACGTTTCGAGGGATGCGTCATTAGAAGGAATAAAGGTCCGTGGTTCGAAGGACGAATCGTGCCACAAATACACGTTCGATATAATTCGATAACGTGTGCCGGTAGTCGAGGAAAGAACCGGTTGACTTGAGTCATAACTCAAAGGTATACATTTAATCGGACGTCGTGTGTCTTGTACACGAGTCGACTGGTGTACATGTGTATACCTTTGAACCCCGTATGAAAACAACTGAATGCCGTACATGTATAGATTACACGATTCTTCTTCCGCTGCTATAACAGAGAAACAACGTTCCAAAGTTTATATTTGGTAATGTACGTAAGTACACTGTATAACCTTTCAACCGGAGAGGACGAGTTAACTCGTCTCGCAAAAATGCCCGCCCTTTTTTCGAGCGGATTGTTTGTCCGTTAGCCGGCGAAACTTCGTGTCAATAAATTTTATCGCTGGTACGTGTCGCGGAGGAAACATTAAGAGGTCACGTTTGCTTCGACCGGACTGAATTAACTGGTGATTTGTTATTTAACAATGCTTAGCCGAGCGGCGCGTCGAATTGAAATATGCGTATACGCCTGCGAACATCAACATGTGCTTCGAATGCCTTTGCTTCGAGTATCCTCGTCTTTTTTTTCTGCTCGTCGTAAAAACAGCTAATTTAATATTCAATTAATGCTTGGCCAGTGCAAAATTTCCAATCCAAAAATTTTGCATTCAACCTGGAAGCATTGAGGTGAATCCTGAAGCGAAAAATCGTGCGGTTTTCGAAAGATCAAAAGATCCGGAAACCTTAAACCACCGCGACGAAAAATCTGCAGGGATTCCTTTTAAAGAAAAGAGGTCCCGTTGCACGGTCCACGATCGCAGTAACTCGCACGAGGAAGAAGCATTAATCCTGGCGTCGTCCCCACCACCACGTACCCGGAGCAAGTTCGCGAGCCGCGCCGCATGAAAGGGAGAAAGTGTCAGGCTGCTGCGTGTTCCCCGGCTTTACGATCCTCCCGAACGGCCTAACGCGAGGAGTTCTCGGTCCGCGGAGCATCATTGTGCAGCCGGGGGACAGCAAAGAGGAAGCCGGCCGCGGAGATGGAGAGCCGGGAGAGTCCAGCGCAGGGTCTCTCCCTCTTGATTTACTCGCCGCTCCGGAAACAGCCAGAACGCCTCTTGGCTTCCGCCGCATTACTTTTCCTTCGTCTCCACCCCTCGTCCTGACTTTCTCTCTCTCCCTCTCTCTCTCTCTTTCTCTGTGTGCTCTCTGTCTTTCTGTCGTCACGGTGAATCGCGTGTCTTCGGCACGTGTACGTCCGTCATCCGTCCTGACAGCCCTCGAAACGATTGTTCGTTCTTCCTTCGGCGAATTCGTGACCCTCTTTTTATCTTATAATAAAAACTGCTACATATAAGAACGCTGCTTATCGAGCAAGAGTCGCTGTGACTCATTCCGTCGTAATTGTGGATAGCGTCGTCCACTTTTTATCGCGTACTTATTTGCATAGGCTACGTCAATCCCTTCGAACACCGTGGAAGCGTGCACGATGCTCAGCAGTGAAATGTGCAGCGGTGAATATTAGGATCTACGACGGTTCTTTGGCGATTTTCGTAAGTTGATCAGATTAAACGGAAGTGTAATCCAGTGTAATCCACTGTTTTTCCTTTAACTTCTTATATCGGTTACGTTAATTCCCTCAGTATCGCGTAAATGGGTACAAAGTTGTACAGTAGAATGCGTAGCGATGGATGTTAGCTAAGTCGTGACGATTTCGAGAAAATTTTTGTAAATTATTGCGTATAGCGAGCAGTGTTCTCTATTCTACTGCCAGTATGTATAATAGTTGATGAACTGTGTGAATCCGGCATTAGGCTCACTGCGCGGAGTACCTTTCTTACCCCCGCGCTATTCAGCTAGCCAAACTCTCACCCCTGTCTCAGGAGATGCAGAGGATACGCGGTATCCCTTCGCTAATGGCCGCTTTTTCTCCCTCGGTAAATGTTCGCGGAATCATCCTCATCATATCACGAGAGCATTCACGTTGTCCATAATTCCTGGCCAACGATGACTGATTTGGGACCCGTGTTAGACATTTTCTTCTGTTCCACGCGTATCCAATATTTCTCACTTTCGTCTCGAATGTATTCAATGAGCGAATGAGCCGAAAAACGGAGATGATTGGCGATTTCTGGAACACCTACCTTCCTCGTTACACACCCATCTGCCTCTATTATCGAGGCACTCCTGTATTTCGAGCGACCACGAAAAATCGACACCGTTACGAAATCTGTTCTCATTACGAGATAGCACAGGAGAAACTGGATACGCGGGTGGAGGGTGAGCGACGAGAAGGGGATTCCCGTGGCCAGATAAGTCCATCGGTTATTTTGCAACCGGAGATGAACGCGACCCGTTAATCAACACCGGCAATTTGTAGCTCGTTACAATGAAACGATAGCCCGTAACGCGTTACAGCTGGTCGTCGTCGTCGTCTCATTGCCACGTAATACCTTGACGGGCTCGCTGTTGCTGCTGCTCGTGTGACTCATCACCGCGAAAGGATTCTAAAGTGTTTTTGCATCGGCGGCCTTGATTCCGCGTTGCTCTCTCGCGTGCATAACGGGGAGGAAAAGGGATAACCGATGGTTCGTTTAAATCGTGGCAGCCGATTAGACCGCGTCGATCAATCATCCGGCTGTTTTCCAGACCCGACGTCTTCGCGCTCGTGTTCTTGCCCCGATGCACCACGTATACCACCTTCCTTATCGTCTCTCATTATCTCGTGGACGATAGAAAATGAAACTGTTTCGGCGACTGCCGTCTCGAAGGCAGGATGAAACGCTTGCGAGCGTTCTGAAATTCGATTGAACAGGGGAGGGTCTTCTTGGAATCCCATAAAGTGCAGCTTTTCTGCTCAAATTAATCTTGTATGCAAGAGCACGATGCGAGCAGGTAAATCGAACTAGCAGATCTCTACTCGCGGCTTCTACGTTCGACGATCCTCACTGACCGAAAGACCGATTATTGTATTCCGTTGCCACGGGACGTACACACGTATGCAGCAAAGTGATGATAGACCAAGGGAAGGTTTTCGTGATGCTCGATCGTGAATTAACCGGTATACGCCGCCATCGTCGAGTAGAAGCGCTGCTGGCGAGGCCATCTCGATGATTTCGCTGCCAGCAGCTGACCGTAGCATCGGATAGAGTGCAGTTCTCTCCTCTCCGCCGTTATAACGGCACAATGCGTGCGACCGGCTGTGAGCTACTGCACGCAGAAAAGGAACGAGCACACGAGAGCCAGGGAAATAGAAAGAGAGAGTGGAGGTAAGGCGAGAGGAGAGAGGACAGAGATAGAACGAGAGAGAGAGAGAGAAACACAAAGAGATAGAGAGAAAGAGAGAGAGGTCACGGGATATACGGTGACGCGTGTGGAGCCCGTGAGGAGGCGAGGGGGTGGAGAAAAAGGTGGAAAAGCGGAGAAAGCGAGAACAAAACGAAGCCGCCGAGAGTGTTGTTGCACGGTCGCTGAACGGCGAAGGGTGGGGATGACGAGAACGGGAACGAGACGGAGGAAACGACGTGGTGGAGGGCGAAGGGTTGAAGCAGCGAGAGAGACGGATGGGTGGTTAAGGGAGGGCATGGAAACGGAGAAAAAGGTGGTGGGAAGGAGGAATATCGCGGCGAGCGGAATGAACGAGAGAAAGTCGAGGGAAAGAGAGACACTGCGAGTGCATCAGAGTGCATGCACCACGGCCGGGCAGGGGGACGGAGGAGGGTGGAGGAGCGGCTGCGAAAGAGAAGGAAAAAGGGAGGAAAACGAGTTCAGGGTGGAAGAGGAACCGAGAGCGAGCGAGAGCGGGTCCCGGGAGGGGGGTTTCCGAGCGACGGGGCCTATAATATCGTATGGCAGTGCCGTAACGAGAGGCGCTTTCCCGAGCGTTGACCTCTTCGCGCTTCCAATACTAACCTCGCCCAAACGCCCGCTCCCGGGAATACGAAATAATAGAAACTCGGGTGCCTCTCGTCGGTGCTTTGGCGCGTTGCGCGCACCGGGTCCGGTCTAGGGATCGTCGGCCTTCGTGGAAACCGATTCATCGACCAGATCTCGAAACCATCGTGGTCCCGCTCCAGAAGATCACCATCCTTCTCTTTGTTCTCGATATACCGGTAGCAAACTTCGACGGCTGTTTCGAGGAATCGAGCAAGAGATGCTTTGATCCCTTTAAATCGACCAGTTTTGGGAACTCGGATGGGCAAGTTGCTCGGTTCGCAACCGTAACGCGAAATCGATACGATCGTCGTTGAAGCAATGAAAGTATAACACGTGTGTAACACGTTCCCCATAACGAATTTCTTTTCAGAGGCTTTTGGTATCGAATTTTCGGCTTAGGGAAACGTCATTCCGTTGACGTTCGTCGTAATCGATAGGTTCGTACAGCGACTTGCTTAGAAACTACCCCACGTAGAGCGTTTCTATGAATGGTGCCGGGGTCATTGATCGTCATCGAAGAGCAGCGCCGACTGGATACGATCGGCTTCTGTTCTTGCGACGATAAACACAACCGTCTGTCTGCGTTGGGGTAGAATTTTTTCGGTTGCCTCGCACGGAAGAAGAATTTGGCGTAGCGCGTTTCCATCGTGACACGTTTCGTGCTGGCGACAAAGGAGGTCTCCCAGTGTTTCGCGGAAATGAAAGCGGGGAAGGAGCCCTTCTTCGTTTCCTCCTAGGTCTTTATTTCGCCTCGTCCTTGGAAGACAAAGGAACCTTTAAAGGCCCCCTGAATGGCTCTTCATCTTCTTCCCCCTGGCTACAAAGAGAGCGGGAGGTTTCATTGATCCGAACGGTCACGAGGAGTGCTCGCTGCGATGAATATTCGCGAATCGTACCAGCACTCTCGTACATACGCTCGCGATAACACGTACTCTCCTCTTCAGAAAGAGCCTCTTCATTAACGCCGATAAACAACGCGCTGCGCGCCCCTGCTTCGAAGATTGTGCGTATGTACGTTTCAATTATGCAACGAAGGAGATTGTCCGTCGTCGTTTCGTGGAAACGCGATCGGGGAAACGATCCAGGTGACGACGACGCGAAAGAAGAGCGTTCACGGAGATTTAAATCAGTCGGTTACCAGCCATTTGTACTCTCTGATAATACGCGTGTCTAGCCGCGCGCATAGCAATACACTGTTCCGAGTCCGCGATTTTGACTTTCTCCCGACTCCTTTTTAACCGCTACGAAGTCAATAGATGCACGAAAAGCCGGTGCTCTTCGTTCACTTTTACCAGCGGGGGCCGCATAACACGGTTGCAACCTGCATCGCGGCCGATAATCAGATGGGATCGATATTTTTAGCACAGTTCGTACTCCTGTTGCTAAGGCATCAGCTGATCAAGCCGGCAGCCTGCGTGCGCCAGCCTCGTATCTATACCTTGCCACATTAATGCCCACCCCCCCACCCCCCACCTTCGTTCCTTTTCTCGTTTGCTCGTCGTCTCACGAGCGAGCGCACGGCGGAGTTACATATTCATGAAACGTTGCAATGAATCACGAATTATCTAAAAGTAAAACCCTCTTTCTTTTTATACGCTTTATCAGAATTTCGCTTTGACGACAGTGGCGTGGCGCGCGCTGTTGCTACGGCACTGCCGACCAATCGGGAGCCCGAGGAACCGGCAAGCACCCCCACCAGCTGTTCGCCACCCCACCGCTACCTACCGACCAGATGATCGCGGCTCGGCTTAGCTATCGGGGCATCAGTTATCGTCAGTTAGCAACCGGCTCTCTTTCCGTACACATCGTTCACCGTAGCAATCCCTAAGCACGTAATGTCGAGTGTAACCTAATTCTTGTGCTCTTCCTAATTGTGTGTCGGTGTTGTGAACGATATCGTAGTCTTCTTTTCTGCCTTCTTCTTTTACTTTTCTGTATATCATCACACTTTTCTTTATTCTTTACCGTTCGTTCGTACCTTAAAGAATAATTACGAGTAGCACGAAAAGATTCGAAGATCGAGCCAGTCGCATATTACCCGAACGCCAGGGTAACAGCAATACTTCTGTGATATTTATTATGATTAGTAATTTCTCGCCGGTGTTCCTCGAGTGTGACTACTTACGGACGTCCTATCCCAAAGGAAGACCCACCGTTAAGACTTGCCGGTGAAAGAGACGGGTTTTTAAATTCTACCGTACACAATACTACCTTCTTAGTACCCCTGTCTTTTTTCTACCAAGAGAGAGCTTAGAGAGCCGTTAAAGGGACCGAAGAGAGAGCTTTCTTCTTTTTTTTTTCTATCGAACGTACTACATAGTAATACGCGTAACCGTTGTAACACGTCTACCGAAGTCTTTCGTGTAAAAGTATCTCGATTACACGCACATATATATAGTGTATTTATTAAAAAAAAATCATCCAAAATTCCTGTGGCTAACGTGACCGAGTCTTACCCGAAGGCGGATACGATCGCGAATTGTGGTGGTGCCGCCAGCATGGGTCAGATTGGAAATGACGTGAGTTTTTTACGAATTATTTTTTTTTCATTTTTCTATTTTCTATTCTACTCGCACCTAAAATATCCAGGCCGAGTCGCAGCCGGCGGCCTGTCGCTTTCGAGACGAATGCGCCTGTCGCTGCTCTCTAGGCCGGCTTTTTTTTCTCTCCTCTTTTTCTTCTTTCTTTTTCTCTTTTTCGCTTGGTAACAGCGAGGGTGGGACGATCGACCGGCTTTTCGGCCTCACCTCCAGGTTTCTCGTAATTACACCTATCGTTACATGTACATGCACACGTGCGTTACACGGACGTGTTCGCTCGCGCAAGTAAGTACATACATACATACGTACGTCTCTTCTTCATCTCTGGTTCACGCGCGCACGCATGCGATCGGCGCATTCGAAAAGTCACCGAGACCTTACGACTCACCGGGCAGAAATAGAGAGGATAATACAAGGGGTGGTTAGAGAGAAAGAATAGTAGTTGTCCCGGTGCAAAAAGTCGGAAGGAGTCGCGTGAACATTGTGGTGGTGGTGACCTCGTCGAAAATCGTCCCGATCTAATATTATTCCGTACGCGTACGTTTCGAATTAATGTCGAACCTTTAAATTGTGCATCGGCTGATCTCTGTTGCGTGTGTTTGTGCACGCTTTTATACTTTTTATTAACACTTTACCGATCGCTCGTGGTTCGAACTTATTTTACACGCACTCCCGATCGATTCATTTTGACGTGGACGCATCGCTAATGGATCGATTACGATGATTTTTTGTGTGTAATTAATAGTGTGACTGTTACGAAAGAGATGGAGAAGGAAAAGGGAAGGGTGGTGGTTTCATTTGGAGCCTGCTAGTGAACTCGTCGGTGAAGTTTACCTAGTAGGCCCATGCCTTGGACATAGCGATAGGAAGAGACAGGTCAGAACTCGTATATATAGAAACCGTGACAGACTCGAACACTTGCGAGAAAGGTAGTCGGTATATTCTTTGTAGTGTGACAAGGGCAAGAAGGTCGTCACGATAGTTTATTCATTTCTTTACTTCGTATACAGGCAACTCCTCGACTTTCGCACAATTCGCTATTTCGCAGATTTTTAAAAATTCAACTTTTTAAGCCTTTGTGGTCGGATGTCCCCCTCTCAGGAGACATCAGACTTTAGCCATCAAGCCACAATGGTGTGCCAATCAATACTTTAAAACAGTTTTCAGCTTTTTACATTCCTTTATTTTTGAACATTCAACATTCGCGCACACTTTTAGAGATTGTACGCGAAAGTGGAAGGTCGCCTGTACACGATATCGCTCGAAACAGTCACCTTCGTGTGAGGGAACGTTACAGAATTGACAGACCGAGCGTGTAAAAGCCGATTAATAGGCTTCCGTTCGGCAAAGTGTTAATTAGCATTCGTGTATACCTCGTACCGCTAAGTTGCGTCGACCGTATATTCGTTTCGTTCGTTCGTAGCATGAAAGAATCGAGTCTGTACGTTGTTGTATCCACCAAACAATAAAAAGAAAAAAGGAAAAGGAAGAGTTAGAAGAACGATGTATTCCCGTCGGGTTGTATTCGATTCGATAGATTCGTTCGAACAGGCCGTACCGGGTAATTGATTCTATTTAGGGGGAGAGCGTAATGATTCGATTCACGATCCGCATGCGTGCTCGTTAAATTGTGCAGCTCGCCGCGGCCGGAGCTCTGCCCGCCGGTCGATTTATCTCGCGGCGCGAGACCGATATATCGCGCGCGAGGATCGGCCTCCGGTCGGTTTTTCACGCGACTCCCAGTTGCACGCGTTACGCTTCCCCGGCAACTTATAAAAGGCTAACTGTTCGAAAAGCGCACTGTTACCACGAAAGATCCTTTAAACAGATTCCGTGTTACATGGTAACACGTTTTTAACGCTATTCCTACCGACACTTCGCGTATACCTATTCCTATCGCGACAATTCCCACGTAAGGGAAACTACAGATTTTTCTGAAAAAATAAACAATGAAAAAAAGAAGTGAATATTGAAAAATGTATTATACGTATATTTGAGAAAAAGTTTAAAGTTTAAAGGCGATTCAATTACGTTGTATCTATGAAATTTTAATTGAAATTTTAAAAACGGTCATTTGACCGGTTGTGGTAGGAATAGTGTTATTAATTATGAATTCAACGATCTCTTTTCACGGATCCCACCGGTTAATAATTTGTAACTTCAATTTTAAGGGGAATTCTGAATTTTCGATCATTTAGAAATTCGAATATTTCATATCGAAATTTATCACGAACCGACTCTAGTTTCGCCCGTGCATTTATCAAAACTCGATATTCGAAATTGATTATAAGCCGTATCATCGAGTTTCGCCCGTGCATTTTTTCAGAACTCGATATTCGAAATTGATTATAAGCCGTATCATCGAGTTTCGCTCTTTCGCTTATTAATAATTCCCAGTCCGATTGATATTGATTTATTCGTTATCCCTGTGTAACGACTTTGGCAAATACCTCGTTTTATTTCCGTATGGAAATCTTGATGCGCGATTTCATCATGCGAGTAGCAGCAGACCGTCCTCGTCGTACGCGAATCAACGTTTTGTTTCCTTCCTTCGCAGTCGAGCAAGTAGAGTGTCCGGTTCGGGGATGGCCGGGCAAGTAGTATTAGTTCTCGAGTCAGACATTCTCTCTCTCCTCGCGCCTGTGTACCGCGGCCCTGTGTCACTTTGCCAATTTCGTTCACGCGTTTCATCATGCCGAGCGTTGGTTCACCTAAAACCGACTCTCAGAGCGTAGCCCACCTGGGTGTGAGGATGCCACCTTGTTAATTTCGCAGCAGTCACGCGCACGTACACACCGTAGATCGGGCGATCTTTTTTCTTTCGCGAACCTTATTTACGAAACGAAGCTACGACAGAATTAACTTTTTGCTCGCCACGCTTTTACAATATTACCGCTTGTATCACGGACACGAATCTTTATTTAAATTGAAATAACTACCGTTTTAAATGGCTAAAGATTCAACCGAGGTTTTTAAAAGCGTGTAACCTTCGGTCTTTTTTTTTCATTAGGCACCCGTTTCTTTTTTGTTTTGATTTCTTAAATGCTTAAACTCTCAGGCGGAAGTTACGATTCGAAACGAGATGTTGTAGACAATTTTTTTTTTAACGCAACCTTTCGCCATCTCCTCTAGCCTTTTGTAGACTGTACAAGGTTGTTTCGGGCTAATCGCTTGCTCGACGTTGTTGCGAATTTTCGCTTCTCAACTCGCTTCACCAACACGTTTCATGTTAATACAGTTGTTTATTCGTACGGTGACCGCCACTTAGCTGCTAATTTCTGTTCGTCGTGTTGACCATTTCGTTGACGCACTCCGGATGGTCGTCACGTAATCTTATCGATGTTACCCGAGCAAACGAGCCAATATTTTCGTGCAACCTGCTAATTGTCTAACGAAAACGATAGGAAACGCGGCCTCTAGCTAATCTTCTCTTCTCGCGTGTCCAGTTCGAGCAAACAACACGGCGCGACCGTGTTCGAACGTCAAAGTTCGCTCGTCGAAATAGATATCCGATCGGCAAGTTTGTGGAGTTATCGTTAGACCGTGGATTTTATCGATACATAATGTATCTGAAGGTATGCAAAATATAATCGAGATGTATGCGAGCCAGTTAGGAAACAACCGGAAGGTCCACGTGTGAACAGTAGTTACAAAAGTATACACGTTCGTGTTCTTCTTTTCTTGTTTTCTATATTCCACATTTTGTCTTTGCGACCTAAAGTTTTACGTTCTTGCTACTATATGCTTTTTATAATAATAGCTTCTGCATAAAATTCATAGACTAATTATCACGTGTCGTGCAATTCTCCGATTACTATCGCTGGACGGTAATTTAACTCTCGAACGTCGGTCACCGGGTTCATTGTGACCCAGTCACGAATACTTTTGTATCGTTTATCGTGTAACGCGTGTGACATTCGTTCGTTTGTGTATACATATGCATATAGTTGGATTTAGTATGTTTTATATGTACAATTGCACCTTCGAAACGTTTATACAGAATTACATTTTATGTTGGACTGCTAAAACTGTCTCGAAAGCATCCGCCGTGCGAGGGTTAAACGTCATTTTGTTCCAGCTGATCACGCGAAACGCGTGTGCGTCGTGTGTTTCGAATAATTAGAGGGTTTCGCGCGTCCGACACGACCAGGCACCGGGAACAAAAATTAGCGATGTTTGCTGGACGTTTAGCCGCTGTGAAACGAGCAGTCTTAAAAACAATTGTTCACCGCCCTCTGATAGACACCAGCGATCTAAATAAGGGTTGTTCTAATCATTCCGAACGATCCATGCGAAAAAGAGGGGTGTCGTTCGGTAGTCGCCCTCCAAAGGGTCTCTTTTAGAACGCAACACCATGATCGGCAAAATTACCTTTCTCTTTCAGCATTTTTCACGAGAAAACGCTTCAATTCCCCTCGAATTCGTCTACATCTTTGCTTAAGTCGTGGAATACTTTTTTGTACACAAGTAACACTAAATTGAAATTGTCTATACAAGAAGGATTCCAGAATTAATCGGGGTACAGATTCATTCAGATCTGTTTGAAAGAACCAAATTTTGGATCGCATATTGCAAAACAGAAACAAATAAAGCAAACAGAAATGAAACGGTTTTCAAATTTGAATGTCTTTTTTGCGAACGAGTAAATACCTTGTAAAATAAGCAATTTTATGTAAACAATAATCAGAATTCCAATAATCTATGTTCTACTGTAATATTATAACTTGTAGTGCCCACGTTCAAGTGTGTACACCATAAGTATACCATAATGACATTGTTTTCATATCTGTGTTATTTATCGCAACACAATGTGCCCTTACTTTTGTGTCTGTAGTCCTTTATCGACCACGACGAATTTCGTTAATTTTTCTGCACCTTTTCGCATCAATTGCCTCTCTTACCCAACGACACGCATTCGGTTGCCTTTGGATCAACGCGAAGCGGAATAAAAATGGAGAAACAAGGAAATGGAGCGGATATCAAACCAATAGTAAGCCGGTTCTTCGAGCGGCTCGCGGTGGGTTAGGTGGCAACGAGAAGGTGGTTTTAGTCGGTCACGTTGCCCACCTCGTGCGCCTTGCCATTTGCATGCACGGACTTCCACGCTTTGCCAATTTCATTCATAAACGTTCGCGGCACGGTCTATTTAGACTCTCCTGTCTGCACCCCTTCCGGTTTTGATTGATTCCAGGTGAGTCGTCGAAATTCAGATTCGTTCAGACTTCCGTCGAGGCGAAATCGGCACGCGGATAATGCGCTGGGCTTTCAGTTGCCTGGTCGTGTACCGAGCACAGTTTTGCATTTCCAGTGTTTTTCTCCGAGCCACCGCGGCGTTACGCAATCGTGGTGAAACGGTAGATCGGTAGGCAACTGTCTTGAATTTCTCGACCAACAGAGAACGTCTATGGCCCGTCTTCCGTCACTTCGTGGTAGCGCGAATCGAATCCGAAACCAGTAATGGATGTGCTTCAAAATTCTTTCGTTTAACGTTATCGAGCTTTAGAAACTCACTTTTTAAAATTAATTATAAATTATAAAGTTGTAAAATTAATTATAAATTATAAATCATAAAATTGTAAAAAGTAATGATAAATTGTAAAATTAATTATAAATTATAAATTACAAAATCAATTATAAATCATAAGCGATGAAATTAATTAAAAATTAGAAATTATAACAATAATTATAAATTAATTTTAAATGTTTTTTTTTTTTAATCGACTTACTAACTCTAGCTCGAGCGATTATCTTTATGCTGCGTTAACTCTGTTTCTCTTCTTCCACAATTTTTCTTTCCCCCATTCTGGTTAACTATATTCTGTTTCTTTTTGTGAACCGTGACGAGTATCCATGTTCCATCCGGGCAACAGTGGCCCGTTGAAACATGTTCGCACACGCATACACATATCCGTTCCCCGCCCTTCTCTCTTTTCCCTTTCCCCCGGTGCACACACATAATATTCTCCTCCTCTGTCCGGCCCCCTCGAGATCGTAAAATTGTTTTCCAAGCGCAAACCGGTTCCGGAGATCTGGGTTCTGGTTTCCAGTGTTGCACGCGGTCATAGGCCGCCTTCGCTCCTCGAAGACCTCGAGAGAAACGGGTCCCGGGCCCGTACGGGCCAACAGGTTTTCTTGCCTTTCCTTTTTTCGTGTCATCGGCAACTGCATCGGGAACCACCTCTCATTGAGCCAGCATTTTACCCCCGTGTCGCTCTCCTGCCTCGCGAAACCTCAATATTCCTCGCCAACGTTCGTTAATACTTTTCCATTCGTCTAACAGCTATTCACTGTAACACTGTACTTGATTGTAGCTTATACCGTAATTCGTGATTACACGTTTATTATTATTTCATTTTATTTTGTGAACGACTGGAAGCCCTTTTTTTATACGTAACGATATGAACGCAAACTGCACGGGATACAAACAACAGAAAAAGAAAAAAAAATTTGTGTCTGATGCATCACTACAAAATACATGTTGTTTGGCTGTTTCGCGGAGACCCCGCTGGTAAAAGGATAGCGGAGTTTTTAAAATTATTCGCGTGTTTGAATAAAGCAGAAAAGAATTAGGTGAACAAATGTTTATGAGCAGCAGCGTTCATTGTTTAAGAAACTCTTGCTAGCGGCGGAAACAGTGTGACATTTATCGACGAGACGTCGTATAACTGACTGGAGAATGATCTATTGTCCGTTAGCCGTGCTTTATGCGCTCCTGACACAGAACTCTTTGTTTCGTTGTTTTCTAACCGCACGATGCTACAGACAATCGGTAGACAGAGATACGGTTGCATAACGAATAAGGTGGCTATTGCTTCGCGGTTCTAAAGGTAATTTCCATTTTGGTGGCGTTCCAATTTGCGGCCAATCAGCCGGAACGCTTCGAATTTTATTGTTGTCACGGCCTCCTCTTCATCTATGTAAACCTCGTCTACCTCGTCAGGGATCTATTATGAAGACGTTTAGAATGGATCGTCCTGTATGAAAGGAACTCCAAACGATCCTTCGGTTACATTTAGAATCGCTTGGTATCGGTACCGTGCCATGTCTATTCTCGAAAAATTCAATTCAAACGTTTCTCTGTTTACGAATCGGAACTGGTTCACCCTGAAATCTAATCGGTATCCTTCGATTTTTCTTAGTAATCAAATACAATCGAATGATCTAACTAACGGAACGCAGAACCTTGGCCATTTTCGCTTGCTCTGATCGTTTTTACGATCTTTTCCAAAAATAGTACAATTTTAAAGGGTTTGTAAACATGTTTGCGAGTGAACATCAACATCGATCGACCTTTATCTTCACTTTTCCGTGGTTACGTTTCCGAAGTTCTTAACTATCGCGATCAGGAACCGTAATCGCGGCTGCGATTGGTCTCATCATCGTTCGCTCCTATTTTCCGCTTGGATCCTCCGCCGTTCCTCGTCGAATACGCATTCGAGGCTCTTTCGACGATTGTTTACTTGACTCACGATATTAACGCCCCTTGCCGCCGGAGCTAATCGACTATTCAACGACCGACGATTTTCCAATAAGTCTGTTGGAAAATATTTGCCATTGACTTCACCGGTTTCGTAAGTGTCGTCTGGATAGGAGCAGCATTAGTTTCAGGCTTTACAGCAAACAAATTATCTTTTGCATCGTAAGGAACCGATAAACAAAATTACTTGCCAGTCTGTTTTAGTCGGGGCACCTAGCACGCTGATCAATGTCGTCGACGAATTTCGCCACGAAACAAACAGAGTTCGCATCGTTCGAGTATAGCAGTCCTCCTTTTGTTCGTCAATTAGTTAGTCGTTCAGTTAACACTTTACCGACCGCATAACTTATTGCATACGCACTCCCGATCGGCTCATTTTGGCGGGGATCCATCGCCAATGAATTGATTACAATGATTTTCTTCGCGCAACTGATAGTTTAATGTCTCTTTACGGTATACCTACGATATTGCTCGAAACAGTCACCTTCGTGTAAGGAAACATTACAAAATTTACAGACTAATTGTAAGCATGTAAAAGTCGATTAATAGGCTTCCGGTCGGTAAAGTGTTAAGAATCGAGCAGGTTAAAAAAGATTGATCAAGAGTTTCTGAATTCTTTGTCATCCACAAAGGAAATGTAGTGAAATTTAGAAGGAACCGTTCCCTTAAAAAAAAAAAAAAAAAAAGGAAATTCAAAGATCTGTCATCTCCGCAACTTTGTTCGGTAGAGTGCAAAGAAACGGCAAAAGTAGAAACGTTACGTTCGCGTGGAAACCGAATTAACCGGCGTTAAAACGGTTTATATCCGTCGTTTGCTTGCTTCGAGCGTTTCCCGCTGCTTCTCGACGTCTTTATTTCCTTCGCCGTGGCCCCATAACTCATGAGCCCCGTTACACCAGCGTCCCACAGCGCCTGAAATCTATCAGCCCGTCAAGATATAATTCTCGCGATGCTCCCTGGTTCCGCGTTCGCCCGTTCATCCCGGTTAGAAAGTCATTGTTTATGGTATCGCTGGCCGACCGGTTTTTTTCCACGGCAGGGTCCCTGCCGGGGCGCCCATAACGCTGTCCTCGATCAGCGTAATTGCTCGCCGAGGGGTTCCCCCTTTTATTTCGTGGCCTTTTCTTGGGAGCACGCCACCTCTTGTGGCTCTCGTCTCCACGTTGGATTAACGCTTTGTTAAAACTCGCGCCGCTTGCGTCGGGTATTCCTTTTTACGGCGGGACATCGTTAATATAGGAAATTTTACTTTTATTTATTTCGTAGAGGGAGATGGTAAGGCTCGGTTGAGAATAAAATAAAGTGAAGCGATTAGAATATTATTAATATGCGTTTAACACTATTCCTAACGACGCTTCACGTATACCTATCACTACCGCGACATTCCCACGTAAGAGAGACTACAAATTTTTCTGAAAAAATAAACAATGAAAAAAGACGTGAATATTGAAAAATGTATTATACGTATATTTGAGAAAAAGTTTAAAGTTTAAAAGCGATTGACAAGGAATAGAGGATCGAAGTCGTGACAACGCTTCTTTGTTTCGCTAAGTTTGGTTTTGACCTCGCGTTCTCATATTTTATTTATCAGTGAGACCACGCACAGGGAAAGAGTTACAAATTCGATTCATGCAAAAGCGAAGGTATAAATGACAAGAAAAGAGAACGAGAAAGAATGCGGTTTCGTTTTAAATGAGACGGTGTTGTCGAAGGAGAAAATCAACTTTCTTGGAATAATTATACGTTAAATAACTGATTCTGATTGTTGCCACTAATTATCCTAATTTTTGTGGTGACATGGAACCCGTACGGGTGTTCTATGGGGCTGCATCAAACGCTTTACAACAGGGCCTGAACGTCGGCCCAAATGGCCAGGCGACCTTCATTATCACAGGCGTTTGATTGCAGCCTCATTAGAATCCAAAACACTCGCAGAATCCTTTCCATGTCTTTACATTTTCCACCTTTCAACGTGTCCAGGAAATATAAATACAGGACCTTCCTGGGCGCGACAACACAGTTACACAGTCGATCTATTGCAGTCAATCTATCACAGTGTATCTATCATTCACTCATAACACACAAACCTGTAACAACCCACAAATAAAGATTTCTACATTTGCATTTCATCTTTTTCGTAATATTTCAAATTAAACAAATCTACTGACATTGCCAATCTGCTACTAATTAAATGATTTTGATTATTGGATCCATTACGGTATGAGATCCTCAAGAGTCAATTGATTCCCAGAATGCCTGCTAGGGATATTTTCTACCCTTGCTTGTTTTTTTTCCTCGTACACACCCTGTCGTGCGTCCAATTTCACCCTCTCCTTTTCCCTCTGGCTGTCCCCCCATATTTGTGCGCCGTCGAAACGACGATGGTCAACGTTCGGCTGTATTATCGAATTTTGTACGAGACGACCTTGGTTACTCGTTTCGCCTCGATACCGTATCGATAATTCGGCCGAGCAAGACGGCGTGCTTTTGCGCAGCTCGATCCTTTTCTTCTCGTTCGCCGATTCTTCGTTCCTTATCCTTTCCTTTATTTTAACTCACAGGTTACTCGTATTTTTAACCCTTTGAGTGCTGAATACTCGCGGCCCAAGTGCTCCTTGTGGACGGTGGTTGCGATGTTACCTGTACTTACACTAATAATCGCGTTGCAATAAGCGGAAGATCGAAAAAATTAACAAACGCATTTATTTGTCCATGATCCCTACCAGCAACTGTCGTCAAGCGCATATATGCGTCCATGGTCCCTACCAGCAACTGTCGTCAAACGCATATATGTGCCCTTAGCATTCTCAAAAGATTAACGAAGGAAACAAAAATTGACAAGCGCATATATGCATCCATGGTCCCTACCAGCAACTGTCGTCAAACGCATATATGCGCCCTTAGCACTCTCAAAAGATTAACGAAGGAAACAAGAATTGACAAGCGCATATATGCGTCCATGGTCCCTACCAGCAACTGTCGTCAAACGCATATATGTGCCCTTAGCATTCTCAAAAGATTAACGAAGGAAACAAAAATTGACAAGCGCATATATGCATCCATGGTCCCTACCAGCAACTGTCGTCAAACGCATATATGCGCCCTTAGCACTCTCAAAAGATTAACGAAGGAAACAAGAATTGACAAGCGCATATATGCGTCCATGGTCCCTACGAGTAACTTTCGTCGGACGCATATATGCGCCCTTAGCACTCTCAAAAGGTTAACGAAGGAAACAAAAATTGACAAGCGCATATATGCATCCATGGTCCCTACGAGTAACTTTCGTCGGACGCATATATGCGCCCATAGCACTCAAAGGGTTAATCATTATTTTTCGCGAAAACGAGCTCAAGAACGGTAGCTCGTTTTATTGAAACGTGAGACTTTCGATGAACAACCGCCTTCTCTTGGGAGACCGTGATTCGAACGGTTGAATTACACATACGTTCGTTCAGACTTCTTATCGTTAATGCAGATTTTTTACTCGATACTCAAATAAGCATAACGTTCTTTCGGTTGTCGCTGGAGAAATTTAATTGGTTTCGATACGCGTTACTTTGAATTCCGCTTTGAAATCGTTCCTCGATTGTGTCTTATCGCCTCTGTTTTCCCGCAAAAAGCACACGACGGGGCGCTCGAGTTGAATCTCGGGAGAGCAAAAAGGAGCATTATAAACGGGAGCAGAGCCGCGGCGTCCTTGAGGTCCTATCGAAAACAAGATAAGAGGCAGCATGCTCGGTTTCTTTTCCACGACCTTGCGCTCGCCCCGGCTCCATACGAAGCCTGGTTTTCGTCACGTCGCGAATACGCTCTTCATTCATCGAGCAACGAGATAAATCGAATAAATAGAGCCGCGACACGAGTTCTTTCGGCTCGATGCGCGTTGTTAGGGTTTCGTTAAACCTTTGAGCGCTATGAACGGGTATATGAGTTCTCACACAATCGTTCAATTTGGGCTATGAACGCGTATATGGGTTCTCACACAATCGTTCAATCTGGGCTATGAACGCTGTATAGTTTTAGAAAACAGAGCGAGCTTTGTTGTAAAAAAGTCATTTTTACTCAATCAAAAGTACCAAGATTTTACATTTTCTTATTAATAACTTTGTTGTGCATTTTAAAAAGGGCCTAGTGACCGTTTAATAAATGATAAATAAATAAATGCGGGCGGTCCACAGCACACGCTTAACGTCGCACAACTCAGCGCTCAAAGGGTTAATCCTCTGCGCTCGAAATGTGACTGTTAGCCGTCTAACAATATTAATTTCAAAGATTTTCAAATGCGAAACATTTACTAAGATCCACTTCTATTAAACTTCATTTAGTTTAGTTAAGTGGTATACTGAAATTTACACATATGATTATTTAACCTCCCGGTCTGATCAATAAACAAACGAACTAAAGTCTGAAAAGTTGTGAAACTATCACTTGGTGACTAACAATCTCCTTTCGACCGCAAAGGGTTAATAGAAGGTTACGTGTCGTTGACCTCGAGGTGTATCGGAAACCGGAAACACCCGTTTTGCACGGTTTCGAAAAAGAAACGGAGGGATCGCACACGCTACTACGTTTTGGGAGACGGTCCACAAATCGGTTCCCTTTCTTTCTCGTCTCCTCTGTTTCGTCTCTTCTGTTTCGTACGCGTGTTTGCGAATTCGCGGCGTTTCACACGCGCGATAAGGCCAGTGACATTCCAGCCGCATGCCGGGAGATGTTGTTTTAGGCCAGGCAAACAAGTGCCCCTGCCCGACAGAGCGCGCCTTGTACTCGGTTGGAATAACGATAAGCGGTTCAGAAGGATAGGAAATCTAACGTGCTCCATTCCCTAACCCCGCGCCATCTTCGATCGACCTAAATTTTTCATACCTTCGCATAGGTTACCCCGGATTTATTATGGGCGGCGTGTAAAGAGATCGAAATGAACTTTATAAGTTACGCTACTGGGTTACGAATGGCGCATCGAAGTGGGATATTTCTTTAACTTCTGGACAAATAAATGAGCACACGAGATACTTCATTAATTTAGGCAAACGTTAGGTTTCTACAATCTGACACGTTTCATTGGTCGATCGCTGAATGATCGTTCAGCAAAGTTTCAAACGCAAAGGATGAAACAGTTATACCTGTAAATTGTAGTGTATTACTTAGATATTATTGGTGTAAAATTGTAGTATATTATTTGTTGTTTTATTTAATTTATATGATAATATAATATATGTGATTGGTATGCATGTTAACGCTTCGGCCGACGATACAGAAGAGAGCGAGGGTCGCATAAGCGAACCAAGCAAAAACTTAAAGTAATAAATCCAACCCAGATATGCTTCTACATAGACAGCCCGTTCCGGGTGTTTACAACCAAAACTAAGAAATGTCATGAGTAGCAACATTATTCAGACTAAATGAACTTTAACATAATCGAATTTTAATAAATACTCTGCACCCCAAAAGTATCGGGGTTAGTATCGTTGGACGATTAACAATAAGTCACTTCTCCAGTGCAAAGGGTTGATACGCGTAGCTTAATTGTAGTATCTTAATTAATTTTATAGCGTAAGAGAAAGTGAGGGGTGAACGGCGGGAGTTCAGACCTGCTTGGGGAAAACCCTTGGCGACGCGCGAGGCCCTCGAAAAATGCCCAAATATGGTCATACTTGAGGAATTTTTCCGAGGTACGCGGTGGGAGAAAGGCCAAGGGTTAGCGACAGTTTTTGCTGGTCGAAAAGAGTAGAGTTGAATTAGACGTGATACCGTGTAGAGAGTTGAATTAGACGTGATATCGTGTAAAGAGTTGAATTAGATGTGATACCGTGTAAAGAGTTGAATTAAGTAAAATTTGTACACAGTATTGTAATTATATTTCTATAATCAATAAATAAATATTATTATTATTGTAATACTACATAATTTAATTTTTATCGTTTATTCTGCACGTAAAGGAGTTCAGTTGAGTACGTTAAACGCGTTTATAGACAGAAAAGCGTACAACAGAGGCTCGTGAGAAACGCGAAAACAAACAGCGCTCAATTGTTGTCGCACACGAAACGGCCACAGCGTTAATCGCCGATGTTAATTAAGCCGTATCTCTGTAAACGATTGCGATTAACACCGGCCACGATATTATTCTATACCGTCCCCTTCCGTTCCTCCAGACCGCTCTGTTTCACGTTCATTTGGTCACGCGCGCAGCCTCCTCTAAACGCTCCACCCTTGTTCCCTGTTTACGCGCCGCTCTAATAATTCACGCGTTACCTCCAGTGGTCGAGATACAGCGCAATTTCCTCGTCTTCTCGCTCGTTTTCACGGGTCAACGATCGTTGAATCCGCGGCGAAAGGAGACGCGAGCCACGTTCAGTGACATTTCAACGCTCACGGAGACAAGCGAGGTTCGCCTGTTCGTTGAAAGCGAACTCTAATCGTGAACCGTACGATAATCTTTCAGATTTCAATTCTTCTAACGCCTACTGTTCTCCCATTCTCCTAATTCTCCTAACTACCAACGATTGGCGTTGCTTATCTGTATCGTAGAAATCGAACTGAAAATTGTATGAGAAAACACCGAACACAGGCGCTCCTCGAATTTCTGCACATTCTGCTTTCGAATAATTCGTTACTTCGCACGTTTTTAAAAATTCTACTTTTCAAACGTTTGCGGTCGAATGTCGTGAGTGAGTTGAGCAGGCTACTGGACTGCCCCCTCTTAGGGGACATCAGATTTTAGCCATCAGACTACAATGTTGTTTCAATCAATACTTTGAAACAGTTTTTGGTGCATATTTTTTTTTTTACGTCTCTCTACTTTCGATCATTCAACGTTCGCAAACACTTTCACGAACCAATTATGTGCGTCTGTATCTATGAAACACGTTTACCTGTATCCTTTGCAGAAGATTACAGTAAATTTTGGGAATGGTAAATTCATAAGGTCGCCGTGAATAATCACCCCGATCGTGGTGATTTTAACCGTTCAGTTGGTTCCCAGCGTGAAGTATCTGTGGCGACCTTCCTACACTCGCCACTAGGAGGGAGCTAGCGAGCATCTTTCTCACAAGTGCTCGAGCCGGGTCACGGTTCCTATGTCCTTTCCTATCCCTGTGTCTAAGGCAGGGGCCTGCTAGGTAAGCCTTACTGATGAGTCCACTAGCAGGTCCCGGACGAAACACCCCTTCCTCCTATTCCTTTTCCTTCTCGCTCACTCTTCATAACAGCCACCACATATCCTTCGAACTGTAACAACGTTGCATCGAGATCGCCGCTTACCAGCAATTCCCAAGCTCTTCCCTTTAGATAAACATCCTCATCTCGCCGTTCGCTCTCTCTATTCTTGTTATCCTCTATTTTTTCGCGCGATTTATCTGGAACCACCCACGGGAAAGGCGGTATCTTCTTCCATTTATTGACAGAAGACACCGAGAGATGCTCGTTGCCGGTTTTATTGGACCTCTCTTAAAGACGCATGGCGGCTATTAAGATTCTGCCCGAGGAGGAACGGCGCTGTCGAGCGTGTGTGTGTGTGTGTGCGCGCGCGCGCGCGTCCAACGTTCACGCGTGGGAGTTGATATACACGGAATAATATGGTACAAGGTTTCTCATAGCCGACTTCTCGGGTATATTACCCTGGCTGGCTCACGAGCGTTGTTTGTCGCTCGGTCGGCTTTCTTTCTTTCCGTCGCGCTCGCTTCCACCGTCGCCCAGTAATCATGGCGACGACGACCGTGCGTCGCCTCGGGGCTTCATTTTTGCTATTATCCTATCGCGGCACTCGTGTTTTGAATTCCCGTCAGCGGGAGTTCGCGCACGCCGGGAAACAACGAATACCGCTTCGATCGTTCGGTTTTATTGCGAAAATAGAGGCGAACCTGTTCGTGGTTCGGGCACAAGCGCGTAACAGGCGGTTTTTAAATGTTTGGTATTGTCCTCGCAGAATTTTATTCTTCGGAATTTCTATCTGTTTCCGTCGAGAATTAAATCGTGTCGGATCCGAATTGGATTTATCGGCACAGGAGAGAGCGAATCAACTTGATGACTTTTCGTTGTACGTTAATATGAAAAATTTATATTACTTTTTTTTTTTTCCTTAAAAATTATGCTACGAGTTCTTACAAAAGGCAAGAAAAGAAAAAAAAAGAAAAACATTTCGAAGCGCGAACGGTTAACACATTGCGGACGGATGACGAGATATCTCGTCTTTTCTGTTTCAGCGTTGGGGACCGCTGACGAGATATCTCGTCTTGCATGTTTCGTCGTTCGGGGCCGATATCTTTCATATTGCGTCTAAGGAGGTCGTTAACGAGACATCGTACAATTGCTACGTGACAGTCAAGGGCAATTTTTGGTAATTTGTATCGTGAATTAATTACTTGAAACCATGAAAAACAAGAAAGAAAAATATTTCGAAAAAAACAAGAAATTTCACGACAAAATGTTGCAAAGTGTGCAAAATCAACGGAAAAAGAAGTGAAACTAGCTATGTTTGCAATCTTTGTGGTGTTTCACTTTACTTAGTCACATGTTTTATTGAATATCATACTTTGACAAATTTTTAGTTTGTACAAATTTTTACTTATTGAGATATATTAAAGAATCGTTCACTTTTAAAGTTGCTGTTGAAAATAAATATTTCACGTGACAATGATTTTTAATTACTAACAAATTATCACTGATTTAAAAATATTTGACGCAAAAGAATACCCGGCCACTGGGTACGGTTAGTAATAAAATGTCTGGTCCGCAATGTGTTAACAGCGAAAGGCTTGACCGTTTTAGGAAGTAGAATCAGCCGGTCACAGTCAGACACGTGGACGCGATTAACGCGATGTTATCGTGTTTACGAATTCTCGGTTGTGTAGCGTCGCGTCGCCTCCAGACCCTCGTAACTTTTCGCCAAGGTCTGCCTCGTTGTTTTTTTTCGCTCGTCTGTTATTTCAGGGACGTAACCAGAAATCGGGGGACACCGGCTGGGAGCGGAAACTAAATTTTTGTCAGGCCCAGACCACCTCGATAGGAATATCGCGACTGATTTATCCGACGTAACTCACACGGCCGACTTCAAACACCGTTTCGACTTCGTTCCACGCGAAATTAGGTCGAGTTTTTTTTTTATCCTCCTCCCCCTCGTCGTGGTCGCAACTCAAAGGGGACTTAAATTTCGTGGCTGTCCACGCCGGGCCATGTTTACGAGCTTCCACACGGCCCCCATTCGAATCTTCCCTCGACATGTGCTTCTAATGACGCGATTCTCCTCGACGTGCTTATGGATGGCTGAATAAGTGCCCCGGAAGCTGCTTCGAATTGCTTTCAGCAGCTCGTAGGGAACCATCGAATATTTCTCGTGTTTTTATGCACAAAGCAGATACGTTTAAATATTACAAACATTGATTTTATTTTGAATATAAATTAATCAGAAAGAGTGTTAACCGTTTCATTCCTGATTTAAACAATTTTTATTTTACAAACAAAAATTACAGAAATATAATTTAGTATGCGTAAAACTAAATATATACTATAAAAAATTTTATTCTTGAAACTTTTTGAAAAAATTTTATGGGATTATATTTTACATTAGTATTATTTCACGGGATATATAATCCCAACAGTACACAAATACTTAATACTTATATATGATAAGATGCGGAACAATCAGAACATAATGGCACATCATACATTTTTCCCTGAAACTTTGGTACATTTGTTCGAACCGTACTTGGGATAAATATATCCCGACAGGAGTGAAAGGGTTGAAGTAACAAATTTAGCATGAAATGATTCCGTCACCCCCTCTCATTTCCGTCTCGGTTACAATTACGTTGTAATAAATCTTCTTCCTGCGTCGCAAAATTCTATCGTTCTCTTCCGCAAAACTTTTCATAACCGGACAACGTACTTCGCTCCGTTCGTCGCCGTTCCGTCGTTGGACGCCTGTTTGTTATGGGAAACAGGGATGAATAATGCAAGCGTAGAACAATATCTATTCCCCGGCGCGAGCGGTGTGTTGTTCCCTCTAACGGAATCCCGGCAGTATTCGGGACAGCATCAATTACCGGGCATATAAAGCGGCCTCTGCACGCGCGCAGAACGACGTGTGCCGGAGCTAATGGCCCCTTTGCTTCTTTGTGTTTGCCCGGAGAGCATCGCGGGCGCGAGAATCGCTAATAAACCAAACAACGGTTACCACCCTCGCCCATCATCCCCTTCCTCGTAACAGCGAGCAGTTGCGTCAAAGACATCGTGATTCGCGTTTCGCGTATTATTGGAGATCATGGGTTTAAAGGAAGAAAGTAACGATAATTTTCTTTATAAGATTAATCTAGTTTATTTCAATCTAATAAACCAAACAACCGGCAACGGTTACCACCCCTGCCAATTATTTGCTTCCTCGAAACAGCGAGCAGTCGCGTCAAAGACATCGTGATTCGCGTTTCGCGTATTATTGGAGATCATGGGTTTAAAGGAAGAAAGTAACGATAATTTTCTTTATGAGATTAAACTAGTTTATTTCAATCTAATAAACCAAACAACCGGCAACGGTTACCACCCCTGCTAATTATTTGCTTCCTCGAAACAGCGAACAGTTGCGTCAAAGACAGGCTTCGTTTCGTGATTCGCGTATTATTGGAGATCATGGGTTTAAAGGAAGAAAGTAACGATAATTTTCTTTATAAGAATAAGCTAGTTTATTTCAGTCTAATAAACCGAATAATCGGCAACGGTTACCACCCCCGCCCATCATCCCCTTGCTCGTTCGGTAATTAAGTATGGGAATAATATTTTCATTGATAGATTTATTTACCGAAGGAGGAATTTGGTTTGACCGTTCGAAATTTTCGAAACTGCGAAGAAAGAAAGCTTAACGTTGGACGTCGTTTGGTCGTCTGTCGCGGCAGGGATTTGCATAAATGCAAACTCGAGAGGAATTAAAGAGCTTTTTCTAATTAAAGCCGGTGTGTTCGCTGCTCGTATGCAGGGTGAACGTTACACGAACAAACAGGGATTAACCTATTCCGTTTGGCCGTGTACAGAGCGCTCTCCATAAGTTACCAGTGTTTATGTTGATGTTAGAGTCGCCATGAATTCACGGTGAGATGTGGGTTTAATTATTTAAAGTTGGTTGCGCGCACGCGTACGAGAAGTAATTCGCTTGCTTTTTAACCTCTCCTAGATTATTTTTCTAAGCTTGCACTATATTCCCTTTTCCGCGGTTCGAGCTACACGAAAAATCAAAGTTCTTGCTTTACAATAATTAACTATGCAATAATAAAATAATTATTTTTCTAAGCTTGCATTGCATCCCCTTTTCCACGGTCCGAACTACACGAAAAATCAAAGTTCTTGCTTTACAATAATTAACTATGCAATAATAAAATAATTATTTTTCTAAGCTTGCACTACATCCCCCTTTCCACGGTTCGAACTACACGAAAAATCAAAGTTCTTGTTTTACAATAATTAATTCAACGAAAGGAACTCAAGTAAAAGCAATCATAAATTTCAAACGGATAGTAAATTAAACTTTACGACTTCCTATTAAAGATTCGTCTCTACAAGGACTAACGGGTCACGTGGAAGACCTGTCAGCTAGAATCTCAAAATTTACGACCTGCTATATTTAACAGTCTTTGCGGGACAACTCGTTCTGTCTCGCTCTCCATTCACTACCCGGTTCAATGATATTCGAACAGGCGAGAGCCCCGCTTTAATTCGATCGTCACGACGTCACCGCACAGATAACAGGCCCGCGAGTTCGATGCTCCACGTTTCGTAACGCTGCGTTAATTTTTTCTTTATCGTCCCCGTTGCGAATCGCCTCGCGTTTATGCGTGTCCGTGAGAACAGCCAGAGAGATTCGCGCGTAATCCCGGTTGCGATGTAACTCTTTCGCGAGTCGGAGATAGCGTTTCGCGTGTTCGTTTTTTTTCCACAAAAATTGTTTTGCGTTGGTCGCGTTAACGACGATCTTTCGCTAGTGTTCCCTTGATCATTCTGTTTCTACGAGAAGGGTGCGGTTTTGTTAGGTAAGCTTAACACTTGGCCAATCGAAAGGGGGGCGGGGGGAGGGATTGATCTCCAATTTTTTCCTTGAAAAAGCGTTGCCATTGATTCTATTTACTTTTGTCATTAGTCGGTCTTGAGCTAGTGTTGAATTGATTAAAAATTGTACTTTGGAAAACCAGGAAATGCATCTGATGAATTCTGAACAATACTAGTTAAAGACCGACTAATAACGAAAGCAAATAAAATCAATGACAGCGTTTTGTTAAGGAAAAAATTCACCTCCTTCCTGTTTTTCTTTCTCATCCTTTCGTTGAAAAATTCATGCAACAATTATAGTGTCACCTCTGTATTACGGTATTACAACAGAACGGTGTAATTTGTATAATTTTCTGATTAGCGAAACCATAATGTCCTGTTGGTTATGTTTCCTTTTAATCGGTGGCAATTAAGCGCAATCAAAAAGGTGGAGAAAAACATAAAAAGTACATTGACATTCATACACGCGGGTACGGAGCGCGAAAAAAAGGAAACAAGCGTTCCTGAAGAGGTTGAATCTTTTGAATCCTTTGGTCGCGGCTTTGAGTACGCTATTGTTGCCGATTCCCGTGTCGTTGCTAGCGATTGCTCGAAGCGATTTCTTTCGGCTACTTGCATTGCACATAAGCGTGTCGAAGGTTTCCCCCCCTGCGTTTCCCTCGAAGTCGCGAGCCACGGAAGCAACAAGACGAGCCGTCGTCTCGCGATTATAATTAGAGGCTCGTCACTGCATTATTATCGTCGATCGCCTCATCGCTATTTATGCCGCGCGTTTGACCCCGCCTATTTGCGCGTGGCGTGGCTAATGAGCTTTTATTCCGATTGTCAATGCGGCGTAACTTCTGATTTTCGCGGAGTTCGGAATTCTATTTATTCAACGCTTCGGGTCGGGCGATCAGTTCGGAAGCGTTCGTTGATTGAGTTTCGAATTGACCTCGATTGAGTTTTTCGGTGTTCTTTCGATTTGGCGAATAAAAATTGATTCAGCGTTTTTTCTGTTACGGTGCAGCCTCTATTTTTTTTCTCTATCGATCAATAAACCTTTCGAAAGCTTTGGTTTTTTATTGGATTAAAAATTTCAAAATTGAATTTCTACGGCTTTAATGCTCTCAACCCTTTTTACCGTTGAAACTTTAGTTTTTTTAATTATAATTTGTTGTCTTTTAGCATGAAACTTTTTCTTGTGGCGCACTCTACAATTCAGCGTGTAATATGCTTAATCGCTCAATAAATGTTAAAATATGTTTGTGAAAGTTGAGAAAGGGTTGTCGAAGTCGGAGTGCAGTGTTATCGTTTCGGATAAGACCGCGGAGGGTCATTAGTTACCTTCGAATGGCGGTACGATCTCGAAAAGGAGGTCGGAAACCACCGGGTCGGCGAACAGAGGCACTTAGGCAGGGACAGGGGCCACGTTATATCAAAATTATAGAATGTCTCGAAATTGTGGTTCTCTGTGGTTTAGCGGCCCCTTCGAGTCACTTCGTTGTTTCTTTCGAAACGGTCGTTAAATTCCACCTGCATTTCACCCTGCAATTAGGGATGAAATCAAAGGAACCTTATCCCACGGACAATCATGTCTCGGCTACATTTATTACTATTGGAAATCATAGAATTTCTTCAAGAACAGAGCACCAACTAACGAGAACGATTAAAGAAACGTTATAAAAATTCCGTTAAAAAATCGTTAAGCCATAGGTTTTTTTACTGAACATACTTAAATCAGCGCAGAAAGTATGATCTCCGATCGTTTTCAGTCCCGGTGCCATCTAATCGCGTCTTCGAATTAATATAACTTTCTGTTCTTACACGATAACAAATCGAGATGATCGAGATATGTCAAGTTACAGTATTTTCTTTAACAAATCCACCATAAATTTACCGTTTCACCATTCTTTCGACAAACATTCTACGTTGCTACGTTCTGAACTGTCTAATTAAAATTACCGTGGTTCACGATCAACGATCATACTTTTGGCGCGGCAAAAATTGCAATGGAGGACGATGCTCGATCAATTTCTTGCAATGGAACGATTAAAGAAAGAGAGCGACGCCTGAAGAGGGTATCCCCTAAGTCTTTCAAACGAACGTAATGTACCAGCTCGCGCGAGAAAGCGGAGTCAAAAATATCATCGAGAAGGAACTGGTTGTTTGTTTGGGAATTACGAGTTGGAAACGAGCTCCGTGGAGATTCCTGCGCGTTGGTAGGAAAATTCCGTATTATCCGAAGCCCCTAGCCGTGGATTCCGTCGTGGCCGCTTGGGACGGGACGAGGAACGGGGGAGGGGAAAGGGGAAGACGAAGAAATAAGAGGAGTTGTGCTGGAGAAGCACACGAGGAGAGGCCGAAGCGCGCGTGTACGGAGAGAAGAAGCTCGCCACCAAGTCTCAGGCAGTCGCTGTGCCCTGGGCTCGCTGCCAGAGGGGCTTCTGCCAAAAGAAAAAGAGTTCTTGGAAGAGGACAGGGTCCCTCTCTCTTTCTCTCTTCAGCACGTGCGTGCGTTTGTGTATGTTGGCTGTGTGCAAGCTTTCGGGACAATCCGCCGCGGGAACTTGCCAAATCCCGCGTACGGATTAATTGAGTAATGCTTTTGCCGCTGATGACGCGGTCGACTATTTTCGATTCTCAGAGCAGCTGATGATCGCCTTTAAGTTCCTCCTGGTCTTAACGCCTGGCCAACCGAACGGGTAGATCACCCATTTTTTCCTCGACAAAGCGCTGCCGTTGATTCTGTTTATTTTTGTTACTAGTTGATCTTGAGCTAGCGTTGAATTTATTGAAAATTGTACTTTGGAAAAGCTGAAAACTAACTAATAACTAGTTAATTTTTCAAGACCAACTAATAACAATAGCAAATAGGATCAACTGGCAGCGCTGTGCCGAGGAACAAATGTAAGATCTCCTCGTTCGGCAGGCTAAGAGTTAACACTAGAACTACCAAACCAGTCAAAATGACCAGTTGGTGATTACTCATAGCAACTTTATAAATCCAATGTGGTAAAGCTGCTAAAATTTATTATGATTTTCTGCAGATGGTATATGTGAGAATTTGTTTTCTATATATTCGGTATTTCTTCAAGTAATTCTCAATTTCATTTCTTCCATGCAAATAAGTACACTTTAATCGTCGGTAGTTCTAGCGTCAAGAATAAGCGAGATATATCTCTTCTGGCAGACAGACTTTGTAACATTTCAATTTCGAGCGTTGTTGAAAGCTTCTTTCGTCTCGACTTCTCGAATTGGTCGCCGGGCAATTACTAACGATCGCTTTATCCGTGTATCGTGCGGTTATCGTCGATCGTTCGTGATGTTTTCGTGAACTGCTGGACATTTCCCCCTTTCGTTTCATATTGCAAAAGGTTTCCATTGGAAATCCTGCTCGCGTTCGGTGGAACAGTCTTTGAGATTTCGTCGAACGTGTTCGGTAATTCGTAACTCGTTCGAAAATTGTGAATAGCAACGTCGGTGTCGCTGCGGAGTTCAAAAGCTGGCCGGTTTCGATGACTAAACCCGTCGGGTACGCATACTTTCCTCTTATCGTTCCATTTCTTTTCAGTTATTCTCATCGTAAACACTTATCGACCAGCGCGCTATCGAGCACTCGGCGTTTTAACGGTTTGAGCACGCGGGAACCATGTTCGATAACAAAATCGATCAAATACTTCTTTTTATTACAGTCTTCTTCTACTCAAAAGGGATACCAACAAAGGATACAATGCATCGAAAAGGAATATTTGTTGGAGGGGATATTTAAACGACGAAACTACTTAGCTTAACTTAATCACTCGGTCAGTTTTCATTTGCACTCGCATATACAGTCCAACTAAAAAATTTGTAACTGTACATTATAATGAATAAGGAAATTTAACACCATGTTAATAGCATTCTAAATGATGCACTTGCAAAAAATGAATACCTAGTCATAGATACGTCTGGATAATAGAGAAGACATAGATTTCCCAACGCAATTGCAAGTAACGTGAATACTCAGCGGAAAGAAGAGTTTATAATGGTGTTATCTTACAAGACTTTTCGATTAAAAACCTGTTGGAAATTCGTATCCTAACGAATAAACAAAAATGAATCGCCTTGAAGAAATATTTGTGTAAGTTCGATCTATCGGCTGAGGAGGTTCCAGGAACGGGTCAAATGTTTTTCCTTACCACGCTGTGCGTAAGAATTAGAAGACCCTAACGAAGTCTTGCCTCTCGCTGTGTAGAGATCAGGTTCAGAAATCGATATACCTTCCCTTGGAAATAACGTTTAGTAAATTCTTAAGTGAAAAGTTATCGTTATTTTATTCCTTTCAATCCATAATCTCCAATAAAACCAAATCAATATCCCCAGTATTAATCTTAGTTCATACATCAAAATTCGAAACGTTTGGCTAGTAACCCATCCAGTAAAACTTGTTCCCGTTCCGATATTTAAACGTCGTGTTATACAATCATCCAGATATGGGTCCAGCAGCGTTCCATGCGGTTAACGTGTCCCGTGTAAACGCGACAGTATTTTTCGTCTGGAAGACACCAAACCGTTCACATAATCGGTGCTAGGCTTCCGTCGTATAACTCGTCTGTTATTTCCGGCAAGGAGTGTAACGACCGGCTAGACAAACACACTCGTCGTAATAGCGGTGGCCATGTTTGGATCTTCCTTTTTATCGCGCCTCGCGACCCCGTCCACGTGAATCGTGGCCACGTTCGCCGGTGTTACGCGATTCGATTCGAACCGGTAGCCGCCATAACCTTGTTTCGCAACGAGGCACTCGGGACTGTGCTCGTCTCGAACGAGATCGTCGTTATCGTTGGCGATCGAAATTAATTCCCCGTGCTCGATAAAAATTGGTCACCGGGTTTGTTGCTTCCGTGGGAGTTGCTCGGATAAACGACGAGAGACGATCGTTATCGGACGACGATCCAAATTTCGTGGGACGTACGCACGTGGCAGGCGCGTGGTATAGTTGAGATCGGTAAGATAAATGGAGAGTGTTGTGCAGAAATTGTTACTTATATAATCGCTATACCATTCGAGTATCATGAACCCTAACCTTTTTCGTTTTACATTTGGAGTTTAAGGTCAAATCCACTTACAGGGCCATTAGCCATCTAGAGGTTCACTATTAGTGATCATGCGCCTTTAATTTTATTTTTTAAATTTGGAGTTCAAGGTCATATCCACCTACTGGGTTATATTAGCCACCTACCGGATCGCTATTACCATATTCCACCATATTCCACTCCTAACTTTTATCTTGTTCAAGATGAATATTAATTTATTATTAAATGACTCTCGTTGATCTATTCGTTAATTCGTGAAGAAGTAGGCAACACGTAGACCCAATATTTTTAACCACTTTTCAAATTTTTAACCCTTAGCGAGTTCCATTGGCTCCGCTGTGGAGACATTCTATATTTAATACGATTACATTTCAGATGCATTCTTATTAAGTTGTTTTTCGACCCATTTTTGTAATTAAAGACACGGAAGAATGTTACGTTGAGAACGTAAAGCTGAGCGATGGCAAAGGCGTGTTTTCTACGAAGAAATCAGAATTCTTTGCTTCATATGAATATCGTGAGACGCACAAATGCGGCCATAGCACTCTCAAAATGTTAACGCTGAAATTTATGAGTACTGAAAAAGTCATAAGGCGAAGGAAATAAAAATTGACAAGCGCATATATGCGTCCATAGTCTCTACGAACAACATTCGTTGGATGCATATATGCGCCCATAGCACTCAAAGGGTTAACCCTTTGCGGACGAGTGTCGGATATATCCGCTCAACTCTCGCGCTACGGCTGGCGTTTGTCTGTCGTAAACGACACGTATAAGATTTGCATGGGTATACTAGCCTAAGAAGTCAAGTTGGCCTAAATTTGTTTGTTTATGATTTTGTTAGATTTTATGAAAAACTTATTTAAATACAGCTTTAATTTTTATAACACAAACGCGCGACGTAACTATTTTCTTTACTGCTCCGTCCGCAAAGGGTTAATCCACTCTCCCTCGCTTCTTTGGCGGATCGACACGCTCGAAATTGATATTCCTCGCGTGGCGAAAGCCCGCGTGTCCCGAGTGAAATGCCTTTCCCGCTTAATTTGTACACGCGGGTTCGTCGACCCGCCAGCGAGGCCCGTAACTGTTCGCATTAATATATCGTTCTCGTACACGTGGACGCCGCGACGTGCTCTTGCCTCTGGCCACTTCACGATGAAAAACAATGGACACGCGGATGACTTTGATACAGGTTTCCAGAAACTTTCGTTTCGATGGTTTTTCTGTAGTTTTCACCTTTGCACTTTGTATCTTGGAGAAATTACCGTAGGAACGCTCGTAAGTGGCTAGCCGAATAGATAAGGGGATATAAGATAGATCGGATACGTGGATATTATCTTTTTAGTCAACAATAAAAACACATGTACCCTAGCTTTCTGCAATCACGTTGAAGAAAGTGGACCTATAAAGATCATAATCAATCCGTTTCTTCGTCCACTTTTTAACACTAGATTGCCGGATGTTGGGTATACACTTATTTTGTCTGAAATCAGTCAATTTGACTCAAACGTGAAAATTGAAGTTTAAAAAAAATAAAATAAAATTTTATTTTTAAGAAAGTTTGTTCACAACAATTTTTACATATATTTTTACAACGCATTTTCCGCAGATTTTTTTATTACTTATTCCAAACGCCCTTACTTTTATTCCTTTCACATGATACTTTAACTTGACAAAATCACAAGTGAGTCAAATTGACTCACTCCAGCAATCCAGTGTCAACTCTCTCTCTGTAATACAATGGTACGTTCAAGCTGCGCGAAAAGTTCAATACAGGGTTATGGATGATCTTGCAATTGACTGTACCCGATATCAAAATCCGTATCTGTTCTCCGCAGCTGCGACGTTAACGCGAAGGAAAAATGAAATACGAAAATACGGTATCGAATGAATATGCAGCTATGAAAAGAGAGAAAATGAAAACGGTATTCAATGTACGATGATGATAATGTTTTTCGCATTCTCATAAATGCTGATTAGCCCGTGTTTTGCCTTTCCGTCTCGCGATACCGAGCGCGCGTGTGTGTGTCATCGTTCGTTGCGCACAGGTCACGCAGGTGACATCGGCCACGAAGACGGGAGCTCGTTCTCCGACGATCGGCATGATGCAAGCCGAGCGTTCGATTTCGTGGCTCCTCGTTTCCTAGTGACCCAGTTTCCCTGTTCCGGACCGGGGGACGACCGCGCGATTGTGTCGTTTAACGCGATTATGCGAGCGTCGCGTCGAGCCGCGTCGTTTACGCGCGTTATACGTCGATTTCGACACTGCGCCGTGATGATAAGTCACGCGAGTCGCGTGTACAGCTGCACGCAAAAGTCTTGGACCGTGTTAGAGCTGGAATTTGTGCGTTCACGAGTGTACATCGTTCGTTTGAAAAAGAAACGGTTTCTCGTTGGTTACATAGCGTTTTAACCCTTCGCAATTTCGTTTCAGCAGGTCTTATGTAGACGATGTGCCGCAACACGTTGGACATAGGACTGCAAAGCTTCTAACTAATTCTAACTTTAAAATCGTCTTTGTTTTATCCAATTTGAATAAATTTCAGTGAAGTTAATTTGGAAAGAGTTTCGTACAATTTTCGGGGCAAATAACCCCACTGTGCGCTGTGTCGAGTGACGCTCGACGTAGGACCGCAAAGGGTTAACCCCTTGATGCACAGTTTTTTTTAAAATAGCCGACCAAAAGATATCAATTTTTTTTTAATGTGAAAGAACACAATTTAGAACGTTGTCTTGGGAAGAAAATTAAAATAATATAGAAATAATCAAAATTTTTATTGTATCGTAAATTTTATTGTCGTTCTAATTATCTCGAGTGTGCACAGTTTGGCCAGTTTAGAGTTAACTCGAGCGTGCACGTTAAGGGGTTAATATTTATTAGGAAATCGTTTAAGAAGTTTAATTATTTTCATGTTTTTATTATAAATGTAATTCCTGGAATAGATGCGACTATTTTTTTTTAATGGAAGCTGACAATGAATGGATGGATTGGATTCAATTAATCTTTCACTTTAAATGGTCCAACACTTTTGCACAACGCTGTACACGTCAAGGATAGGAGTCGTTTGGTAACAATATATTTGTTACCTATTTGTTGCCATTCACGGAAGATTCATCCCTTTCCCAAAGTGTCTAACGATTTCATCGAGCGAATCCTCCGCCCCGTGTCGGACAGCTAACCAGTTCCTTTTCCGTTTCTCTTGTTGCAGACTCATATTCTGTTGATGGATGCGTTCCTCCAGAACAACAGGCTGGATCATGTCTCCAGGGTGATGGCCTCGCATCCCGCGTACTTGGATCACTTCCTTCGTACTCAACATTTCATCCTGAGGGGCGACGGGCCGCTTCCCTACGACTACAGGCATCTCATCGCCATTATGGTGAGTTCACGGCCGGTTTTTCGCCACACAGAATTCGCCGTAATGGCGGCAACTTTTTCCCGGACGATGATAACGCGCCAGCTGGCTGACGGGTGAACTGCGAAAGAAACGCGTGTACATCCATGAATCGAATTTTTGTTTCGTCTCTCTATGCGAACCTAATTTAATCGGTGAAATGAACGTTAAGAGCAGTGTTAATCCTAGAAAGGTTGAGCGTGGACCAATCGCGGTGACGATTAAATAATTACTATTATATTTATGTTTTATATTATTATATTATGCGTTTATTGTAGCTCTAATAACATTAATATACGCGTCGACGATTACTGAAGTGATCCGATCTATTTGACGACTGATAAACTAACTTTCTTTGATTTTTGATTTAGACCACTTTCGCAACCACCGGCACAATGTATATACATGTATTTAAATATATTTATAATTTATACTTTGCTAATTTGCAACTGTTTTATTTTGTAACTGTTCACTCTTGATCCTTTTATTTTCTTCATAATATCATCGCTAAACTAAGTTCGATTGCTCGGAATTAACAATTTAAATCATAAACAGTTTGACTATTTTTACCATTTTTTAAACAGTCTTCCCTTAGCCTTTCTACGATTATCAGTGCCGCGCAACGAATAGAAAATCGCGGGGAAATTACTGACGCTGATCACGTAACACAATGCTCGGAAGAAGCTCTGGACGTTATTGCATAAACTATTGGCTTGGTTGCGCTGTAATACTAAATGGGATCAACGCTGGCGAGATCAGTTTCCGATAATGAATTTCCTCGCAGAGCCCATCATGACACAACAGCGAACAGTATTATTTTTCGTAATTGTTACAGAATCGCTGAAATAAAAACGAAAAACGATCACGATAAATGCGACGTTCGATGAATTCTAGGTATTCATCAATCGTATTTTCAATATAATCAGGGTGGATTGTGAAAATTGTTTGTCTCGATGAAACGCGTGTCTGGTAGCCTTTTTTTCTGCAACGTTAACGTTACTTTTCGCGTTACGCGAACGACACCACTGACACACAACGTGTCAACGCAAACGGTGGTATATCATCGCATTCGCTTCGGAGATAATGCCGGTTTTCACTTGACGCGTGACACTGGGAAAACAAAGCGTTTAAATTGTTGGAACGCGCTGCAACACAACGATTTCCTGAGAAATTCGAGGAAAACCGTGAAACGCTTGTGACTGTACTTTTCAATATTGTTAACGTCAATCAACCACGTCACGGAATATCTTTTCACTCCGTTATTATCGCTCGTGATACATATATGTCAGAGGAAATTGAAATGCATCTCCGGTTAAACCGACACTTATTTACCAGGAAACATAAGTCTGTTTTATACGATTTCTGTACAAGTACAGCAGGAGTGCACGGTGTTAGAAATATCGTCGCTTTCTCGAAATCTCTCTAACACGCGATACACAATTGAATCTTTTATTTCCTTCTTTTTTTTGGGGGGGGGGGGGGTTAACCCGTAGCTAATCGAATGGTGAGATCTCTCATTCTTTCCTCTACCGTTGATTCTATTATATTTGCTTTTATTATTAGTTAGCCTTGAACTAGCACTGTTCACAGTTCATCGAATGCATTTTCTATTCTTCCAAAGTGTAATTTTCAATAAATTCAACTCCAATTCACAAAGAATATCGATCGGCAACTTCAACATATTCTCGTCGTATTTCGGCTTGCAACTTTTCAAATGTCAGATTTTAAATGCTGCAGTGGCGTGTAAATAACGATATCAAAGTCATTCGAAACAATCTTTATTCATCTCAGGGGTAATATAATTTTGATTGCAATATTTGTAGCGCCGCACATCAGTGGTGTTTAAGAGGCACACTTGGAGCGTTAACACTATTCCTACAACAACCGGTCAAATGATCATTTTTAAAATTTCGATTAAAATTTCATAGATACAACGTAATTGAATCACCTTTAAACTTTAAACTTTTTCTCAAATATACGTATAATACATCATTTCAATATTTACTTTCTTTTTCATTCTTTATTTTTTGAGAAAAATTTGTAGTCTCTCTTACGTGGGAATTGTCGCGGTAGAAATAAATATACGCGAAGTGTCGGTAGAAATGGTGTTAAAATTTCGATTAGAATTTCATAGATACAACGTAATTGAATCGCCTTTAAACTTTAGACTTCTTCTCAAATATACGTATAATACATCATTTCAATATTCACTTTCTTTTTCATTCTTTATTTTTTGAGAAAAATTTGTAGTCTATCTTACGTGGGAATTGTCGTGATAGGAATAAGTCTATATGAAGTGTCGGTAGGAACAGTGTTAAGGGTTAAAGCGTTAAACGTTTAGAGTTTGTCAGATGCGCGTCGATTTTTGCAGGAGACTGTACAACGTTTATCGCGTCGATGGTGTTCGTCGTTTCGATGCGCACACAAACGAAGCCGGAATGCGATTATCTCGGAGCGGGCCGAATGCTTCTTTTTCGCGTCAACGTGTGGCTCACTTCGAGTTCTGTTCCTCGGGCCGTGGGTCGTTGGGCCAAAGATTATCAAGAAACCGACCAAGTGCAGCGGATTTCGTAACGTTACACACTTCGCTGGTCGAACTAGCCGTTTCGTGAACAGTGAAATTAGTAGTAGCGAAATTAACCCCGTTGTGGTCCTTGGGACATTTCCGAATGTTTGATTCTCTGGTGTTTCTCTTTGACAGAAAAAGATCTCTGGAATTTTTAAAAACACGTACTGTTGCTAGCATCGATGGTTCGATTTTACTTTGCATTTTAATTCATATTTAGTTCTTCCTCATTAAAAATGTTAACTTAACCAAAGTGTTGACCACAGTTAATTTTAATTTAGCTAAACTATACATTCACCTTCAGTTTTAATTCTCGTTTAATTTTATCGCACTTAAGATTCTAATTTACCAAACCTATTTTACTTTAAAGTTTAGTTTCGATTAAGTTGTTATGATTTCCTTTAACGCTTCACTTCTTTTCTAATTCTACGTTGGAGAATTTTCGTTTCTCTATAAATTAGAGATAGTTTTCTTAAGGTTAGATTGGGATAAAACAGATTCAAAGGCCTTAGCAAGGTTAAAGATAATCCTAATGGTTTTTTAACGAAAAATGCATTTGTGAATGGATCTATATGACATACAGATGAATTGAAATTAGGTCGGTTCATTAGCTGATTAGCCCGTCCGAGAGTAAGATATAATATCACGGCTTGGACTTCCTGTTTTGAAAAAAGAATCCGGTGATGAGAAGTCGTAACGAGCCTTCAGAGTCTCCAATTATACGCAGATTTAGATTTCTTTGTCATGGGTGATGGTGGACGCGATTCATATTCAATAAAAAATTATCACTGCACTGTTCGTAATTTTATTTTACAGCAGAGAACGCTTTTCCTCTTACGAAAAAAAAACATTAGATAAATAAAGTGTACTCGCAGACATTTATCAATAATTGTAATATTTTCGTCCCTTTGATAGTATTTTGCTGAAAAGCTTCAGAAGCTTGAAAGATGAGATTTTGCATTATTTTTCATAAAAATTAAAATTCTGTATTAGGAAAATGAGGTTTTCCTCATTTTTCGATTACTAGGAATTTCACGTTATTTTTAAAAATTTCCGAATTTCTATGAATATAAAATATGGGCTTTATTTTGAAATATTAGGAATGAAAATTTTTGGATTCTGTCGCGAAGCTTCAAAATGAAATCGGAATTCTATCAGTCTATGATGAAGGATCACCCGACTTATTGATTGCCAGTACACGGAGCACAGTCAAATGTAATTGTTTTAAACACTTTATCGACCTCGAACACCGAAAATACTTTATCGAACTCGATAAAATATCTCACGTTGATCGAGAAGGTGCAGGAGGAAAGATTGTTAGAAGCATGGTGGTGGGGGGTGTAAACGGGAGAAGTGTGTTTGGTAGTTAGTAAACGAAGGATACAGATAATGCGATAAGGTATCTGAGAAAGCAGGTTTTCTACCAGTAAACAGCATACCTGGTGCGAGACCCGCTTCGAGATACGCGAGTTTTCCGCGATTCGCGAATTAATATATTCTACAAAATATCCTATTCCATTTCTATAATATTCTATTCCAAAGAATTAACCCTTCATTTGTTTAATTACAGATTTTACAGTGGATTCTAGTTTTAACAGATCGGGATGGTAAATGTCATAAACACTGCGTGTAAATTGTTGTGTAATTATTGTGATCATTAACTCTTTATATTCGAAAGACGATTCCTAGTCGTCGAGTGAAGGTATCTCCAAAAATTTCCGTATGCAAAGTACTGGAATTCACTTGTATCAAAGTTTACTTAATCGAGTTCACTTAATATTACTGAATTATTTAACCCACTGCGTTTGAAAATTTATGAAATTGGTATCATTTAATTATCGAGCATCGGTTGATCGGATTCTGGAAATAATGACGGCAGTGTCGGTGAAAAATAGAAGGAAGTTGCGTTTCTCTGACGTGGTGTACCAATTTTAACGAGGGCACACGTGGCCGGTATCGGCCACCGTTGTTCTGGAATTCCAAATTATCTCGCGCGTTAGGATGACTTATCATCGCTGGCTGGCGTGAAAATAATGCTACACGGAACCACCACAAATATTTATCGTTCCGAAACGTTGGAAAGAGCTCTCTGCTCGTTTTTTTTAAAATAGCTCTCACGAGAAAAAACAACGAAGAGGAATTTGGAAAACAACGGTGTAGCCCGATTACGTGGACCGCGTGTTCGAAAGATACAAAGATACAAGCGTTATCGATTTAGCAGCTGACCAATCAACGTCAAAATACATGCCTTCGGCACTAATACAATGCTTGGTGCAGTTAATTAATCACGGATGCGGATAACGATTCTATTATTACAAGAATATTCTCAGAATTCGTCAATGTTCGTCATACATTTTATTATTCAATATTAAGCAATGGCAATTTTATTTTTCACATGTTTCCATTTGTTTCACAATTCACCGTTTCAACAGTTTCTGACGTTTCCTGTTGCTTTGCTCGCAAACAACACCAATTTCTACGTGAATCGCATGGACGTTCATCGGTTTCAAAGTATGTTAATCTTGGAATAGAACAGAAGATTTTAATTAATAATATAGGTTACTCGTTACTGTCCTAATCCTTAGGATAGTAATCGTCGCATCCCTTTTCGGCTATCGCCGAAATACGGACACCAAAAACACTAGTTAACAGCTAGCCGTCTTTGCAAGCACTTCTGTGCACAGAGTCGTCTCTGACGAGTTCTTGTCGTTAATCAATAGTAAATATAGTTCATTCATCGTTAACCGTTTGAGTCCCAGGGGGTATTGAAAAAACACTGTCGAAAAATCCTAAACAGCGCAACCGTGCTTTCCCTAAATGAGTACGAAAAGAGCCAAGCAGCGTGATAGCGCTTATTTTATTTTATGTCGAGAAATACCAAGCGGCGCAATAGCGCTTGTATTTAAATGTGGCGGTACCCTGGAAAGCGTCGAAGAAAATAACAGTAATTAAAACGGCTGTAGGGAAATGCCTACAACCGACCAATAAACCTTTCTTTACTATTTCGTTTTACCTGGGCCTCGAACACCGTGGGTCCAAGCGGGCGACCATTTTTGTCCGCGCGGAGTCCCAGGTTTCCTTCGACAATTTCCAGGGTGCTACCACCTCCACCGAAAGTACAGCCAGCCCTTGACGGGGGGCTACAGTATATAATGACCTTTTTTTGGGAGACAGAAAAAAAAAGTAAGTCCTCAGTTTTCCAATAAGCGTCAAGCAGGCCTATTCATTTATATTTTGTTATTCATATTGTTATCCATTATTTTGTTTCGTTGAATAAATCGTTATTGTTCTTGTTACTATATTTTGTTATTTCAACGCACTTACACCTCATAAATTTTTATTTTTTAATGAATTATTGCATTATTATAGTATTATTCTACCTATTGTAAAATGCACTATTTACATTAAAAGAAGCTGTGTGATGTACTCGCTTTAGTAAATCTGAGCGCGCTTCGACAATTGGTAACGCACCGTCAGTTGTCCACAACGTTCGAAACGTGTTGGGTTTTCTCGACATAAAATCTCAACAGCACGATCGCGCTGCTTGGGACTCAAACGGTTAATAATAGCGTTTTAATTGCACAATCCACAAACTCCTTGAAATCCTAAAATAAGATCACCAAGTTTTGACAAACAATGGTGTTATCGTCTCGTTAGGTATTCTTCAAACGCCTCACACTCGTTCCCCGTTCGCGCCATTATTTCTATCGGCCCGTTCGTCCAATCGCGTAGAATTTCAGGCTCGCGATGGGACTGGCCGCGTGTTTGCACGATTTCCTTATCGCTTATCGCGACTCTGGAGTCGATCGATCTGCCGTTCCGCATTGTAAACACGTGTCTTGTTTACGCGCTCCGTCATCTGGCCTCCTCCTCCTCCCCTTCTCCTCGACGGGTTGTCCATCCATTCTTCGTCGACGACGCTGTTCCGATATCCGTTCCACGGCAATTTGAATTTCTGATGTAATAATCCCACAGCACGTTCAAAACAAACTGGCGAGGAAGAGAATCGACCGTCGTATAGTAGCTCCATCGTTTCCACCGCAATATTTCCTCGTCATCCCCTTCCCTGCGCCTTCTGGTACCGATCAACTTCCGCCGAGTTGGTTTCGTCCACGCAACACGGTTCCCTTAGATTGGTGGATTTTTATTTGGAGTTTTTCAGCGGCTGGACGTCGAGTTGCGTCGAAAATTGGCTAATAAGTACCATTACCGCGTAAACTTTCTTGCTGATAATGTTCAAATTTTTGAATTTAATTTATACAGGTTCTTGTTTAAATAATGGTTTGTCTGAAACTAACTTTGTTTAAATTTCTCTGCGTATAAGTATGCTCGGTGATTTTTGTAACCTCTTTTTAGAATTGTGTTATTATCCGTGAAATAAAGAAAATTGGCGAGCCACGTTGATAAGCGTCGAGAATGTTTCGTTTCTCGACTACCTTTTTGCGAGGATGATAGAAAGAAAAGGGCTTACGAACTGAACTTTTTCGCTTCGAGTGCCGCTTATAGGCGGCGTCCACGAAATGACCTATGGGCACGAGCGCTGCTTATAGGCGGCAACCAAATGTATTTTGTATTTTAATAATTTTGTAAGCTTTTTCATATTAAAAATGTAAATATACTTGTTACATTAGAGCAACAATTGTTTTATTCAGCACAGTTGTTATTTAAGGCTTAGAAAAATGCGCACTGTGCATATTTCTAGCGCGTGCTTCCGTCCAGTAACGGTACTTCGCCGGACTGGACAGCCGAAGCGATAGGGTTAAGCGCTTATTTCTAGAGATTCGTAAAGGTTTACAGTGATCCATAGGGATGGTAAACGCTTCTGAGTCGCGTGCAACGATTATCGTTAGCATAATAAATACAGACGTGGTCGTTGCCACAATATTGCTAGGCGAGGGGTCAATTATCGTTAATGGAGCAACGAATTAAATTGCGATTTGTCCGTGTGTTTGCAGGCCGCCGGCAGGCATCAGTGCAGCTATTTAATAAACCTACAGAAGGGAGAGTTCATCCTCCAGGGCGGTGATCCATCATGGCTTCGGGGATTGAAGTCGATCCCGGGCAAGCTGCAGGATCTCTATGAAATCAACAAGATTCTAGCTCACAGGCCGTGGCTGCTGAACAAAACGCACATAGAGGTGGGTTTCTTGGGGAATTCGGTCTCAAGATAAAATGGTCGGTTCGAAAGGAGCCAGGTAAAAGGTATAATGGTTTTTCCGTTAACAGAAACTGACCAAGGGGGCGGACAGCTGGTCCTTAGCCGAGGTCGTTCACGCGATAGTTCTGTTGGCCCATTTCCACTCCCTCTCGTCTTTCGTGTTCTCCTGCGGGATCAACGAGGAGCTGGACAATGTTGCTGGGCATCATTGCAAAGAGAACGTCCAGGATAATAGCAATAACATACCAACTGCCAAAGAGAAGATTACCAGCAGTCCCAAGAAGATTCCCAATGGCGACGGCAAGACTGGTAAGAGAATCGTGCTTGTCGACTGTCGAATTCGAAATTCGTTTATACATGCGTGGGAGTTTTTAACGCTATAACTACCAACGGTTAGGGTATGCCTGCTTGTGACGAAGCAATGAAATTGAAAAATTATATTGGAAAAATTCTTCTTGTAAATTTTTGAGTGCCGGATTCGAATCTGCCAGGAAAAATTGTCTATTGCATCACTTGTTAAAGATATTTGAAAATAGAAATGCAAAGAATTCCATTTTTGCCAGATTTGCAAAGATATATCACGAGCAATAAATTCTTTTCAATATTTACATTCATTGTAACATATAGTACAATTATTCTTCTGCAAAATCGAGGCTAATTCATATTCTATCTTTTTGTCCGGGAGAATGTATGAGTATATGATACATAATGCGTACATATACATGATCTTATTACAGCGTGTTCGATAATGAGATGTTGCAATTTGCGCAGAAAACATGCCGTCGCCGCCATCCTCGCCTAGCATAGTGGGCGAGCAGGAGGTCGGCGTCGAGGCGCTGATGGAACGTATGAAACGTCTCTCGGAGAAGTCCGAGTCTTACCAGATCACGCAGGAGGAGTTATCAAAGAGATTCGAGACCGTGGAAACGCAATCGGCCGAGTTGGCCGCGGCGCCACAGAGAAGTAGTTCGGTCCTCGACTCTGATATCGGCCACTTCATCGAGGATCCCACGTTCATCTATCAGGACTTCGCCAAGGTAAGCAAGCGTCCACTCGATGGTTCAACGTTGATTGCTTTTTGCGGAGCAGATAGCAGCAAGTATAGAAATTCAAAGCTTGGAAGAAGGTTACAGAGTCCACGACGGTTTGGTTTGAGTAATTAAAAACCAAAGTTTTCGCGCAAGGGACACTCGCTTCTGTCGTTAACCTTTTGGGTGCTATGGACGCGTATATGCGTCAGACGGAAGTTGCACGTAGGGACTATGGACGCATATATACGCTTGTCAATTTTTGTTTTTTTCACCTTATGACTTTTCCCGTGGTCACACATTTTGGTGTTAACCTTTGAGCGTTATGGACGCGTATATGCGTTAGGCGGAAGTTCCAGGTCGGGATCATGGACGAATATATGCGTTTGTCAGTTTCTTCGATTTTCCTTTTACTGCAAGGCAATTGTCAGTGTATGAATTAACGATAATTCGTCTCCAGTGATCGCAACCTCTAATAGTAAGCCGTCCTTTTGGAGCACTTAAGCAGAGACTGTTCAGCGCTCAAAGGGTTAATTGTAAGAGACAGGGATAGTTTGGGAACAGACAATAGACAGAGACGTATAGTAATCAATTCAGGAAAAGGAACGTATCTGTGATGGAGATGAAGCGGGAGTAACTCCCTTAAACTACCAAAAATTCCCTAGAGCTTATTATAGTTTGCGCGCAGACCTACAGGTTCCTCAGGATTCGTCTCGCGATGCCTCACGATCCAGTTGGCAGGCTTTAATTTATAGTATCTCGATGAAATTTACAATCAATTCGACCAGGAAAGCGGTCGGTTCGCGCGTGGATTTCACGAGGCCGATTCGAAAGTACGTTTCAAGGCGACGCGAGCTCGTCCCGATGAATATTTAAGTTTCGTCGATCCGATTACCGTTCCCACCGCGGCACCATGAATATTTACGACCGGTCGACACGTGTGTGTCTTCCCGAATCGAGCGGTTTAACCTTAAACGATGGCGCGATCGGTGTATTCGCCGGCGGGGAAAGGGAGACGGTCGTAGAAAACATTATTTCTCGTTGCTGTCTGCGGCAAAACAGCCTATGCAAATCTAGTTTGCTCTTCCCTCCCCCTGTCCGCCTCCCCGTCTATGATCGTCTTACACGGATTCCTCGTTTTCAGCGTGGTCAACTGAACGACATACCGACGTTCCGCGTGCAAGATTACTCGTGGGACGACCACGGCTACTCCCTGGTGAACCGTCTCTACAACGACGTCGGCAATCTGCTCGACGACAAGTTCAAGACGGCCTACAACCTCACCTACTACACGATGGGCACGCACAGCAAGGTGGACACGTCCCGTTTCAGACGCGCGATCTGGAACTACATCCAGTGTATGTTCGGTATCAGGCACGACGATTACGATTACAACGAGGTGAACCAGCTGCTCGAGCGCAGCCTGAAGACGTTCATCAAGAGCGCCGTTTGTTACCCGGAACGCGTCACCAAGAGGGACTACGATCGCGTCATGAGAGAGTTCAAGCACAGCGAGAAGGTTGGTTATCGTTTTTTTTCTCCTTTCTCCTATTCGTCCCGTTTCGGTGGACAATTTTTCTTGCCGAGAGAGGGGTAGGTTCGTAACACGTTCCGTGCCGGACCGTTTTTTTTTTTTGAAGATTTTCCATTCAGACTGCGTGGGGTGTATATAATCCACACTTTTACGATTGAATAATATTTTTGACCTACATACGCGTTACAATTTTTCAATAGTACAAAATCATAATTAAAATTTTTTTTAAATTCTTCATTTTACAATCAGAATACCTACCCAAGGGTGGGAGGGTGTGATATTTGTTAGAGACATAGAGATATTCGTATTTTTTATTTGTAATGGTTTCGAAAAATCTTTTTTATCCGTTGCTTTCCTTTTTTATCACCGGGTACAGAACGAAGAGGTCCTCTCGGCCGTTTAACGAGAAAACACTGTACCTCGGGCAAACTTGTTTTGCCGTTTCGTTGGTCTGTTTGTCGATTTTGAGTCAGCTCGGGTTTACGTAAGCGATATGCATAATTCTGTTTGCATACCATTTCCACGGTTCGTGCACGCATTCCTGTTTCACGTGTTACTATCCGGCGATTCGAGGCCGATAAATTGGACAAAAAATTCTCTCTCTCTCTCTCTCTCCTTTCTCTCTTTGCTTTTTCAACGCATCTGTTTCTCCGTTAACGCGTGCGTTCTTTTGTTATGCTTTCAGGTCCACGTGAACCTGATGATCTTGGAGGCACGAATGCAAGCGGAGCTATTGTACGCGCTCCGCGCGGTGATGCGGTATATGACCTAAACGGAGCGCCGTCGTCGCTTCTTCATCTACTTGCTGTCTGTCAGTTTGTCGTCGGTTTATTTTATCGTGTAACTCGCGCCACGGATATTCGCGAGGCGCCTTTCGCGGACTCTGCACACGGCACGGAAAGGAACGAGCGAACGCGACACCGATTCTCACGCAGTATATAATATAATGTATCCTCACACGGTGACACACACGCTCATCCAATCACACATCTCTGTCCATCCATGTACACACGAAAACAAAAAACGTTCTCGTACTCTTGTAATTCACACACACCACACAGACACACACCACACAAACACACGCAATGACCACGGTAAATATTGCCGTATCACACGAAAAGACGAACAAAAGAAGATACGTGTGAAAAAAAGGAGGAGGAAAAGGTACATATGAAACTCGTGCTGGTGAACGACGACGACGACGATGACGACGAAGAAGAAGAGAAAGAAAATGAAAAAGAAGAGAGAAACCGGCCTCCCCTCCCCCCGGAATTCGAGTGCCCTTTACGTGACGACATCGCGGGGCACAACGTCGTTTGTTTGCCGCTCGTGATTTTGAAACGACCGACGCTTTTCTTCGACGAGTCGGTGCCTGGACCGAGGAGGAAGAGAACAATCGGCAGGAATGGAAACATCCGCGAGGCGCGCGATTTAGAAGAGTAGAAAAAAAAAAAAGAAAAAAAAAGAAGAAAAAACAGGACGACGGCGGTCGATTGTTGTATCGATTCGGATGGACCGTGTTGATCGATCGGAGCAAAGAATAAAGTCGATTCCTCGAATCGAGCTGTCGATGGTTTTGTCTTTAAGGCAGACTGCTCGAAAATGCGATCTTTTTGTATTCGCCGCGTAACCCGGTTCCCACCCCGCGAACCGGCAACGCGAACGCGTTCTCTTCGTTCCGTTTGGTTTATTCGAATTTGAATTGTTGGACGCTGCCCCTGGCTTTCGGGGCAAGAGAAGAGGACACGCGAGGGGAAGAGAGAGACCGCGAAGTTTTACGGAGACGGAGATAAAAAAAAGAGCGACGGGGGAACGAGAAGAGGAGGAGAGAAAGAGAGAGAGAGAGAGATAGAGAGACAGACAAGACAGTTTTACGGTTTGTTTTGTAAATAGAAACACGTATTTTTCTATGTTCGCGAACATATCGTGTAGTAGACTGTTATTCGCACGTTTCGTTAGCGTTTCGCATCCGTAGAACCTTTTTCCCCCCTTTCCCAATCGTCGTAGCGTTCAGCTTTCCGTTGGAATTTGAAATTTCTACCTGTTTTATGGACGAACTAAGTCGTTTCTCGCTTCGAGTTTCACGCGACTCGCTAGTGTATAACAAACGAGTAACGATCGCGCTGCGTTTTTCGACGTCTTTCCGCTTTTTAATCCCCTTCGTTTTCTTGTCTTTCATTGGTCGCGATCGCGCTCGGGGAAAGGAGGTCGGAGAGGGGGGGAAGAGGAGGCAACGCGCGACCGTATTTCTTTCGCAGATCAATTAATAGCTCACGATACTTTATATATCGGGACGATTTGCCGATATGGCTTTGCAATTAACTGTAAGGATAAATTAAGAAGTGTCCGTTTGAACGTCACGATTTCGAACCCGAGAAGACCACCAAAAGTCATCGAACGATCTCGTTCCGGGACGCGTTTCCCCCGTGGCCTCTGTTCCGATTCGTTGACGTAACGCGTCGTGAAAACGAACAAAGGCGACCGTGGAAACGCGTGGACGCGCAACGGTGACGAACGAGAAAGCAAATGAACGGAAAAAAACGAAAAAAGAAAAAAAGCAAAAAAAAAAAAAGAAAGAAAGAAAGAAAAGAAACACTTTGTCTTTCGCGCTATGGTCACGATCCGCGTTGTATATATATATATAATTGTATACGTTTTAACTTCGTTTAATTTCACTGACTTATCGTATAACGAGAAAGCTATAATAATATAAAGAAAAATGACAAAAAAAAAAAAGTGTACCTTCGTTTTCGTCGTATCCGTGTGTCGAGAATACAGATGACAAATGAGGTCTTTAGATCATAGGACGATCTGCGCGCGAACGGTTACTTTCGTAGCACCGCGTATCGACGCGTTGTAGCGAGCGTTCGCGCGCAGAGACAAGCAATGCCTGCCGGCTGTGTTTATTATACGATGGATCATGGCGCTACCAGCCCAGGAGCATGTACACGCGACGACCTGTTTCAGTTTTCGTGGGAAAATCGAAGTAGGGCAGACGAAGGAATCGAAGCATAGAACGAGAGCGTCGCGGGTCGCGCTGCACCGCACATCTTCGACAAACTTTCTTCGTCCACGTTGCTCGAAGGCTACACGCCTTCGACGAGGTTTCAGATCGCGCGGCTATCGTGTTCGAAGCCGCGCGTGATTTTTCGGTATTATAACGTTATGGTGCAGCGCTCGCGAATCGGCTCGAGTTGCGGGAGGAAAGAGAATGGGAGGAGACGAACGGCAAGGACCAAGCGAAGGGGCGAACGCGCGTGAAACAGACGAGAGAAACATAGCAGGAAGACTGGAGTAGCGATCGTTCCGCGTAACGAGCGCGTGCATACGTTTCATCAACGAATTTTCATGCCTTTCGCGTAGCAGTCGTTTATCTCGACGACGAGGGACTCGTGGTAAACGAGGACAAAGCGAGAAATAGCGAGGAAGAATTGTCGGCGTACAGAAAAGCGCGTTCGCCCCTTCAGTCGACCAAACACGCGCGCTGCGTGAACTGCGAAAACGGGAGGAGAAAGAGGGAGAGGCAGATAAGGAGGAGGAGGAGGAGGATAGAGAGGCTGTTTAAACAAATCAAATCCATATTAAGTCGTTAAGGTACACACACGGGAGAGGATGTGTGGCACAAAAGGAAACGGGAAGAAAAAGAGGCGGAAAGAGAAAAAAGATAAGCAAACTCTATACACGCGAATTACACGCGTCTGTGATCGCATATTATATATATACATATAATAGATGTATAACTCATATACGCATTATCGAGATGAAGAGCACACAAAGGGCTGATATATATATATATTTGTATGTACGTGTACGTACATAACGGGTGCGTCTATACGTTTTACGATTGCGAAAGGGAGAAGCGGGGGGTTAGCAAAGCGCGTGGTGTATTATTAACGATATCGCAGACGGGAGCGGAACGAAAGTAAAGTCGACGGGAAAAGAGAACGAGACATTGGAAATATACGCGTGTAGTAGCTGTTTATATAATTAACAGCATGTGCATGCGTGTTTTGGAATTATTCGAACTATTACGAACCACGAGCGAGTCGCGTTTCGTCGCGCACGCAGCCGGTTCTTGGTTCCCTCGATCGCAGATCGGTTCGAGTGATCGCAACAAATCTGTAATCCAACGTGTCCAACACGCGTATCGTTCGCAACACCAACTGCACTTCCGGCAGGTGCAACGGTTCTCTGAGAAATCTCGGTCAGTTTCGTTTTCTCCGATAGATCTGCGATCCAGAGAAGGATAAGTAACTGAGGGAAACGATCGGGACAAAATGAAGGAAATTCGATCGATCACGATCGAAGCGGCGTGCAAGCATATACGGATCAGAGATCTTTCGACCAACAGCGACGCGCGTTTGTCCGATTAAACGACGTCCACACATATCACTTTGAAGAGAGTTTGTCCAGAACGAGTTTCGCGATCCCAGCCGTGGACGTTTTCTTCGTTCGTTCTTTGCTTCTGCGCGTCCTCCACCTTGTTTCCGGCCACTTCCGGCGTAGATCGTGCCCCTTCGAAGAGAAATTCCGAGACCCAGAGAAGACAGTTTCGTCGGTTCATGATTCGTATCGGAAATTTTCGAAAAGAGGAAAGAAATACGTTGCTTTGTTCAATAATGTAGCGCACTAGCGAGCGGATAACGCGAGGGAACCGACGTGTTGCGCGAAACCTACAGTATTCCATTTTTCTTTTGACATTTTCTTTTTCTCTCAAGCAACTCTCTTTCTCTCTCTCACTGTCCCTTTGCTTTCGCGTGACCCGATTTTTGTACATCTCTGTAATTCTCTTCGACTGATTTTTCTTTCTCTTCTTCCTGTTTTAGTACAATAGCGAACAAAAGTTTAAAGCTTGAAAGTTAACGAAATTAAATTAGCTAACTTATAAGGAATAGCATGATGAACAAAATTTGCATACTGTGCTAAACAATAAATAGTGTTCCATCGTAATGATAGTAAAATTGAATGTACAGGCAGCAATATTTGCAAACCATAAAACTATGTTCTACATTGTCCTCTGGTCTTAAACTTTTGTCCGCTACTACTGTATGTACTCGACTACGGAACACACGCATACATGCACACTCGTAGAAGGTTTAACCGTTTACAGGGCCACCGTTTCGCCGGCCGATCGTGTTCCCGGTTCTTCCTCCTTTTCAAATTTTCGCGGCTGTTTTAGAAACGGAAGAAATTATCTTATCCGGTGGTCGTCGTGTGTTCTCTCTCGAACCGAATTCGAGGTGTCGCGTTTCGTCGTCCTATTTAATGTGTAGTTTGTATACAAGAAATTATTTAACGCGTATTAAATGTATATTTAACGTTTCCCCCGATCTTACACGGCGTGTAAACGGTTAATTGATAGAAGAGAAACGATGGGAAGGAAAAAAAGCAACCCCCCTCCCGACCAAACAGACTTCGAGCATCATCAGCTCGTCCATTTTTATACATCACTATTATCGTCACAGAAAATCGTTTTTTTATCGAGACCGATCCCAAGGATACTCTCTATTCTCTGTCGTTGAATTAAACAGAAAATCAAGAAGGACGATAAAAAAAAGAATGACATTTTCACAGTACACCACCCTTTTCAATCTCTCTTTCTCACTCTCACTCGCTCTTTCTCTATCGTTGAATTATAAACGGAAAATTAAAAAGAACAATTGAAAAAGAAATGACATTTTACACCACACTTTTCAATCTCTCTCTCTCTCTCTCTCTCTCTCTCTCTCTCTTCTGTCCGCCTTTCTCTTTTTCGCCTTCTTCGACTTTAATTTCTCAGACAACGGTTCGCACAGGCTGTCGGATCGTGAACGAGCGAGAGAACGTAGCGGAGAACGCCCAAGAGGATCGGAAAGACGGAAAAATTGCGGTGTTCGCGGCGCGAGTCGGCGCCCGGACTGATCTCATAAAGTAAATAAGCGTTCTGGTGGTTCGAGGACAGAGAGAGAGAGAGAGAGGGAGGAGAGAGAGTTATAAATGGCGAAGAATGAGAGACGTTTGTCGGATTATTCGCGAGCAACGGTGAAAAAGAGAGGTTTTGAGCGACGAGTGGAAAACGATCTCCTGACGCGAAGAAACCTCGATTCCGCGTAAAATAACCGATCGACGTTTTTATCGTTTCTTTCCAGCTGTTTTTATTAAAACTTCTAACTTTACTGAAAGTCGTGCGCGTGTGCACGACGGACGGAGGCCGTTACGGTTTCCGGTCATACGTATTCTTGTTATTTTTAACACTAGGTTTACGGGACTCGTGAATTTGACGGGTTTCAGGCTTCATCGGCAAAACTTGCATAAACAATTACTATTATTCCTAGCAATTTTCGTTGACTTTTATGGATAAAGCGATACGAATGTATTCTAATCTATTTCCCACTCGGCTCTGAAATTTAAATTCTATGCGATGTACACCTATTTCTTTGTACACGGTAGCGGACGGAAAAGTTCAAGACCAAAGGGTAAAATAAAACAAATTAATTAATTAATAAGAAATAGCACGATAAATGAAATTCGTATTCTATGTTAACCAATAAATAGTATTCTACCATAATGACGATAAAAATAAGTATATAAATAATATTTGCATACCATAAAACTATGTTTTGCATTGTCCTGTCGCCTTGAACTTTTGTCCGCTGTACCGTATGTATATTAGAGATGGATATACAAGAAATATCCATAAATCTAGTGTTAAACCGCGGAACAACGAACGAGGATCGCGTCAGGATGTCTGGCAGTAGGTTCGACGTTTCGTGTGAGAGAGTGTGTAGGAGGAGGTGGACGAGAGAAATGAAAAAGAAAAGAGCCAGAGTGTGTGAGATGGAGAGAGAGAGAGGAAGATAGGGGAAGAGCGAATCGATCGAAAGAAAAAGAACGAGGCGTTTGTTCTACGCATAGACACGCATCATCATCATTATCATCATCATACATACATACATACATACATAAAACACGCGTACGTGTATCGTTTCTTTGCCTTCTCGCAGTAACAATTTTTATCGATTATCCTAACTTCGTTTCGTTGTTTGTTCTCTTTGTTTCTTTCAATTTCGACGATAGATCGACGGGCTCACATGCATACACACGAAGAATCTTACTTATACACATTTATACACACACACTCAAACAGTGGGCGATTATTTTTTAAAGCGGAAGGTAGCGTTCACCAATCGCGAGCTCGAGCCACCTCCGAGAGTCGCGATGATAAAACGAGGAAAGGAAAGCAGAAAAAAGGAAAGCAAAGAAGCCGGCATATTTACCGCATACGAGAGAAGCGAAAGTCGTGACGCGAAAAGAGTATAAATAAGAGGAACGGAAAAACGGGAAGAAAAGGAAAGAAAACGTAAAATGGAACAACAGAACATTTACATATGCCACCGCGTCGAGTATGATCGTGTGATAATTACAAGTGATTTGACTACTAGGCCCTTCCAAATGGATTCAGTCGGTTATATATTATTAATAATTATTGTATCGTGTCAGAAGTTGTGGGCACACACGCCGGTGTCAGCTCGAATCCGCGTCTCTTGTCCCCTTTTCTCTTTTTTATACGTTTATACTTTCTTTCGCCTCTTCTCTTGTTTCTTTCTTCTTCTTCTTTTGCTCGCTTCCCTCTGTGTCCGTGGTTCTTCGTTTCCATCTTTCTTTCTTTTCCCCCCTTTTTCATTATCGTCCTGCGGGACTAACACAGAGATTTCTTCATCCCCAGCCCCCGGTAACTGAAAATTCTGCACGCGCGATCCCGCCCAGAACCATCTCGTGGCCACGTTGATTCGATTAAGCGACGCGGTCGACGCCTAATCTTATCATGGGCCGCGGGGCGTTGGGTCGCCGTTGGACGCCTCGTTCTCGAGGCCTGCGACAGAATTTAGCCTGGGGGAGCGAAAAGCGTGCTGTGATCATTTCGCGACGCGTTTCCCCCGTGGTCGTCTTTGTTCGAGCACGCAAGCACACGTGTATTGTGTGTGCGTGTTGTTCGATCGATCGATCGATCGATCGATCGTTTGCGATTGTATTTTATGTCTGCGGTAAAACGACGACGATATATGCTTCGTAGAGAGAGGGGAAAGAGCGAGGCGGTCGTTCCTCGCGCGCGCGCGCGATTCGAGCTGACACCGAGCGTGAAAGCGTTTACGTGGAGGGTCGTATGTGATGTGATTTCTTTTATATCATAACGAATGATGAACACTCTAAGAAATGTTATAGTTTCATATAAGTGATATGTTATTTGTCATTTATTTTATCCCTTAATAAATGATGTTATATAAAAAAAAAACGAAAAATATTGTGGTACGCTTGTCGATTGATTTTGCCTGCGAAGGTACCTAAATCCCTTTATGTGTACGATTTTTTGGTAGCTTTGGTATATCTTTTCTACCGATTCCTAATAATACATGTGTACGTGTTACAGCGCATTTTTTTTTTTTTTTTTTTTTTTAAGAGTACAATAGATTGTGTAACAAGTGAGTATCAATACGATAGTATAAAAAAGTGGATATCTATCGTACAAATGGTAAGAATATTCTAAATTTACATAAACCTAATCAGAACGACTCGTTACAAAGAGAAGATCAAATTAATCCTTTGAGAGAATCATTCTGTTTATTCGGTATTGATTCGCGATTTATCTGTGCTATATTATTTAAAAGAAGAAATAAACGAAATCAACGCAAGTTTCCATTAATTCTATGTAGCTTAGTGTCAAAGGAAACAGGGGAAAGGTAAGCAAGCGAGAAAACAACAATGGCGTCCGTCATCCCGTCTTACGTTTATTCGCCGTCTATCTGCATATACACAATGACACCAAACGTCTACTTTTGGTTGTACTCCATTCTCTTTCTCTCATTTTAACCCTAAACGGTTAACTCGCTCACCTCCTGTATGTTTTACCTTAAAATACTCGCAAATAGGATCGTCTACTTTCGCGCGTGCCGCCGCGGCATTTAACACGAACCTGTGTGTGTCTGTTTGTGTGTATCTTTAACGGTCGTTTACGTGTACAAGAATCGTTTACGGTGCGGTTCGTTTAATACATGCACGTAAAAGGGCAAAATGGCCGTACAACTTGACCGACCACATTTCACTCCCTTTCCTGGCTTATCGCGATTTCTATTCGAACGCGTGGAAAGTTCATAGCGACTTCTTTTTGCTAAAAAGTGGAATTTTCGCGTCGATTCGAAGATTACGAAAAATCGTAGAAAAAAGAAGACGCGCACACCTTTTATCGAACGAAGAAGAAGAAGAAGAAGGAGTAGTAATGGCAAGTAAAATTCAAGGTTTCCTAATTTACATAATTAATAATCGGCAATTAATTAAACTGTTTTACTAATCAGATAACACAACAAAATCCATCGCCATTATTTCGCTTAAAAGGTACCCAATTAAGTTTGACATCGGTTCTCTCACCCTCTCGCTCCGCTGAAAACGAAAGGTGAACCGATGGAAATTTTCTCGTTTCATTTCAATCTTGAACTTGAACGTTTTTCGAAAAAATTGCTGGCTATTCGCTAGTCGTACGCGTGAATGTAGACAATAAACGGTGTTCTAAAACTGATGCCCGATAATACAAATCAGATCTCGTCAACACGTTCGTTTACCATTACAACAAGAGTTCTCTATTGCAACGTTGTTTCGTTTTAAAAAAATTGTCCCCATTCGAAAACTACTCTACCAGTCCGTCGAAACACGGACTCCTCGAGCCGTTCTATTTGGCGGTGCAACAGATACCTTGACGTTTCTACGTGTCAGAGACGAGAAACTGCGAGACGAAGGTGGAACCGAACGCAAAGAGGCGTCTTGGGCAGGTTGGAAGGATTCGTTTCTTGTCACGGGCCACGGATTCCTTCGCGATCGATCCCACGTCGTTTCGCCTTGCTCTGTTCAACCTGTGCGAACGCTCGTCCCTTGGTGCAGCTTCTACGATAGAACACGGACAAAGAACAGAGGCTCGCGAGAAGGGAGCGATTCCTGTGAACGCGAGTTTCCGGAAGTCGGTGCGGAGCTCGGGGCCAGACGAGCTAAACGCGTCCTTGAATGAGATTGTGCAACGTTCGTTCATCGGTGACTCGTGTGTGTGTGTGTGTGGGAGTATGTGTATGGTACGCGTGTGACAACACTCGCGGCGGTTCTACTTCGATTTCTAGTGAGAAGGAAGAAAAAAAAAAGGTTGAACCGATCGATCGGTCTGTGTTCGTCCGGTGCCACTTGATGCGTTTTTGTACTTTCTTCCCTCTGTCCTTTCGCTCTCTTATCTTCTCCTCCTTCCTCTTCTTCCACAAGGGTCTCCCATCCCTCGTGTCTTGCTATCTGGCTCGCTCTTCTTCGCGTTTGTTAGGTCCTAAGAGGTGATCGGCGAAACGTGCAAAGAGAGTCGTGGGCTAAGTTCCGTCGTAGTCGTGGGCGGGCGGTGGCGGTGTGTGGTGATGCATGTGGATGTGTGGCGGCAGTTCGACTGTGGGAACACCCAGGCTACTTCTCTGTAACAACAGGAAACTCCGTCTGCTGTACGTGTACATCGAAGAAAACATAAACAGCGATTGCTGGTCTCCCCGGATTTGTCCTGCACTTCGTTCAACGAGAATCGGCAGGAAGTGTAAACAATTTGTACCGTGGATAGGACAGTGTCGTCCTTAACCCTTTCGCTTCGGCTGTCCAGTCCGCCGAACAGTTCCGTCATTGAACGGAACTGCGCGACAGAAATATGCACACTGCGCGTGGTTTCTGTATATGTATACGTTTTTCAAAGTCTTAAATAACAACTGTGCCGAATAAAAGAATCATTGCTCTAATCTAACAAGTATATTTACAATTTCGAATATAAAAAGACTTACAAAATTATTAGAACATAAAGTGATTAAAATACAAAGTACATTTGAATGCCGCTTATAAGCGGCGCTCGTACCTACAGGTCATCCCGTGGATGCCGCCTATAAGCGGCGCTTGAAGCGAAAGGGTTAAACATCAGCGACTGAGAAATAAGTCAGCTCTCTCCTTGAACGAAATGTAGCGACGCCATTAATTCTTTTGGACGCTACATCTTTATCTTACAAATTTTAAACTAATTAAACTGTGTTTTGTTGGAATGACATTGGAAAGATGTTGATGATCATTTAAAGATCGCTTAAAAGTTAAAGTAATTTTAATTATCGTGCGAACCTTACGTTGTAAGGTCTTCTCGAGGATAACATCCATCGAAATTGTTATATCTTTTTAAATTACTGTAGAACGATTGCCGTAGGAGAACTTGGCGGTACTCTACCTGCGATCTCATCCCGTTCAGGGGGGTGGCAGTGGGGTTGTCCGGCGTGTAGCCGAGCACGTGGGTCGAGCACTTCTCGCAGGCGCGTCGGCGTCGCGAGGACGCGTTGCAGCGCAACGCGCGACACAATTCTCGCGCCATTTCCGAGCACAGAGACTCCTGCTGATGATGACTGTGCTGCTGCTGCTGCTGCTGCGTCTGTGGTTGCTGCTGTTGCTGCTGCGGCGTCTGCTGTTGTTGTTGTTGTTGCTGTTGCTGCTGCTGCTGCTGCACGGATTGCGAGATCCCTTGCAGAGGATCCGAACAGGCCGGGTTCGATGCTTGAGCTCTCTATCGTTCGAAATTACGCGTGAGAAAAAGTGGTGATGGCTTATACGCCTCGTTAAATCGATTGGAAACTTCTGCTCGCTGATACGCGACTTGGAAAAACAGGGCAAAAAGAAAACGCGAAAAACAACGCGATGAACGATGGAAATTGAAACGGATCGAACGAGCCCTGGCGTGCGCTCGTTCCTCTCGCGAATAAAAAAGGGGAAAAGAAGAGAAAGAAGGAAAAACCGGCGCACAGCGCGCGCAATTACGAGCAGACGGTGAAAAAAAGAAGCGGGGTTCGTCGGCAACAGAGAGGAATCGTATTAAAAGGGGTTAAATGAAGCTTCGTGAGGGGGGAAAAAAACGGACCTTGGTTCACGAGTGAGCTTCGTGCGTTCGCAGTCGGCCGGAATGCTTCAGTGAAGGATGAGCTCATGCTGTTTCGCGGAAAAAGTCCGTGGCGGGCCACAAAATGGAACACAAAAGTGACAAAAATTCATGCAATCCTAAGCTCATGCATAGCGGAGTGGTGTCGCCTGGAAAAAAGTCTTTCTTTTCCCGGGATCTGGCCGCGAATCATTAAATAAACGTTACGATTCGCGTCAGATCGTCGCGGGAACGTTCTGCGTTAGCGGTCTCAGATTCACCGTTTCAACTCTAACGAGCTCGTGAGTTTGGGACCACTGTTTCACGCGATTGCAAACGGCGGATCCGATACGCCTTTCGTACGTTTATCCCCGGTTTTCTTTTCAATTTTCTGTTAACACCCCGACGGTTAACGCGCCATCGAATAGTTACCCGTTCCGCTGCCGTGTTCCTCCTGGTACTGTAGCAGAACTCGAAGATCGCGATCACCACAGCGAATGCCAGGCCGCACAGCAGAACGACGAACACTCCACCTAGAAAGCAACAGAAGACGTTCAGCCTCAAGCAAATGTAAAAATTCATCGGTCCTGGTCTTGGACAGGACGCTGCTTCTTTTGGAATTTCTCGCTGACCGAGGAGGTTCGGTGCGACTCGAGTGAAGGGAGCAGCAGGGGCACGCGATCGAAACAACGAAGCAACGAGTCGCGAACTTCGGCTAGAAGGAAATGTTATCAGACATTTTTAAAAACTTGTCTAAGGAAGCTCTACGGCAATACGAGAGCTCAGTTTTTCTGGAGAGCTTAATAAAGCGTTTGATCTTTAAGTGATATATAATTACTAAACAAATAGTGGTGAAATATTTTTCGAACGTTGGACTAGCTACAAGAGTGGATATTCTTGTTCCTTTTTTCATAGTCCTGATTATAATTAAGAACTCAATATAGGAAGTGTTTACTTTTACATGTATTACGCACACATTTTTTTTGCATCCCCATTAGGGTTGACTGTGGTCGTCTTAACACGAATGCATATGCAAATAACGCAACATAATTTTACGAATTTTCTTCTGAAAAGGATCTTCTTTTTATTAAATTACCTATATTGTCCACTCCCAAAGAGTTGGCCTTGCTCTCCTTCCCTTTCTCGGTCCTCATGCAAGTGTCGCCAGGACTTTTCCACCATTTGTCGTACAACATCTGGATCTCTCCCTTCTCCTGAAGCTCCAGGATCGCCAGGGATATCTTGTCGCGCCATGGTGACCCTGCAAACGAAAAACAACAAACGCTTCGATCTTAGCCGATCCGTTCTTACGTCGAACGTGGAGGAAGACACATTTTACCCATTGGCGTAGCGATGCCGTATCCTTTGCTGTCGAGGAGTCCTCCGATCTGCGTCAGATTGCAATCCCTTTGCACGATGTAATCCAGCATCGTTGACTCCATTAGAAAAGCGTAATCGCCTTGCAAGACCCTTTGAATGCCTTCCTCGTAGGTAGGCACGAACACAGACGGTTTCTTGTTCTCCATGAACCGCCACATCTTCTTGTACGTCTCGATCATCGAGTCCTTCGTGTCGAGAACGGATGCACGCGTTATTATTATTATGATTATTATTTTTATTTTATTTGCGAACGAGCTGAAAGCCCATTTTATTCATAATGATACAAACATAAATTGCACGCGATACGAACAAACAAGAAAGGAGATAAAGAAAAAAGAGAATACAAAAAAAAGAATATAAAAGAAAGAAGAGATGAGAAAAAAAATTTTTCCATCAGCTCTTATCGCTGATGAAGAGAAGATGAAAAAATATAGCATTGGGGACAGTTACCCTGAAGAAGGTCATGGTACTTCCGCTGTCCAAGGTTCCGTACGCGATGTCCGTCTGGCCGGCGAGGTCCTCTGCATTCTCGATCGGAGTGATCATTCTCTCGACGGTGAGAAAGGCGGCCAGATTCGCAGTGTACGAGGATATGATGATCAGGGTGAAGAACCACCATATCCCACCTACGATCCGTGTACTCGTTGCCTGGTGTAGTTATTTAACAAGAGATTGCATTTGAGTATCGTCCTACCTTCACTTTCATTCTGTCGATTTTTTTACCATGAACTCTTTTCTGCATTTGAAGATTTAATAGCATTTATAGTAAACTTCGTTAAATCCATATCAATCGGTTTACAGCTTGTTCATTGTTAATTTAACGCTTAGCTTTAGAGGTCTCCTATTTTTTCCTCAACAAAAAGCGCTGACATCGATTGTATTTACTTGTGTTATTAGTTAGTCTCGAATTAGTGTCGAATTTAATAAAGATTGTACTTTGAAAAAGCAGAAAATGCATTCGATGAACTACTGTGAACAACAATAGTTCAAGACTAACTAGTAACAACTTGTCGAGGGAAAAATGAGAGATCTCTCTATTCGATTGGTTAAGTGTTAACACTTGAAAGCACACCTTCACGCGTGATGACTTTATTTTCCAATCGTTTGCCTTCTTATCGCTCCAACTTTTATTGGGAGATGTAGAATAGGTACTAAGGGGCTCAGACCAGGGCAGAGTGTTCTACAGTTTTGGTCTTCGTGAAAACTTATGGGAAACGCCTTCGTTGTAAAAATTTTACGCCCCTCTCTCTCGCCGAAATTTCTACGACGGCGCTAACGGTGGCATCGATAAGCTCGCGTCATCGAAGCTTCCTCGAGTTTCTATTACCCCTTTCAGCGCGTATTCCGGTCCTCTAAGCTTTCAACAGAAGCCCGAGTGATCGCTTAATTCACTCTGCTTAATGAAACGATTCGATCACCGCCGTTCCGCGTCACCGCTAATCGAACAATGCGACGCCTGGCCCTCTTCAAGCTTTCTCGAGCGGGCAACTCGCAGATTCATTGGAAGCTTTCGATCTTCAGACGCTTTTTCGTCTGAGCGATCGCCTGCTCGAGGTTGCGAAAAGAACGGGAGCAAAATGTATTCGCGACGCGATCGAAAGTTTCGTGTTGCAGTTGAAAGCGAAATAACCATAACGGTTATTAATAATTAACCCTTTGCACTCGAGAGGCGACTGTCCGTCGACAAACGATAGTGTCGCAAACTTTCAGACTTCAATTAGTTTGTTTATTAATCAGACCGAAGGTTAAACAGTTATACATGTAAATTTTAGTATATGACTCAACTAAACTAAATGAAGTTTAATATAAGCGAAACTTAGTAAATATTTTGCACTTAAAAATCTGTAAAGTTAAAATTGCTAGACGATTAACTGTCACCTCTCGAGTGCAAAGGGTTAATATTGTCGGCACGATGAGATACGGTTAAGGTTGTCGGACCATGAGAAATTTCCACAGTTTCTCTGAAACACTGATTAACGTCTGTCAATAAAAGCGTTCAGGGAAAATGAGATATTAAAAAATTATTTTTTCGCGAAAATAGCGTTTTAAAGACGAGTGAGATTCTATTGCAACGTTTTTAAGTGTTTTTAACCATTAAGCGTATTAAGGTACGTTTTCACCAGTAGCGGTAGAGTAAGAGTAAGAGTAACAAAATTTAAAAATATTACACGACATTCTGGATAGCTTGTTTGACGTACGCTTAATATATTGCCAATTTAAATTTAACACTATTCCTACCGACAATTCACGTATACCTATTCCTACCGCGACATTCCCACGTAAGACAGACTACAAATTTTTCTCAAAAAATAAACAACGAAAAAAGAAGTGAATATTGAAAAATGTATTATACCTATATTTCAGAAAAAGTCTGAAGTTTAAAGACGATTCAATTACGTTGCATCTATGAAATTCCAATTGAAATTTTAAAAACAGTCATTTGACCGGTCGTGGTAGGAATAGTGTTAACCAGATAGAGATTCAAATATAAATTACAAGAATGAATCACAATTTTAAATCATGGGAATAAGGTACAAAAACTTGTATAAGACTTCTGGATTCACTCGTATCCATCGGTGAACGCTTTGCGAACGATGTTCGCAAACTTTTTGCAATCGTTGCCCGAGTTAATGCGTTTCTTTTAACGTTGAATTACGAACGGTTCACGAACAGGTATGCGAGCAGATACGCGAGCAGACCGTTCTCAGAAAATTACCGTTTGAAATTACATTTCGTAAACGTTCCTTTGAGATCCGATACAAGATAAAATTGTAGTTTAATCGAGCAGAAGCGTGCAAAAGCACGGGGTCAGAATCGAATTTATGCATCGTATTATTACGATTCAGAAATTGTACGAATGGAATTTAACGACAAACCTTCGGATTAAGATCGCTGCCCTGCTGCATCAGAGTGCCTATGGTGAACCAGAAGCTGTTGGCCAGCGAGAATTGGTTCTCGACGAGCTCGGAGTCCGCGTGACAGGGATGAGGGTTGTTCCACTCGTAAGGGCTGATCCTCGCTACCACGAACATCATCACTGAGACAAGAACGTAAGCTGCCAGCACGTACAGCCAGATTTGAATGGCCAACGGGTTCATAAAGGAAAACAGCCGGGCTGGGTGACTGGTTGGTACCTGTGATCAAGTTGTCATTGTCACCGTAAACAACTGAATTGCCATAGAGAACTTTACACGAGGTATCATAAATACAACGCTAACAACTTGTCGTAGGAAAAAAGAAATTATTTTAAGAAATCATTTTGTAGCACAGTTTTGTTCGTTCACAACGACTAGATAAACATTTATACAACGAAATTAACCCCATAAACACCAATGATCGTCGATTGAAATCAGATTGAAATGAAAGATGGTAATAATTGTGACAAAGCAATTAGAATCATAAACACAGAATAAATAAAAACAATTTTAATCTAACAAGTGACTACATTCAAACGGATAATTGTACAAATTGAAAATGTATTTTCTATGGCTCGTCAAATGTATAATACATTTAAATCAAGATTATTAAAATTCAACCTCGGGTCTCAAAAATGATATTCTAAACGCGTTTGACGCTTGCAGTTAGTTACCCAGACGGATTACTAATAGAATGTTCATTGGCTGAATCAGTTCATCGAACAAGATCGTTCGAGGTATCGACTTCAATTTCAATTACACCAACTAAACCCTGTTTCCCTTCACAGAGTCCCTCGCAACGGACGAGTTCGTGATCGATCGAACGTGTTTCCTCGCGTGTTCCGTTCGCGACACCGGAATTGAAGAGGCGGGATACGTTTTGTCGTACGCGTTTGATCTCGAGCAGGTAGGCGTCCGTTCCGGGGGAGGAAGAACGACAAAGCACCGGCAAATGACGCGAAATAGAATTTTAACGCGCTCCAATCTCATTACGACCCTTTGAATCGCGTGTAACGTTAACGGGACGCTGGTTCCGGTGCGTTAAACTTTTAAACGCGAAGAACGGAATAACGGAGTACGGGATTCGTTCGTGAAGAATTTAAATTTGCCGTCTGGTCGAGGGACACTTTTTTTTTTTGTAATTGCAGCGAGCGTAAAGCAGGGCTTCGCGAGCTTCGTTCCCTCTTCGATCGGGTATTCTCAACGACCCTTCCCGTCAGAGAATCGATCAAGTATTCATTCCTTCCTCGGAGACCGTTCAATTTTAAATCGGTCAATTTTGTTACGCGCGTTAGAACGTCAGCTTGAAGATGAACGATTAAGGCAGCATGCTTCTTCTTTTTTTTTTAGAATCTTAACCTTTCGATTTATAAGTCCGTTCAAATTCGATGAACGTCTCAAAATGAGCCTCGATCTCGTTTAAAACGCAGGGCAAGGGTCGTGAGATTCAGAGTTTTTCACTTCTAAAGCAAACTCAAAAGCAGTCGCCGCGAAAACGTGTAGTAGCGGACAAAAGTTTAAGACGACAGGATAATGCGAAACATAATTTTATAATTATTGCAAATATTGTTCGTATACTTATTTTTATCATTATGGTAGAACACTATTCATTGATTAGCATATGATACGAATTTTATTTATCGTGCTGTTTTTTATTAATTAATTTATTTGTCTTCTTTGACCCTTTTATCGTATTTTTATCATTATGGTGGAACACTATTTATTGATTAGCATATGATACGAATTTTATTTATCGTGCTGTTTTTTATTAATTAATTTATTTGTCTTCTTTGACCCTTTTATCGTATTTTTATCATTATGGTGGAACACTATTTATTGATTAGCATATGATACGAATTTTATTTATCGTGCTGTTTTTTATTAATTAATTTATTTGTCTTCTTTGACCCTTTTATCGTATTTTTATCATTATGGTGGAACACTATTTATTGATTAGCATATGATACGAATTTTATTTATCGTGCTATTTTTTATTAATTAATTTATTTGTCTTCTTTGACCCTTTGGTCTTAAACTTTCGTCCGCTACTGTAAGCCTTCCTTAATTTCACGTACGGGTTGCATAATATTTCATTTTGAAGAAAATCCTAGTGAAATAAACTAGATGCCATCACCACCGTCTCCCTACAAATCTTCTCCTCGCCTATTTCATGTCTGGAGCATCTCTCTCTCTCTCTCTGTCTCTCTTTCTCCACGATAAATCGTTCAAATTTAAACGTGTACCGCAGAATCCTTTCGACTTCTTCTTTTCCTCGGATTTTTCTTTTAATTCGCGACAGAGGAAGAAGAGAGGAGGATGATGGCGAAGATTGAACGAGGAGACGCGGTCCTGACGGATCCGCGATTGTTTCGGTTAAAAATTTAGCAGTTGGCTCGGGGTCCGGTCGAGCTTCGGGGCGGACAAGTGGCGAGATGAAAAATGACCAAAGCAGCACGAAACCACAGCGTCCTGCGGTTGACAAGCGACGGAAAATTGTCGACCACGGTTCGTTCCCTCGTTCCTCCAACGGAAACGGGCACATTATCGGTCCGCCTCATTTGCGCGGCTATCGTAAATCCAGCGATACATCCGATCCAACGAGTGCTACCGTTCAAATTTCTCTGTCGACCAATTTCTTCTGTATATCGAGCGGAATATATCGACGTTTCCGTCAAACTGACCTTATAAATAGAATATTCACCCTAAGTAATGATCGTCTCGCGAATATAGATTTCTTTGTCAGTTCTTTCCAACAGCTGAAAATTGTAGCATGCAAATATGTAATTAACAATTCCGAGCTTCCGTGACTGATATACATATTTATACTTTACCATCACATGACAAAAATTCAATTAAACCCTGTTCATTACACAACTATCTTGCTATTTTCACTGTTTCATCCACGGATTACCAGCACTACAATTTACATTAAATTAATCTCCACGAGACAGTGTGCGACTTACACTATTTTCTTACTTGTAACTTTGATGTATAATACATTTAAAAAAGGGCCTAGTGTCCGTTTAATAATAAATAAAAAAAAAAAAAAAAATTCGAGAACTTCCCCGACTATTATTGCAATTTTTAGTATTACTGCAATTCGTAGACCTATTTCTGTTAGATTTTGATTGTTATTCGTATCATATTGCCATCATTATGATTATAGATTTGACGTGCAATATCTTCATTGGACCTTAAACTACATATGTATGTAGTAGAGGTAGTTAGTATCATACAGTGGTGACTAGAGTTCTTAGGGTTAACACTTCTCGAATTCAAACATACGACATATTTCATGGATTTATTATTATTATTATTATTATTATTATTATTATTTGAGGTATCGAGATCGAGTTAATTCTTGTTAAACCAGCAACGATAAACGTCGACACAGTTAAAAATTTGATTTGATCGCGTAGCTCCATCGCTTCCTTGCACGTCAAGCAGTACGGAAGTAGATCTCGAGGAATTTCGCAAGCCATTCGCTGCAACAACAGATTGCAGTATCGCGGCGAACGCTTTGACGCTGTAGCCGCGGTCCATGGACGATCAATTACGATATCGAATAATTAAAGGACACCTTGGCCGGGCACGTCTGCGACGCTGATTGCAATTAAGCGGTCGCGTTACACTAATTACAGAGTCCCTCTCCGTGGCTCGATGCTGATTGCCCACCCACGATTCCGCGAAGATCCTTCCTTCCGGTCTTTTTCTGGATGAAAAGAAACGGACGAGACTGATCAACGCTTAAAAGTTTAAACGAGACCCCCGGATCGTTCTCTCGTCCTCCATTGTTCTAGACGATATTCTCGAGACAGTGGTTCTCGACCATTTTGAACAATGTCATTGGATTATTCGGTTAAAAACGTTCGAATACTTTTCCGTTTAACTATTGTAGAGCAGAATTTGTAGAAAGCTGATAGGTAATACTGTGGCAATTTTACACGTTTTTCAAATCGTAAATATTCACATACGTGTACACAAGCGCACAGCAACGAAGAAGAAGTAAAAGAAACTTTTTAAGTTCATTCTTTCGGTTCATCGATAACGATTAACCGAACAGTTTTAATTATTAAATAACTTCAGAAATTCTCACGAGACTATCGTCGCTCCGCATGAGAACCACTGTTCCGGGAGCAGCTCGTTTCCAAGGATTCGCGAGAAAAAAGATGGCCCCTACACGCCGCGTATTCATTCCCGCAAAAAAAGTGACACGACGAAGAAAATTAGCCGGCAATTAACGTGGCCGCGACACTCATTTAGAAGAACAATAACGACGGTGCCCCCCCACAACAGGGGTTTCATTCAAACACCAGCGGCGCGCGAGGCGTTACGTACGAACGACGAGTTTGTTCTCATAAAGACCGAAAGAGGAATAAAAAAACCTGGGAGCTTTCATTTTACCGTGAAAAGGAAAAAAAAACGCGAACTCGCTTGCGCGAAATTCAAACGAGCTTCAATTGAAATACTAATTATCCTGACGAGCGAGGAGCGAGATTAATTATAGGTTTCGATCGGTGGAAAGCATGACGAAATTATCAACGATTCGTTAAAGCACGCTCTATCGATCGTTTCTTCGCCCGTTCGCGGAAAGTCTCGTTTCTTTATCTCTTGTTAACAAGATTCGACGATGATTGCTCACATTGTTTGCCCTTTTCGATTTCTGCGACGTGACGAAGGAAAAAGCGAAGTGGAGAGGGACAGGGCGGGGGCGAGAGAACGAGAAAGTAGGACCGGCATGATTGTCCTGCAAATTTGGTCGAACGGAACAATCGAATGGGTCCCCCCTTCGAGAGCCGGCAAATAATAAAAGACCGAACCTAGACACGGGGATGAAAACGAACCGAGCACGATCATCCGGAAAATTTTATTTAGAAGTCTCGACGCTCGTTTGTTTCCGCTCGTCTTCAGGTTTGACGTACTCGTGTAGATTAACCGTTTGCACTCGAGAGGTGACCGTTAGTCGTTTAACGATACTAACTTCAAAAATTTTCAAATCCAAAATATTGACTAATATTCGCCTATATTAAACTTCATTTAGTTTTGTTAAGTGATTAATAAAATTTATATGTATCACTATTTACCCTTTGGGACTAGCTAATAAACAAACTAACAAAAGTTTGAAAATTTGAGAAACTATCATTTGGTGATTAACAATCACCTCTCGAACGCAAAGAGTTCTTAACTATTTTAAATACATATTAATAATATTCCAAGTACTTCGCTTTATTTTATTCACACCTGAGCCCTATTATCTCACTCTACTAAATAAATAAAAGTAGAATTTCCTATATTATTTTCTTTTCTTTTTCAGTTAGTCGATTTTAAGATCGTTTGCAGCTCGAGAGGTGACCGTTAGTCGTTTAACGATACTAACTTCAACAATTGTCAAATTCGAAATATTTAATATGATTCACGTATATCATACTTCATTTAGTTTAGTTAAGTCGTATATTAAAATTTACATACATGACTGTTTAACGTCCGGGTCTGAACGAACGTCTAAAAATTTGCGAAACTATCATATGCTAGGATTACGATGTCCCATGAGAGGGGACAGCCGAGTGCAAAGGGTTAAAAGTTGTAACTTAAAATGTATCGGTAATACGTGATTAGAAACACGTTTTGCTATTAAAATTCGTGAAACAAGTAAGCATAGGATAAGTCTTTCTCTAAATTTCTCGAACGGTGCTTACAGCAGAAGATGGATGGAAGAAACGCGTGTATTAGAGAAATAAAAGAATTTCGTTTTCAATATTCGAACGATTGCGGGATTTAACGTTTGCACGCATGCCGTGATTCCTATCTCATGAATATTAAATGTACGGGTGCACGGGTTCCTGTTTTCCATGGAGAGCGTACGTATATTTACACGCATAAATTTTCGTGCATAGGTGCATTCGATCAGACAAATGTACATAAACAAACAGATAATCGCGTACTAAAAACGTCCAATATTAAAACACGGACAACATTAGAATACTATAAATCGGTTCGTATGTCGACAAACAGAGCGACACGGTCGTGTATTTGAATATACGTGAAACAGAAACATTCAAAATACTTTTATAAAGTTTATCATTTTTATTATTAATCCTTTACCGCATATGGGCCCATACATGGTGTTGTAGTTCTGATTCAATTTTATTTCCAAATCAAGTATTACAAAATAATTCAAACTATTTTAATCCATCAAATATATATTTAGCAATAATAAAACGCGAAAAAGTTGTCTATGATTTTATGATATTTCGAAGTAACTTCACTTTTGTGCAAATGGGTGAGAAAGCAGAATTGAGGTGCGAGCGATTCATTTTCAGAAAACGATAACAGAGTAAAACGTAAGTACTTTTTGACAGAAAATATATTTTCATGGAGTCGATATACTCATCTTTCTCGACGGATAATAATTTTTCCGCTTTTTAACTGTTTTCTATACTTCACAACTAGTTTTTTCTTCGATTCCATATTTGGTCTCGTATGCACCAAGATATAAAACTTTTACATTATTTTTCTTTTAATACGTCTTATTGATAATTAAATAAACCTATTTCCACCGTGAAACAATTTTTTTTTTTTCAACGCTTTATTAATTCATGCAGTAAAGGGTTAATATATTTTCCTTCCACGAATTCAACCTTATAATTTGTGACGTATTATTATTAGGTCACAAATAATAATGTTAATAATATTAATAACATATTTGACAATAATAATAATGATATTAATAATATTAATAACATATTTCATAATAATAATAATAATGTTAATAATATTAATAACATATTTCATAATAATAATAATAATAGATAACAGACGGCATGTAAGAGATGTAAACCTATGAATCCTTACAACTAGAATAGTTATTTGTCTATTAATTAGCGATCAAATGAGAGCTATTTACATATATGAGAAAATATATAATGCAAGTTCGACATGAACAGTGGGAAACTCCGGTACGATACATCGGCTGAAACAACGTATATGCGTGTTACGGTCGATCGTCGATGCCTGTGTTCCGTGTTGCCGGTAGAATTGAAAAGCGTGTTAAGGCTGCTACAGCATGGCCGATATCGATCGATCGCTCAAGGTCATTCCCCTTAGGGCTGCATCTCGTTTTAGTTACCTTGGCCACTGTTTAACGCATCGTCAATTGTTCGCGATAATATCTCTCGTCTCGTTTCTGCTGTTTTAACACGACAACAGCGGTAAGCATTGTTAACAGATATCAGTTAGCAGAAATAATAATAAATAAAAAGAAATTTCTCCCAAGTTGTTGTCAACCGACACGAAATATTTCACGGTACCGTTCACTGAATATCATAGAATGCTAAATAAATAATTGACGAACCTAACTACCGCTCTCGAATTCACTCTAATCGGTATATTTCTCTTTTATCGAGGATACTTGAAAATGAAACGCATATAGTAGCGCGCTTTAAAATTAAACGCGTTAGCAGTTTAAAATTGCAGCAGGGATCACGGATAAACGGCTGGAAGATTAGGAACTTAACACTATTCCTACCGACGCTTCACGTATACCTATTCCTATCGCGAAATTGCCACGTAAGACAGACTACAAATTTTTCTCAGAAACTAAACAATGAAAACAGAAGTGAATATTGAAAAATGTATTATAGGTTTATTTGAGAAAAATTCTAAAATTTAACACTAGGTTTACGGAATCCGGCAATTTGACGGATTTCGTATTTCACGAGCAAGAATTGCAAAGACAATTATTATTATCCTTAGCAATGTTTATTCACTTTTATTAATAGAGTGATACAAACACACCCCAATCTATTTCCCTCTAAGTTCTGCGATTTAAAATTATCCATGATATATACCTATTTTTTAATCATATCTATATTACGAATAAAATATACAAGAAACGTCCGTAAATCTAGTGTTAAAGGCGGTTCGATTACGTTGTATATGTGAAATTCTAATCGAAATTTTAAAAACGGTCATTTGACCGGCCGTGGTAGGAATAGTGTTAAGTAGCTGAAACGAGCATCGCCCAAACATTTTCACCGAAAAAGACCGTGGCAATCGTCGGGGCATTAAAGCGGCATCGAACTTCGGAATTGGTTGGCTCTCTTTACGATTCTCACTCGAAGGGAGAATCTCTCGATTCAGCCATCGACCCGCAACGTTCTCCAAACTGCTCGCAATAATAACAACAGGGGGGGGCCCGGTGGACCAGGGAACGGAAGTAGGGTAAAAGTGAAACGGATGAAGTGAAATGGAGAACGTGTCGTAAATGTACAGACGTTACTTACAGGCTGTATCGCGGTCGGGTAGAACAACGAAAGGTTCATGCGAATTTACCTCTTATTTGTTCCCGTTTCTGAGTTACAACCGCTGCTGCGTTTCAGTAGTTTTCCCGGGGAAAGAAACTGGCTCAACGACGCGTCGTTCTGTCGCGGCTGTAAAATTCGTTTAATGGGACCAAAAAATTCACCCTCCAAGCACCCTCACCAACGATATACTTTTATACCCACCGAGTTACTAGAGAATCATCATTGAAATACCTGTACAACTATAAAAGTAACAACTTTCTTTAATATTTAAAGGAATATTTCAGTTTTTATTTTTTTAATAGAACATATATCGTTTATCAATTTTTAATTTCTACTAGCTGACGCCTGCGTTTTCTTTTTATAGTGCTTGTTTAAAAAAATCGGCGGATTTTCAATCAACCTTTCAAACCCTTATTTTACCTCCTTGGGGGTTGATTTCCTAAAAACGTTGAAACACGGATTTATTTATTTCTAACAGAAAAGCTAAATACCAATTTTCATAGTGCTTGCTTTAAAATCGGCGGGTTTTCAAACAACTTTACAACCCCTATTTAATCCCCTTAGAGGTGGAATATCAAAAAATCCTTTCTTAGTGGGTGCATACGTCATAAAAGACCATTGTCCGAATTTCATGTTTTATAGCTTCAGTAGTTTGGGTTCTGCGATGATCAGTCAGCCAGTTAGGGCATATCTTTTTATATGTACAGATAGATAAACGACAGGGTGGATACGAAGAACACTTCTTCTTGGTAGTTCATGCAACAGACGAGGCTTCGCTATTAAATTGCCAGTACCGTACCAATTCAGTTTACGATTAGCGCCAGCAAAATAAACGGGAAATTATCCGAATGATCTTTCGTCGTTATTTGTTCCGCGATTAAAGCTCGGGGAGCTCAAAAATAGGCTATCGCGATGTTCAGTTTAAATGGCTGGCAATACAAGGGCGCAGAGGAAAAAGCAGATTAACCGATGGACGTTGCGGCAGAACCGAAAACATTAATTCCCCGAACGGGAATGGAACACGTTATCGAACCGATCCGGATTAAAGGGGTGTTTTATTCGGACCCAGCAAAACTCTTGAGCGCTCTTGCTAACTCTTGCCATAACCGGAGGGATAATTGGTTCTCGGTGATCAGGCGAATTCCGTCGTTCGCCAGAAATTCACCGGAGACTCGTCCTCGTTCCCATGGTATCTCGGGTACGTCTTTGTTTTTCTCGCGCGAGAATTCTTACCTTGAAGAGGATCGAGATGCCAAGGTTCATGAACGGCTTCGTGAAGTCGATCACGCTCTCGCGAGCGTAATTGATGGTCATCGAGCCCACGGCCAGGTCCGCTTTCTGCGAATAGAGAACGGATAGAGTTCGATTAGTCGACGGAAACGGAAGAATCGAGCAACTGGCGAGATTGCTTTGGCGAAACAGGAAGGTGTGACTATGACTTTGTGAATGCGTTACGACTAGACACACACGTGGATCTACGTAATACACACATGTTACACGTGAAAAGAAGGTGGTGACAGACACAAAGAGATGCGATTGACGCGTGTGATGAAGGATGAAGAACGACAGCGAAAGACGTGCGTAGATCGAGGCGTTCGATTGTAACTCGCGAAGATGGATTCTCCTACCTTCCACGATGCTTCTCTGCCGCTACCACGTGTCTTTGTGTGTTTCCTACGTCTAATCTAGGTGTCGAAAGCAATGGCAGCGCTTCGAGACTTGGCGTGGAAGCGATTGTGGCGTGTAACTGTCTTTCGGACGTGTTTCTACTTCTACGTTCGAATTCAAAATCTTTGCGACTATCACTACGCTATTTCTAACCTTAAAACGCTACCCTGTTAACGCTCTGAATACTACCGTCGTCCAGATTTGGACTACGCGCAGCTTTCCGTTGAGAATCCTCTCACCGAACGATGAATAACTTAACTTAACTCATTGTCAGTTAGAATTTTATCACCTACAAACGTAGATAACTTTCGGTATCGATTAAATGAAATTAACAAAAGTAAATTGTGAACACGCGAAATATTTTTTTGTGCAAAAAAAGTAAAACTTAATTTCTTTTTTTCTTGAGTTTATCTTAAATCGAAAATTTTTTAACGAATTTCAACGTCGTTGACCGTTCGACGAATGAAACGACCGAATTCGTTGAAGACCAGGTTTCAATCTCTGTCCCGTTCCACGGACACGAGGGGAACAGCTCGAGGACTTGCGAGCAGGAAAAACGACGCGCTCGGAGGAAACGTTTTCAGAACGAGCGGGCAAAACGGCGCATGCATACGCGGTCGGTGTACGTTATCTGACTGCTTTTTCAGCGTCTGGAAAAGCACTCGCCGTGCCACAGGGCACGCTACACCAGTCTAGCTAGATTTATTCCTGGCCGCCGCTGCCTGGAAACCGTATATGCGGCTATCGTCGATAAGGGGAGCTGGAAGAAACCGCTCGGCTCATTCAGTTTCGCGTGTCCCTCGTGGATTTTTTCTTCCCTCCTCGCATCTGAACGCTGGTCGACCGTTTTTTAACGAGCGTTTCGTCGAAATCTTCGCGCTCGTTCGCGTACTCCGTAGGATTTTATCGATTAACCTTTCTAGGATACGTACAGTTTCGTCTGGAAACGATTCAGAGGACGGAAAACTCGAAACAGTGAAAATGGAATGGTAGATCGAAGCGAGATTATGAAAAGTAAAAAATAAGCATTTAAAATCATGCTTCAGGGACATTGTGGATATTGTGGTTAAAAAAACAGAGAAGGATGAACGGTTTAGTACAAAATGAATTTCAGATCGATCATACGAATTCGAGCGATCGACAAATTAATCGGTTAATCGCAGGCTAATTTTATTGGACGAGAACGCGAATCGTCAAAGGATCAAATGAAAGGAAGATCACGTTCCGTGGACATCGAGACATATACGAGAGATTTACACAGTTTTTTTTTTTCACGAGAAAGACGACAATGTAACGTAAAAACGATCGGTTAAACGAATTTGCCGATCGATCGACCCGACCAGACGTCCAGCCAAACCTTCCGACCGTAATTCTTCGCGTAGAATCCCCGATGATCGGGCCGGAATTTTTTTATCCACCCCGACGAGGAGTCGAGCAAATTTTTTGCCAACGTTCCACCACGCTTTCAAATGTTCTGATCGATCGATCGATCGTCCGACCGCGTTGTCGTAGCATCGTTCGAATCGTCCTCGATCGACGGATAAGGGTCGAACGGAACAAATAAGCCCTCTCGCGACGTCCGCAGGAGGTTGAAACGGAAGTTTTAATTATTCGCCACTGATTCCACCGTCTTCGTCGGTTACATCCGTCGCATCCACGCGATATCTATTGAGATTTATTCAGCTGCGCCGGGCGAGAGGCTCGTTCATTAATCACGGGACGCCGGTAAATACGTACTCATTCGTCACCGTTAAACAGCAAAAGGGAACGCGCTAAGTAGCACGGATTATTTCAGTCGGGTCCTCCTTTTCCCTACTTTATTACTGAAAAATCGCGCTCGGTTAAATCGCATTTTTCCGTTCGCCAGGAACTCGCACCTGGACGCGAGAAATTATTAATGATCATCTGACAGAATTAATAACGCGGACCCCGGATGATATAGCGGGGAAGCTTTGTACCGGATGTAAGAGGGGGGGATCCGAGCCGCGCGGCGAATTTTTCTTCGTTTCCGGTACTCTACGAGCCTCTTATAAACGGGTCTCGTTTAAACCATTTGTTTCGTCCACGCTTGAACCGATTTTCAGCGAAATGTTTCCCGGCGAATTTGATTTACCGGAATCTGCTGATTTTCGTGTTTAAACCGACGTACCCTCTATCCCCTTCGCGCCCACTTTGCGATGTTTCAAACTTCGTTTTCGCTTGCGGATAACGTGGACGAACGAGCGGGGCTGCGAACGCGAGAAAATTACTGCCGCGCTAATTCCTTCGAAATCGCGATATTAATCGTTCCGCGGGCGCGGATCCGCGAACATCCAATTCATTCATTAGGCGCCAAGCGGGTAACTGTAACACTTGACTTGACTCGAGCAACGCGGAATACCGAATGTAATGCATCTCGAGGTCGGTCGTTCGAGATTTATCGCGCAAGTAACGTTGGATATACTATCTGCATATGCATCAGCCATGCTTGGAAAGTTTCAATATATTGGGTCGGAGGGAAAGTTCTGTCGTATTTTAAACAGGCAGGTAATTTTTCTTGTAAATAAAAAAAACACATCTGGCTGGCGAGTCATTGGGAATTTTCTTTGCTTTTTCACCTGCTCTGTGCCTGGCTTTCGCAAGGAATTCGAGATTAAAATCTGCCGGGCCCCGGATTTTGACGCGCTCGATGCCAGGGACACTTGCAAGGACCCTCGCGAATTATCATCCGCGACGCATCCCATTGTTAATGTAGGAATGCGATCGAGTGGATGCGAGTTTAGGAAAACGTGAAGAGTACTTGAGTTGAACGTGCGAACGTAGAATGTTTGAGAACTGAGAAAACTGAAGATGATCACTTGAGAAAACATCGTGACTGAGGAATTTTGGGCAAACGTGACCGAATGCATCGAGTGAGACAGGCTTAACATTAGAAAGAAAAGAAATGAGTGTTTAGAAGAATATATGACTGATGGGAAAATGCGAATGTGATTCTGAGGGAAGTAAAACTATTGGGTTGGAGGGAAAGTTCTGTCGTATTTTAAGTAGGCAGGTAATTTTTCTTGTAAATAAAAAAAACATCTGGCTAGAGTGAGTCATTGGGAATTTTGTTTTTGTTTTTTTACCTGCTGTATAGTATAAAGGGAGTCCTTTTTTACCGTTCATCATTTACTTGTGACATTTAAAGTGAAAAACATGTCAGTAGATAAAGTGCATTTACGACACTGCATTTTGTATGAATTCCAAAAAGGAAGCAACGCATCGGTTGCATGTAAACATTTATGCGCGGTATTTGGAAAAGGCATTGTAAATGTTCGTACTTGTCAAAGATGGTTTAGCAAATTTCGTTCCGGGGATCTGAGCCTCCGAGAAAGTGATCGATCTGGACGACCATCCAAGATCGATAATGATGTTTTGCGATCCATGTTGGAAAATAATCCACGTTTAACAAGTTCGAGAAATTGCAGAAGAGTTTGGCATTCATCGTACAACTGTTGGATGATCACATTAAATCTCTTGGGTTTGTGTTGAAGCAAAGTGTTTGGGTTCCACATGAATTATCGGAAACGAAAAATACGACAGAACTTTCCTTCCAACCCAATATTTGGACACTTTTAAGTTTCTTCCAGTAAAATACGTTGTTCCTTTTAACCGATTCAATTTAAATGCCTCACGGTACAATTCAATACTTTATATTCCCATTATAACACAGGATCATCGTAGATTTGTCTATTTAATTCTAATGCTACGATTAATTTTACCGCAATTACCGTTTCAAACGCAATTATGAGTGACCCCACTATAATAGTTAACGCACTCAAGTAATCTCACGTATATTTAACTAGGTCTTTTCCCTATTTTAACCCTTTGGACTCGAGGGGTGACAGTTGCTAATCAAATAATATTTAACTTCATAGATTTTTAAGTGCGAAATATTTACTAAGATTCGTTTATATTAAACTTCATTTAGTTTAGTTAAATCATGGACTAAAATTTACCTGTAAAATTTACCCGATCAATAAATAAACTGACTAAAGCTTGAAAGTTTGTGAAAGTATCGTTTGGCGCCCGTCAATCGCTTCTCGAGCGCAAAGGGTTAATTTTCTTAATTTTCCCTCGGCACCACCCGATTGCTGTCTCATCCCAATCTTCTCAGGCCTGCATTCGATCGCTGACACGCTAATTTGCTAACCGGTACTTCCCCCTCGCGAACAGAACGGATCCAAGCCGTACTTAATCAATCGGCTGCCTCTACCCGTATTATCTCGCTAACCCTGGAACACGGTTGACGAGCGAGAGGCTACGCGAGCCACGGTTTCGCGCCCCCGAGCCATGGAACAGCCATGAAACAGCGGTATGCACACGCGTTTCCACGTTCCGCAGCATCGAATCGTGATTTGCATTGCAAACTGCCTCTCCGCGGGATGTGTCCCAGCGTCCTCCCTATTCTCGTGCCGCTGAGGAACTTGCGCTTGTAACTCGAGTTTGAAGCTCCGCGACGAAAGAGTTAACGAAGGGGAAATTCACGATTTACAGAAACCCTTTTTATCTTTTATTTCGACGGATAGTGATTTTAAACAACTTTTGGATACGCCAGGACAAGGGATAACCGACGGGGTGGAAACATCGACGATTGGCCAATAGGGTACATACGCTGGGAAATATATATATATATATGTCGTGGCATTATCTGTGAAAGGTCAATGTCAATTTTGATATCCGTAAAACGTTAAAATTCAGAATTAATTTTTTTCTGATAATAGATAATGTTTAATGCAATGCCGTTGCAAGTGCTAGAAGGTTGAGTTTCAGCTAGGTTTTTTTTTTTAAATACGATACAAGAGAAGCGATATAACATTGTATAAATGTTTTGTTTCGGGATAAATTACAGGATGGTGTATTCAAGAAGTACTCGATTGGAAATAATTTGAACGAACAATTGAAACGCAGCAATAACGAGCATCAAAAAATCGAATTGAGGATGAACTAGCACACACCCTCAAATGGAAGTCCCTCTATAAGCCAGTACTGGATTTTTCGTGTTCCCCGAGCTCAGGAACGTATCAACGTCGATCCTTCGGTGTCCCCGTCTCCGAGGATATTCGTCCAAAACCTCGGACATACTTACGAGCAGGCACAAGGCGTTCTCGCTTCCCATTAGCGGGACACGTCTCATTCGCCGGTACGAATACGCGACTAGGTTGCGGTTACATGTAAATTTCCGGGTACGCAGACGCTTCGAGAGCCAGGCATACTCACCTTGTCCATCAGCTGGCGGACAATTCCGTTCCACTCTCCGGTCTCGTAATCGTAAACGCCGTACTTGCCATCCGGCACGAGCTCGATCCTGTAGCCGAAGCCCACCATGTGAGCTATCTCCTTGAGTAGATCGATGCAGAAGCCCTCGTAACGTGCGTTCCCGCTGAAATTCCCTCTGCTCTTCAGCATTACGTACGGCTGCTCCTACGGGGACCATAAAAAGGAGCTACTACCTTACGTCCTCTCCTCTTCTGCGCTTCTCCTCTTCTCCCATTCCTGACCGCGTTCCTTTTTCTCTATTCTTTTCCGCCATTACGTACCCTCCTGCCACGAGATCTCCTTTCACCCCCACCACCCCTCGTATTACCGGTTTGTTGCTTCTACCCGTTTATTCCGTTCGCGTTCTATCCGTTCGTTCTTTTTTTGTCGATCGCAGTTTTTCCTCTCTTCGCTATTCGATCTCTGTTCCTCTTTCGTTCTTTTTTTTATTGCATCTTACCCTCCCACCTCTCTACGAACCTTTTTACCCTGATTCAATCCGTCCGATTTTCCCTTTCATTTTGCTTTGTTTGTTTTCGTTTCATCTTCCCCCTGCCTAGCAATTTCTCCATCCACAGGTTTATAAAAGCGATCGTTTATATAAATGGAACGCTATCCTACCCGACCCTGCGTTTCTACTCCCCTGCAGGCTCTTACTGGCCAACTTTTCTCGGATGATTAATTTGTGAAATATCAGTGACTATTTTTAACACTATTCCTACCGACAATTCACGTATACCTATTCCTATCGCGACATTACCACGTAAGACAGACTACAAATTTTTCTCAGAAACTAAACAATGAAAATAGAAGTGAATATTGAAAAATGTATTATACGTATCTCTAAGGAAAAGTCTGAAGTTTAAAGGCAATTCAATTAATTGTAAAAACGGTCATTTGACCGATCGTTGTAGAAATAGTGTTAATAAGCATTTCTTGTACGGTTCAATTTACAAATCGTCCCGATGAGCATGTTAAGATTTTGATTATTGTAAGACGCTGCGAACAGTAACTGTTAATTAAACAGAAGTTTTCAGAGATAATTTTAGTTAGTCACGAAATTGGGAAAAGTAATCGAAATCACGGAAAAATATATAATTAATAGATCTAACGTACATGTCTGCATATATTATATCAATTTATGATCTCCCATGTGAAACGTGTTCCCATCCAACGGAAAGGGAAGAAGATACGCGACCTCTGACAACTATTCAACCCCCATTGTTCCACGTGTCTCTGCCTGTTCCGATCGATATTTACGGCGGACGCACGACCCCCGCGTACTCGGCGACGCTCGATGCTGATTACCGGTTAAATGGATTACCACTCGATAGACTATTACCACGAATGCTCCCTAGGGACGATGTAGCAGCAGTCAAGGGGGGGCAGAGCTGCAAGAACGTGGAACAGGTAAACGGAACTCGCATGGGGATTTTCACCGCCGTAGCGCTTACCTTCTACGATCTTCCGTGAACACGCTAACCCTAGGGGATTCGCGCCGCCCTAGGCGACTTCAGGATTTACACAGTTCGATTCCCTATTTGCACACTATCGTGCAAAATATTGTGCACCGGTGTTCTCACAAAAATTTTCTCACTTTTGCAATTTTATTGGAATACCTGTTTAAAAAAGTATCGGGACGGTTAAATTAGGCCATTGGATTACCATCAAAATTAATTTTTTAATTATTTTAATTATTTTTTAGTTATTTTTACCTTTACTCTATTACTTCTTTATAAAGAGTGTTGTTTACCCGTCAAATAAATAAATAAATAAAAATTCATGCATGAAATTGAACAACAAATAATGCCACGAAGTGTTTAATTTTCCGTTCAGAATTTACTATTAAAAACGACAAATTTTAGGATTACAAGTGGCAAGACAGTAAATTTCGACCACATATAATGGTGGTTCTACGGCAAATCGGTTAAAAATTTTCAGTGGTGGCGTACTATCGTGATGCGAAGAAAAGAAACTGCAACTTCGGACAAGATTCCTCGAGTAGTTGAACGGATCGGAATAATTTGCGGCGCGGGAGCGCGGCTCGTGATTGAGTAATTGGAAAATCGATTCCATTTAAGTTCAGTTTAGGTTCACCGCGGGGTCGGGGTGTTTCGGTAAACGGGGAAACCAGGGGACGTGCTCACACATCAAACCTTCCGGATTCTGCAAAATGCAAATTAGTCGCGCGTGTGCCCGGATTATGTTAAACGCATTTAGCTATGGGAACGAACGGGGGGGGGGTAGAAAGAGGAACAGAGAGAAGCGACGAAGTCTCGTACAGCGACAAAGAGACGGTTGCAATTCGTGTTGATTGGCTTTTCGTCGTCGACGCGTCTAATTACGTGGACGAACGCGCGATTCTAAGCTACAGTAGCGAACAAAAGTTTAAGACGATAGGACAATGTAAAACATAATTTTATGGTTCGCAAACATTGTTTATCTATTCATTTTTATCGTCATTATTAACACTATTTATTGATTAACAGAGATAGAACACAAATTTTATTTATACCCTTATTTTTTATTAATTAATTAATTTATTTTCTTCGACCCTTTAGTCTTAAACTTTTGTCCACTACTGTACCTATTAATTCATTTAGTTCAGGACGTAAATATAATTAATTACAATTATGAGACTTTAGTTTCTAACCATTTTACGTTTTAAATACAAATGTTTTCTTCGCACACAATTTAGTTATTCGTGTATTAAGTATTTGAAAATAAAAAAAAAAAACAGTTCAGGAGTGTACATATCCATTAATTGTTATAAGAATTTTGCGATTACGTTAATAATCCGTAGAGAGGCATGCTCTCTTGAACGTGTTAAAATGCATGAAAAACAACAACTTTTTCATAAACCTTTTCTTTGTCGTTTCTTGTCTCCACAAAAGAGGAGAAAAATAAAAAATTGGAAAAAGCATCGATTAGGGTTGTCCCCGTGTTAGGGACCAAGAAGCGTCAATTAGTTTCTCGCGATTCGATTTATGACCGCGCCGCAGACACTCGCGAGTAATTAACGCGCTGGGTCGTGATTTACATTCGGCTCCTCGGCCAGACGCGGCGACAACTCGCGCTGATCACGATGATTAATCACGATGATTTAGAAGGTGTACAAATCTAGACAGACGACGAGTCAAGGGTCGTCACGGGATGTCACGTTGTCCGCTAGTCGGCTCGAGAACCGAGCGGAACTCGCGGCGTAGAATTGTTCTAGGGTGAACGGAAGTGCGTTTCTTTCCTCTATGTTGCGATTCTGTGCACCGTTATTCTCTTACTAAGAGGTGATTGTAACACATTAACCCTTTCGCTACGACGGGCCTCGCCGCGGAGTGTCTTGTGTGGAACGGAGCGCCGTGCCGGAAGTGCGGACATTAAACGCAGGTAGTCTTCAGCATTCAAGGCCAAGACTTTTGTCTCAGAAACGATTTTTTAACTTTTAGAAGCAAAATGATTCATGTTCATAATTTTTCTATGAACAGATTTTTAATTCAATAATACGATTAATATTTTTATATTATACAACAAAATAGTAGCTATAATTATAACGTAATGTTGACCAATAACCTTTTAATAATCATATTTTGTATGAAACTCCTCAAAACACTGATAAAACTTGACTTTTGGCTCCATTTTTATGATAGATGATAGGGTGACAATAGTCACCCGTAGTAGCGAAAGGATTAAGGACCGCTCACGAGTTTTCTCGTGTTTAGCAAACCGAACGTTACTGACCGGACACAAGTGAACTCGTGATCGATGCGCTTTTTTTTTCTCAAAGATTATACAATGTAATTGTTGTTCAGTATACCACAAGCTATGTTTCTTGGCTAATAAAACCCGTCAAGGTGTGTTTCTTTTGAAATAAAAAAAAAAAATTGTTTGACAAACATTGCTTCATCGATAAAAATGTTACGATGATTTTAGTGACGTGCAAGTTTGCCGAAAAACGTGCGGTCCCAGACGTATGTCTCACAGATTTCTTAGCGGTCCGCAATGTGTTTTAACACGTTGACTGCCGCGCGTGTTTTCAATGAAATCTCTTTCAGGTCAGAAGTGCCACTGCACCAAGAGTACTCGGCTAGAAATATATTCCTGCGGAATAAAAATTCAAATACCTATGACGATCCTGTGTAGGTGGTCAAATAAGCGTCACCCGGATACGAGAAACTTTGCTGTCACCCGAACATGGGTGACGCGGCAGTCAAAGCGTTAACTCGAGATCGATTGGTCAAGATAAGATGCAAATCACGCCGTAACCCTCACTCCCGAGCGTGCTGTGAAGCCCATCTTCACGGTGCACCAAAACATTCTCACCCTTGAATCTCATCATGGGGATTAACACGTGTTCCTTCGATGTTCCTTCGACCTGTTGCGGACTAACCGTGTCTAGAGATCTATAACGCTTCATCTATCTCTGTTTCTGTTCGCATAGCATCGATGGACGACACTAACAGTGCAAACCTATGCTAAAGAGTGTCAATTGTCGAGTGTTGTTCTATCGAGCGTCTAGCCTAACGCGGGTGACTAACAATAAGGTGCGTTCGTGTCTATTCACGAGGGTTAAAAGGTTCGATCGAAGTTCGATCTCTATCCGAGCAGTAAAAAAGGGGTAATCTATACAGTGAGAAAGATACAAAGAGAAAGATAGTCTGGAGTGTACGGATAATCAAACTGTACGGTGCTACTGGTAGTGTATTTCTATATACCACAGTTACCTAGGTGGAAAACACGCGTGTAAGGGTGTAAGAGAAAAAGATAGATAGATAGATAGATAGATAGATAAGGAGAGAGAGAGAAAGAGAGAGAATCAAGTGAGATGAGAAAAATTAAACAAACCAAATCATACATGTCGCATGAGTTCTCTGACGATGCCGTTCCACTCCCCGGTTTCCGGGTCTTTCGCGCCGTACTTCCTGTCCGGTACCAGCTCCAAACGGTAAGAGAAGCCGACCTCCCTCGCCACCGCCTCCAGCAGGTCCACGCAAAAACCGTAAAACCGCGCGTTCCCCGTGTAGTTTTTTTCGTAGTGCATCATCACGTACGGAATTTCCTGCGCCGCAACGGGGGCCCATGCAAACAACGGAACACGCTGTCAGATCTGGACGATAAACCGGCCTACAGGAGACGATACATGCTTCCGGTTCGAACGATTTTCCTGATCTTACCCGAGAGGCATTTCGGGGCGGGAGGAATCCGCGTCGATGTAGAACGATCGGTATTCATTTGAACGCAAAGAGTATCCTCGATTTTTGTCTTTAACTTGGAGAAACAACGTGTGGACGTTGAGAGAAGTTCGCGAAAAATTCACTACAGTCTGAGCTGGAGAACGTACTCGTGTTTTTAGAAAGTTAACCCTTTATGGGTTCGTGTAACTTTTAGGTCACATGCCAATTTATTGACACTTTAACAAATAATTTTTTGTTTTTTCTTTTTTATGAGAGAAACACTACGTTAAACACACATTAATTTTATAATGTTCTATAATGTAAAACTGTTCAAAGTGGAAAATTGTTTTTCATCTGCATATTTAGGATTATAATTGTTGATTTTCTGTTCCATCCATTTCTCTTTATATTTCAAACAACAATTCGGCCCATCGAGGGTTAACCCAGTTTGGACTTCGTGTATTGTGATTTCTGAGAGCAGAGTAGCGTTTTGAGTTCAGAAAGCCACTCACACGAATATCGATAGCGATAATGAAATTTATGTTTTGCGTAGATTTACAAGATACTTCTCGAAATCATCATTATTCGTTTAGTTTCGCGTTTTAACGCGTGTTTCATGCATCTAGAAAAGTGACTCCAAGCCCAGGTAACATCTTCGACACAGACCATAGCGAACTCTACTTGGAGCGAACCTAGTATCGGTACGATCGTTAACGATTTCACGACTCGTCGATGGAGCCGATCTTATCCCGGTAAACGTCCCGATTTTACACCACTTTAACTCGTATTCTTCGACAGAACGACGCGTTATACGGAACAAGAACCGGAACGCGTAAAAGCAACGATGCTTCTACCGCGCAGATGATACAATCGTTTACTACCAAAAGTTTATTATCGCGCCCATGATGGACCGTAAACATCCATCATGTCGTAGTTACTTTTAGGGGACGCATTATCGGCCGCGAGCCTGAAACGTCCCGATCTGAACTGGATCGGTATTAGCAAAGACTGTTGTTTAACACGTTCCGTGCTAAACCGTTTTTTTGAAGACTTCACGTTCAGGCCACGTGGGGCGTATATGACCCACACTTCTACGATTAAATAATTTTTTTGACCCACGTATGCCTTACAATTTTTCCATGGTACAAAACCATAATTAAAATTATTTAAAAATTCTTCATTTCACAATGAGAATACCCACCCAATGGCTTGAACGGATAATTCAGGTTGGGTTCAGGTATACGCCCCACGCGGCACGAAACGTGTTAACTTTCTCACGGGGAAATAACCGTGACATCAACATTTTTGAAATTCATCAAATCTTTCCACGCTGTTGGGTATTTTTTTTTTTTTTATCGTTACGTAGATTCGATCGGATCTCGAGTGGATATTCTTGATTTCGCGAGCAGATTAGTACGAAAGACACGAAAATGTATCGAACGTGTTTCTCTGCGAGAGACGCGACTCGAGACACTGTGATTTCAGCCAGGAATGAATATATGATTTTTCTAAGTATGAAACAGCGGGGAATAATTGATTGGGACTCACCAGTATCGTGATGACGAGCAGAGTGACGTTCGCTGATCCTGGCTCGAAGAAGGCCGCGGTGTCTGTGACGTTGACGCCGGCGTCTGGACGCCACTCGCCGACCTGTTTCAAACCTCCCGTGACTTTAATTACGTTTACAGGAACGGTTTAATTCGCGTTTGAACAGAGAGTGTACCTTGACCAGGGAATGCTGCTTCAGCTTCAACAGGTCCAGCTTGAACTGAATCCTGCGTCCTTCTTTGAACGCGATGGGCCCGGAAATGCCCTTCATTTCGACCTGAAAGGAACGGTAGAAACGTATTGTTCTGTATGGACTCTGTTTCACTATTCTTCAATTACAAAATTACGTTCATTCGGGATTTTTACGAAATCTGAACTTTAAGGATCTCAAAGAGAACACAGAAGTATGGAAATAAAAGAGACTATAGGGGGTAGCTGTCAAATTGTAAAATAAAGACGGTCTTAGTAGTTATATAGAAGTATAGAAATAAAAGAGAACATAGAGAGGGCAGCTGTTAAATTGTAAAATAAAAAATGTTTTAGTCGTTATATTCTTTTGGTATAGTCTTGTGTACAAGTATGTGCGCTTGATTGTGCTCATCTTATAATGCTATTCGAGTGCGAAAACGCGACTGCCGCCAAAATAAATCTTTTTGTCAGCTGTACGTCACTCAGTCGATAGAGCAAGCCTTCTACTAGAGAAACTGCGTGTGCTCTAGCTTCTCCAGATTTTGTTTACACCTTCTCTTTGCATATATATTTCGTTTTATCGATTTCAATAAACTCACGTTTGTCTATCCAACAACCTTATTTATTTTGCTGTTGTTTATTGCTGTAGCCTGGTAACTAACAATTATAACCGAAATCTTAAAACTTTACGATTCCTCAACTTTCATAACGTATCAACTTTTCAACACCCATCAACCCTAAAACTTGCGACCCTCGAAGGAAACAAACGAGAAAAAAAGAAACAAGGAGCTGTGAGAAAATTTTGCCCGAGATTCTTTTGTTTCTGTCTGGAAGCAGATGAAGCGCGACAAAAAAAAGACATTTTCGCGTCCCTTGAATCATAATCGCGCGTTTGCATCCCGGTCAGCGGCCGTCCACGGGAACAGAAAGACGAGCAGCCTGGCTGAGGACACGGCAAAGAGATTAAAAAGTCCACGCGGGGTCAAAGCTGCTCGCCGCGTTTGCTCGAATTTATGCGCTCCACGATCCTTGTGACGACGGGACCCGAGCCCGAGTCCCATCATCCGGCACGTTCTCAAAATATTTTTATGCAGACGAGCGTAGGGCGGTTCGGAGGGAGGGAGAGGATGGAGAGAGAGGGAGGAAGGAAGCGGAGGATCAACCGCCTAGGTCAGTTTCCGCTCGCGGACTCGTCGCGCGTTGAAAGCCGGTCTAACGACCGACGTCGTTCGAGGATCCGTCGCGATAACGACTTTTTAAGCGGAGAAATTCTTAAACTTGCACCTTTGATCCTGTTCCATCGGAACGTTATTCTAACACATAAATAAGCTATTATTAACCCCTTGCACTATTTTGACGAGTCTGACTCGTGATGAAAATTTTAGGTCAAACATGGATGTCACGAGTCGGACTCGCTGTTCAGTTCCAGACCAAACATGAATATCACGAGCTTGACTCGTACTCGACATTTCAGGCCGAACATGAATATCACGAGTCTGACTCGTGGTCTTAATTTCGGGCAAAATTGATATTTAATTGTTTATTTATATTGTGTCTTTCAGTTTTAGGTTTTAATATTAGTGAGATAATCAGAAAACTTATTTGAGTTCAAATACTACTACCGCGGATTTGCTTTTACATATTTTTATTTCGTTATTAATTAATTATATTATTATTACTTATCTAGAATTTGTTTTTATCTTATGTGATAATTAAAGTGTATATAAAAGTTTTTACAGAAAACACTAGAGTGATTTTCTTTATCTTCACCCTCAGAATTAAGGTATCAATATACCGTAGTATAGCGTGTACGTGTCGCAAAGGTAGTTAATCTTTTGAGGACGCGTATATGCGGTTTGTCAATGTTTGTGATCTTACTGCAACGCGATTGTCAGTGTACGACTAACAACAGTCCGTCTCCAGCAATTGTAACCGTTAACAGCGGAGCACTTAGGCTAAATGGTATTCGGCGCTCAAAGGGTTTACGTAATTAAGCGACCGTAATTTAAACAGTTTTTCCAGATCCTGTCTTCCGGGTTGTGGTTCGCGCGACAAGCGGACATGAAAATCGCGGTTCGACCGCAAGTTTTTCGGGTTTTCATACAGAATTTTGTCGGTTCTGTTTTCTTTTTTCTTGTTCTGAAGGATTCGCGTGATGATTACGCGTTTCGCTGGAAAATAATCGCGCGGATCTTCGAACTAGCTCTTTGCGAACAATTCGGTTTCTTACGAACGGACAGTGGAAAGGTAGGATGATGTATAACTGTAATTTACCGGTTTCACCGTCGGTGTTTTGTTCCGGGAACAGCTCGAGATGAAGAGCCAGTAACGAGGGAGTTAATTAATACGTTCCGTGTGGTATTAAGGATCATTTGTCGTGTGAACTTTAGATTTATTTACGGTGCAGGATTCTGGATTTGAACTGATAGGGAGAGAAAAAGTTGGAGTATTAATTGTTAATTTTTCTAAGATTTCAGAGGGATTTACAAGACCACCGAACACTTTGTAAACAGAAAGAATAATCAAACATTTTTCTATTTTTCTACTTCTATTACATTTCTGTTATTATCTCGTATCGACGCGACGCAGTCAGTTAGCGTAAGCCCGACAACGAGGATCGCTGTACCATCGAGGTTCCCCGTTTACATCCTGCTAAAGAACACTTTGAATTCCACGGGACGAGAGGCACAAGCGTGGTCCACGGCCCGTGGAAAAGCTTATCAGGCAACGGAGACGTTCGTTCACTTCCGTGATCCTCATCGCCAGCGCGTATTCGCGCGTTTACGAGCCGCGTAAAACGAAACAGACCTATTTTTCCGCCGTATACAGCGCGGGATAAGCAGTCGAGTAGTAGAAGAGCGCCGTGAAACTGTTCTTAATATCGTGGAACGAGTGGAATCGATTAAATAAAGGGGCAGAGGTAGGGGCGATGCATCCGCGAGCACCGGGAGGCAATAATTCCGCGAAATTTCCTAGGGATTACCGTCTCCCGTTCTGTTACCCGGCAACGAGACCGTTATTAGATCTTGATTTTTATGGAGTTCCTCGCGTTGAAAGGATCAACAGCGAGGGGGAGACACGGAGGGGCGACGAAACGAGCCGAGAACGATTTCATTGTATCGGACACGGCGGATCCACCGCGATATCGAATCGTTCTCTCTTTTTTCCTTCGTCCCTTGCACGGAGAAAATAATCTTGTCCGGCAGACGAGCTCTTATTTTATCGAGGGATCGTAAGAAGCGACTAGGGATCATTGATTTTTTTTCTACGATGAGCCGTCGTGGGAGAAAAATATAGACGTTGGATCATCGTTGCTAGAACTGCGAAGCGTTAGGCCTCCATAGGAAGGTCGCGAGTAATGAAAGAAAGGGTTGAACTAAGTGGTTACGAAGATAAGTGAAGAACCTTCCCTTTATCGATGATAAAAACAAATTAAATTGTAAGTAAAATGTGGAGGATCCCCCGTGTTACTTTTAACTGGATTAGGCTTCCCATTTAGGAAAGTTTCGGAACCATAAAGTTGGATGAATCAAGGAAACTACGAGAGGCTGCAGGGAATATTAAATATTTGGGTAGAAACATGGATATCATGGTGGGATAAAACTCGCCAAACGATGCGTGAACTTTGGTTGTAAAATCGTCGTGTGGTATCGAGGGCTTTATAGATGGAGGTACCATAGATGGAAGGCAGAAGATATAACAGGGAGAGGCCGGGGGTGGTGTTTCGAAGAGGATCGGAAGTTTCACAGCTTCTGCAGCTGACGTTTGTTCGTCGAAAATACGTTTGCTGGCGAATCATGACGAATCATGGAAAATAGAAGCTGCTGGGGTAGCAGGAAAAAATATGAAAAGATGATTCGTTTGAAACGATTGGAGAGAAAGGGGTGAAGAAACCTTTCCTTCTCACAGGTTTTGGGATTGGATTGCGTATTCCATACGATTGATGCCAATATTTCTCAAGCTAGACCTTTCAACCTTTTTTATTCTTCTATTATTTTTTTCTTTTATAGTAATATCAGAGTATTTTCGAAATAACAAGGAAGGATCGTCATTAATTGTCACTGTTTTTCAATTTCTGGCTGGTCTTTTCATAACTCCCTAATTTGAATATTCCTTCATTTGTCATGATTATCCACCTCTCGGGAATATCAACGCTGCACGCAGTTATTTGAATGTTTCAATTTCGAAATATCTGGATTAGCGAATTCCCCTCGGGACTCGTTTCTCGATTAATGATAATAATTATTTGGAAGCTGTACGCAGTAAACACGTACCTCACGATGTACCGCGCCAATTAAGCAGAAACGAATTTCAAGGGTGGAAACACGGAGGAAATTATTACTAAGCGGCTTTTTAAAAAAAATTATACACGTATCGTTCTCGTCCTCAACGCTTCCAGTAGCATTTGAATCGATAAAGGGAGACGACAAAAAAAATTTCTTTCACCGGCAAGAAAATGTATAAAAGTAGACATAAATATGATTTTGAGAAACTGACCGTAAAACACGGACACTTTTTCCTGAACAAGGATCCTCGAGTTATCCAATCAATTGTAATAGCTCGTAAAAGCAAATGTTCGATAAAATACCAGTTCGACAAAAATGCATCACTTTTCAATCATTCTCAAATTTTCTACAAACTTTCTCGACGATCCAATGTTCTCCCTTTAACTTTCAGAGCTAGCACAAAAACAGAAGGTTTGGATCGAAAGGATTTCCCTGACCAACCGGAAGCGAGGCTTTAAATCGTAGAAGTCGAATGCGAGAGTTTGCGGCACGAAACAACGGCAGGGATGATGACACGCGATGCCTGTGAATTAATGGACGGTTCCTGTTCCAGTTTAAGGCATGCAAGTTAGATCTAAGTTGCGCCCAAACGACGGACAACTTCCAGCATTTCAGCCAAGAATGCTGGTCGTTAACTTCCACCGGCATAAGCACCGGATTAAAAGGGCAATAACTGAACCATCCCAGCTGGATTACCTCTAGCACCATCCCATGGTTATTTATTTAATTACCCGTGTTTGTACTCTTTCTGTTTTTCGAAAGGTTTAATAACAATCCTTGTAGATCGTTCAAAATACGCGCAAGTGTTGGCAACAACTGAAAATCCCTTGTATCTCCTAGTTTCTATACCTTTCTCTGTTTTCTAATTTCTAATGTTTTACTCGTACTTATAAAAAAAGGTGTTACTTATTATTTATTTCAGGTTACTCAGGTTGAGTTATTCGCTTAAAAATTTAAAAAAGGATCGATCTTTGCTAAAGCTCTTAAAACGGGTTATACAAATATTTCTAGGCTGTTTTATTCGTCTTTAATTGAAGTTAAACTCCTCGTCTCTACTTAAATATTATGTATCGTATTTTCAATTTCATCGTGTTTCTTACGTTCCTTCAAATTATTTTGTACACAGAAACATTATTGTTTTACGCGACAACAACGTTTGGCGCGATAAATTCGTAAACACTTCGTACAGAACATCCCGTCATACTTCCGTCTGTTTCCTTTCCCATTTCCCTCGTTCTCCCCAGCTTAATCTCAGTTTACGAATTAACCTCAACCGACGAATCAACGATACTTCCCAAGAAATTCATTCGACGCCGTAAATCCAGAAACTTTCAAGCACCCCGTGACTGCGGCGAACAATTAGGACCGACGCGAACGAGCTGTTGCACCGTTTTCGCGGGAGCACGTAATTAACGGGAACCGTGGAGGGTTGTTCGTCGCTCGATCGCATCAGGCGTGTCTCTGCAAACGTTACGTTCGACGAAAACATCGAGCGGAGAGGAACGTATCCGCTGTCTCCGCGTGTTTTTCAGCTCGATGTGGAAAGGAAATCCCGTTTACGCGCGGGCGCAACCATATCTCATGCTGACGGAGCTCCACCCGACGACGAGAGATCGTGATTAAGTCGTTAATTACGGAGTCGGCTAGAAAAGGAAACCGTTGCAACTGCAAGCTCTTTGCGTTTGTTCGCTTAACCCTATGAGTGCTGAACACTTCCGGTTGAAGTGCTGCGCGTGGTCGGCGCTTTATTAGTAATTGTGTTGCTCTAAATGGGAGCGAGAAAAAATTGACAAACGCACGTATGCGTCCAGAATGTACTCGAGTAACTTTCGCCAGAGACGCGCATACGGTAACGGACAAAAATTTAAGACCACAGGGCAATGTAGAACATAGTTTTATGATTTTATGGCAAATATTAAGTGTATTGTAGGGATTATTTATTGGCCGATGGGTTTTTACATAAACTACAAGCTAATACAACGACTTCTGATCACGCACTGTGAACTATATCTCATAACGAACTCTGAACTTTGAACTAACTGTAATTATCGCGAGGCTCCCTATTTATTTGTCTCGAGCCTGATAGGCGGTTCCTGTCCTTACCAATCAGGACCTTTGAAAAAAATGCCCGCCTTCGATATCCCCACGCGTTTGCATCTAGGATATCAGCCGTCCACATTTTCTTCGGGGATCAGGTTTACGGCCGCGACCGTTTATCCTTACAACGCAGGCGTTGTTTAAACCCTTGACATACGAATTAAATGGAACTTGATGCGACCGAAAAATACCATTTAATTTCGCTCAACTAAACGGTTACGTGAAGGCTGAGAAAGAGTATATTTTATTTTGAAATTTGGATTTTTCATTCAGATTGATGTTAATAAAGAACATCTAAATAATATTAAAAAATAATAATCGACGCACGAGTGAAGCAACTATGTAATCTAATTGTATACTGCACGGCGTCCGCCGAAAAAAGCGCTTGACGAGTCTGACTCGTCAAAGTCTACAGTGGCCCGTAAAATGAATGACGAGTCAGACTCGTCATTGTATGTCAAGGGGTTAAAGCGGCGCCGGAAGATAACGCGGCCCCGAAAAAAATAACACGGCGACACCTCGAAGTTTGATCCGCGGTCGCCTAAAGAAAACAATGGCAATCGGCATTTGTTATTCTCTGCCGCTCTGCCCTATACAAAGGCCCTATTGATCTGTAAATTGCCTACAGTATATTCATTTTTATTGTTATTACCGTAGAATGCTACCTTTTCGATTAGTACAGAATGCAAATTTTGTTTATCATGCTACTTCTTTACAAGTTTAATTTGTTATTAATAAGTGAGTTTAATTTCGTTGACTCTCTGTCCGCTACTGTACGCGTCCATAATCCACGCGAGTAATTTTCGCCAGAGACGCATGCAAATATGCGCCCATAGTTCACACGAGTAGCTTTCGTCAGACGCATATATGCGCTCGTAGCTGTCAAAGGGTTAAAACGTTAGCCCGAACGCCGACGTTCAACGTCGGCCGAAGTTCAGAGCGCGACGAGTGTTATGAATGTTTGCTAATTTGAAGGAACGGACGCATCTCCGCGATTCATTTTTTTTCCCTCCCGTTTCTTCCTTTCTTTTTTTTTCGCGTGACGTACAGGTTTCGGTAATGGGTGCCGGCCGTGAATTCCGGAAACAGATGTACACCGTGTATCCGGCGGCCTGGTAGTTGCCCGTTATTCCTGGCAATTACTTCTCGTTCGGTTCAATTAAGCCACGCTGGAGGGACCGTAATATCGCGGGCCAGGATTTAGGATCGCGTCGAAATGCCCCATTAGGGAGCAGAAACTAACTTAGTTACACCGCCGACAATCCAGAGCGGCCTTTCGCCCCCTTTGCGTGCCACTTGAAGGAGGCCACGGTGTTCTATGCCGTGGATCAAGAGAATGCTTCATCAGCGTGGAGTATCGTTTCGCCGAAACGGGGCGCGCCTTCTTGAAAATAAGCTTATTAATCGAGTAAATAGTTACGACGTGCAACAACGTCTCTGAATTTTACTAAACAATTTCACTATGTGTACGGGATAAATAAAAATTGCTGGAAATCGCGAAAAAGGTTGAATTAGTAGCATCGAGATGATGAAGGCCATAGGAGGATTTTTGAAGAACCCAAATAACTTCAGTAAAAAAAATTCTTAAAATTATACACCATAATTTAATTTATACTACTTATTAAGTCACGGTTATTCTTTTGCATTGTGTAACTCGCGACCACGAATACCGTTCCAATTACCAATAAAGCTAGACTGTCCGTAAACAGTGAAAAGAATATGCAGGGAGGATAAGAAAACATTGGATTCGAACAGAATCGAAGCGAACCTTGTTCAGAGATCGGTTGCTCGACTTTCCACCATGTTTCTGAAGCCGCAGAAGCGGTCGTTGTTTTCAGGAACGGCAAGAAACCGCGATTAATCAGATTCCCAATTGCCCGTGACAGTGTCCAATCGCGAACAAAATGGGAACGAACGAAAAGCTGTGGCTAAAATAAGCTCAGAGCTACACGCTTCGTCGCGTTGAGCAAGATTTATCCGTTCCCGTGTTTCCAACAAGATCCGCGGAAGCTGTCGAACATGTTTGCAGCGTCGAGCAGCCGCGCAAACAGAGTTCCCCGATTCCACCGAGCGACAGGAGAAACAGAAAGGACTTCGAAATGGAAACGGTAATAGAGAGAACACAGGAGGACCGACGAAAAGTGGGGGGGGGGGGCGGTTGGAGGCAGAAAAGAGCAACGAGCAAAACGGACACGGGCAGGGAACAGAGGAAGAAATATGCGTGGGACGGGGTACAAAAGATCGTAACAGGCAGCAATTTCGGTAAGCATTCATCCAAAACATTGCGCGTGGCGACGGTGATGGTTTGACGAAGATAACGGGGCAGCCGGAGAGACGTGGCACCCGTCGACCACGATAAAAGAGCGGCGTGTACAATTTTAACGCTCGGTAGTCCGATTACTTGCACGAGCGAGTTCTCTGTGACTGGCGCCCGATTTCCGACCAAGCGTCGCTGTTGCCGCGGAATTTTTCTTTCGACCAGCCGTTGTTCCGCAGCAAGGGGGATTCGACTGTATAACGCGGATTCGCTTTTTCGATCGGTTAATTCGGGATTGTTTGAGTAATTTTTAACCCTCCGCGCTCGAGAGGTGACCGTTAGTCGTTTAACGATACTAACTTTAAAAATTCTTTAATTCGAAATATTTACAATGTATTCACGTATATTAAACTTCATTTAGTTTAGTTAAGTCGTATATTAAAATTTATATATATGACTACTTAACGTACGGGTCTGAACTAACGTCTGAAAATTTGCGAAACTATCATATGCTAGGATTACGATGTCCCATGAGAGGGGACAGCCGAGTGCAAAGGGTTAACAACTCGACAGATCGTTTGTGCTTGTTACGAGGATTCTTCTTTTCTTCTTTTTGGTGTACAATTGACGTTACGTTTGCGTTAGGAAATTTGTTACGCGATCGTTGTTCTGTTTGATTAATTTGTAGGTAATATGGGTATTAACTTTTAGGGACATTCCAATTAACACTTAACTAATCGAATGGGAAGATCTCCCATTTTTTCCGCAACAAGGTTGTTGAGATTGATTTCTTTTACTTTTGTTATTAGTTAGTCTTGACATAGTGTTATTCATAGTTCGTCAGACGTATTTTATGCTTTTCCAAAGTTCAAGTTGTAATTAATTCTTCATACGCAATGGAGAGTGTTTGGTTAGGCGTAACACCGTATGGTTAGCTAAATGTTATTAGGCTGTTAGCTAAATGCGAAGCATTAACACTAGAACTACCGACGATTACAGTGTACTTATTTGTATGGAACAGATCAAATTGAAAATTACATGAAAAAATATCGAATACACAGAAAACAAATCTTTATTTATGCAAATCTTTTTTTCTGCAAAAAATCATTGTTGAGCTTCAAAAGTTGTCGCTCCTCGCACGTCGACGATGTGCAAGTATTTTGTTGATTTGATAAGGCTAAGAGGCACGGACTGTGTCGGCTCTTCTAGGGTTATGATTGATGTATTTTTGTGATGTGTCTAACTTGACTGTGTGAACTGAAGTGTTTGAACTGAAGAGACTGTGTGTACTGATGTGACTGAACTCAAGTGACTGTGTTAACTGATGTGTGTCGTATCGCTGCTACTGACCACCAACCACCCTCTGTATTGTCACACCCGCTGATTGGTTATTTCAAATACACAAAAAATACCAATCAGCGAGCCTAAAATTTGGTTAGGCCCTCCTCCCTGAGTCCTTAGATCGCTCCTGGAGGAGGGGTATGGCCGTGCTTGTGGTGAGGGTGGTGGGGCCGGTTAGCAACGACGGAAAATTCTTCCAGGTTCTGACCTTCGGTCTTTTACCGTTACAAATGTGTGTCAGGACCCTTCGGAAATTCCCCGTTTATGAGACGGCCTCAGCTATTGAGGACGAGAAACGCGAAACTTTATTATCATGAAACAGTTTTTAACTGCATGCAAATAAACTAAAATACTAAACTCAAAAATAGCCTTCGTTCCGCGTCCGCATCATAAACTGTGTAATGGGCGACATGACGGTACTGATACATTGTGTCTCAACATGCCGCCCCCCTTGAACGGCCACGTTCAATGATCTAGAGTAATGTTAATGTATTGTGACAAATGTAAACTGGATTACTTAATAACTAATCTTATTTTACTATCTTGACATGTAACATAAACAATATTCGCTTTAATCGTTGTCAATGGGTAGTGGAGATAGTTTTTTAACACTACGCTTATATGTGCCGTGTGGTGTCCGCACCGTTACAACTCGGATCACTTTATCTTCTCCCGGATGTAGAGCAATGATTCGACCCAGCTTCCATTGTAGCGGAGGGATGTTATCTTCGCGTAGAAGGACCAGTTTCCCCTCCTTGACATCCTTGTTGTCTCCCAGGTGCCATTTTTTTCTGGTGTGCAGCTCCTGTAAATACTCCTTATGCCATCTTGACCAAAAGTGTTGTTTCAACTTTTGAAGATGCTGCCACTGTGATAATCTGTTTGTTGCTGTGTGCATCAGATCATGCTCAGGTATATTTGTTAGCACGTCGCCTATAAGGAAGTGACTGGGAGTGAGGGCTGTGAGGTCCGTAGGATCCGAGGATAGCGGGGTTAAGGGTCGAGAATTTAATATTGCTTCAACCTCTGTTATGAATGTGTAAAATTGCTCATACGTAAATAATGACTGTCCTATTGTTTTAACTAAATGGTTTTTTAACGATTTGACGGCAGCCTCCCAAAGTCCGCCGAAGTGCGGAGACCGTGGGGGAGAGAAATGCCATTGAATTCCTTCGGTACTCAGGTAATGCTTTAACCTATTTCGATATTGTTCTGATTTAAGAAATTCTTGTACCTGTCGAATCTCATTTCTGGTTCCGACAAAATTAGTCGCATTGTCCGTATAAATATTTTGCGGTCTTCCCCGGCGCGAAAGAAACCGTTTCAAGGCGGCTATACAAGTTTCGGTGCTTAGATCTGTTGTTAGTTCGAAATGTACAGCCTTTGTTGTAAAGCAGACAAAGACTGCTATGTAGGTTTTAATTTTATTTTGATTGCGAAATTTCTTTTCCTTTATTAGAAATGGCCCACAGTAATCGATTCCTACGTTTTGAAAAGGTCTTGACATAGAAACCCTACCTTTGGGTAGATTTCCCATTATGTAATTCTGTAGTTTGGGATTTATTTTACTACACGGTATACAGCGATGAATTATACGTTTGGTCGTATTTTTGCCATCTAAAGGCCAATACCTTTGTCGAACCGCGTACAATGTATCTTGTGCGCCCGCGTGCCAACGTTTTAAATGTACGTCCTGAATTATTAAATCTGTTATGGTATTGGAACGTGGTAACAAGATCGGATGTTTTTGCGAACAATTGATAGCTGCATATTCTAACCTGCCTCCAACGCGCAGTATTCCGTCCTTATCGATGAACGGATGAAGGTTTAATAATTTGCTTTGTTTGTCTAACTGCTTACCTTGTTTTACATTACTAATCTCTGCCGTAAAATTACTCGCCTGAATTAGTTTGATAATGCGCATATGAGCATTGTGAATCTCTAGTGATGTGAGTTCACCAGTGTTTTTTATTTTGTGTCTTGTAGCATTGAAGAATCTTAAAATATATGCCGTTACTCTATTTAATAAATTTATGTTTGAAAAGCGTGTTAATAATTCTGTGTCTAATTGTTTATGTACTAGCAATGCTACCGTCTTCTTTCTTTCTGGAATCTCGTCCGTAAATGGTATAATGTTACTATTTGGCCAAGCGTCCTCCTCCTTGGTGAGGAAATGAGGACCTCTGAACCAGGTAGTGTTATTAATAAGATTAGATGGTGTTTGTCCTCGTGATAAAAAATCTGCTGGATTGTCTATTGAAGGGATATGAAACCAATTTTGAGTATCAGTTTCCGCTCGTATTTCACTGACTCTGTTTGCCACGAATGTTTTTAATAAATGTGGACTTGTTCGGATCCATTGTAGAGTAATTGTGGAATCGGACCAAAATCTAACCCTTTTAAATTGTGTGTTTTTCATTGCTCTGACTACTTCTGTATAAAGGTTCACTAAAAGTTTTGCTGCGCAGAGTTCTAGTCTTGGTAATGAAATGGTTTTAATAGGAGCCACTCTAGATTTTGAGCACAATAATAGTGCTTCATGTTTACCCCGGTTATCGGACGATCGTGTATAAATGCAAGCGCCGTATGCGCGTTCACTCGCATCACAAAACCCATGCAATTCGAGATGTGAGTTGTTTGCTAGTACAACCTTTCGAGGAATAGAAAGGTTGTTTAACGAATGCAACTCACCTTTCAGTTCTGTCCATGGGAGATGAATGTACTGTGGCACAGATTCATCCCAGGAAAGTTCGTCCTTTCAAAGCTGTTGCATTATAATTTTCGCCTTAACTATAACTGGTCCTAATAAGCCCAGCGGATCGAATAGTTGCGCGATTTGTGATAAAATGTTTCGTTTGGTAATGCGCTGCCCTTCTAATGTTTTGACGGTATATGTTATTTGATCTTTAGAAGGGTTCCAAAATAAACCTAATGCCCTTTTTGTTTCCGTCCTGTCTACGTATAAATTTTTGTTAGTATCTTGGGCTTCTAAATCCATGACTAGACTCTTATCATTTGAGGTCCATTTCCGAAGATGAAACCCACCCGCATTCGCCAATTCTATCAGCTCATTACGTAATCGTAATGCGGATTCGTAATTGGCTGCCCCGGTAAGTAAATCATCAACATAAAAATCACGTTTAAAGATTTGAGCCGCTAGTGGAAAATTTGTGTCTTCGTCTTCTGCTAACTGTTTTAAACACCGTATTGCCAGAAACGGAGCTGATGCAGTACCGTACGTGACAGTGTTTAATTGATATGTTTTAATGGGTTCATTTGTGGAATTACGCCATAATATTTTTTGGTATATTGTGTCATCTGGATGAACAAGGACTTGTCGAAACATTTTTTCCACGTCTGCTGTCAGAACGATTACATGCGACCGAAATCTGAGTAATGTTGCAAATAGTGAATCTTGTATGGTGGGACCCGTTAACAGACAATCATTAAGGGACAAACCAGTAGAACTCTTTGCAGATGCATCAAAAACAACCCTAATTTTGCTAGTTGTACTGGAATCCTTAACTACGGCATGATGGGGTAGGTAGAAACCCTTTAAATCCTGATCCTGTATGATTTCGCTCATATGTCCTAAAGTTATATATTCCCTTATAAATTCCGAGTATTGATGGTATAAATTCTGATCACGCCGAAATCTCCGTTCCAATGCATAAAATCGCCTAAATGCTTGGGTTTTCGATTCCCCAAGTAAACCTTTCTTTTCATTAAACGGCAATCGTACCGTGTACCTGCCTGGATTGTCTCTCAATTTGTTTTCGACGAAGTGTTTCTCGCACGCTGTTTCTTCTGGAGAATTGAATTGTTTAGCCGGGATTTCTTCGATACACCAAAACCCTTGTAATTGTCTTTCTAAAGAAGTAGCTACGTGGCACATGCTAATTGAAGTCGGGACAATATATTGTTGCTGTAGGTTCAGCTCACCGGTTGCGATCCATCCTAATTGAGTTTTTTGTAATATTACTGAACTATTAGATAATCTAATCTGACCTACACTTAATAAGTTATAAAATAATGTGTTGCCGAGAAGGGCATCTATCTTTCCGGGCTTATGAAATTCTGGGTCAGCTAAATTTATATTCTTTGGGATCGAAAGTGTGTCCCGTCTTACCGTTCGAGAAGGTAATAAACCTGTAATCGACGGTAAGGTAATAAACTTACTTTCAGATGAAAATGCATTTATTCTGGATTTGATAGTGGTGTGAACATAATATTCGGCACGTGTACTAAGTTGACCTAACCCTGAGAAAGCTAAGTCTATTTTATTTTTTGTTAACTGTAATGTATTTGCCAACTCATCGGTCATGAAATGTGTTTGCGAACCTCCATCCAGAAGTACGCGACACACATGCTCTTTATTGTCCCTGTCTAGTACAATTATCTTTGCTGTTCCTAATAAAACCTCTGAATCACAAGACACGGTTAATGCGGTCTTAACTATTTCCGATTGCTTCGATGTGTTTGCTGAACGAGAAGAACTAGCTACTGTGTCATGTTGTACGGACTCGAAATGCAATAATGTGTTGTGTTTCTTATTACATACACGGCAATTTCCAAATTTGCAGTTGCTCGTGGCATGATTTGATCGAAGACAATTCGAACAAAGTTTCACTCGTTTAACCTCTTCTAAACGCTCTCGAACGGTCAATTTCAAAAATGTTGGACATGTATATATCGGATGGATTTGATTACAAATACTGCATAAGTTGCTGAAGGTTGTTGAAACATAAGCCTGCGGTCGGGTTTGAAGTGGCGTTCGAAAACGTTTGTCCTGACTAATGAATCTGTTTGAGCTTGCAATTGTACCCTCAGTTTCTAATTCTTCCCCGCGAGCTTGTTTCATAATAAATGAAATTAATTGATGAAACGTAGGTAACTGATCGTTCTCTAAACTACGCTCCCAGGCTCTACGCGTGCTCCTATCTAGTTTTTTCGTGATACTAAATATTAAGAACGTATCCCAATATTCCGTGGGTTGACCTAACGCCTTTAAAGCATTGACATGCATCTGAGCACGTTCCGCTAATGACCGCAAATTCACCGGTGTATCACGTGTTATTTCGGGAATGTCAAAAAATGACTTGAGATGGGCTTGAATGATTTGTCTCGGTCTATTGCAACGCTGTTCTAATAAATCCCAAGCTACGTAATAATTTTGTTCGGAGGCACTCAGGGACGCGACTACCGAAGCTACATCTCCGCGTAAAGAATTCTTCAAAAGATGGAATTTCTGTACTGCGGGCAATTCCTCGTTGTCATGCACCAATGATTTGAACGTGTCATGAAAGGTGTACCATTCAACGGGATTGCCATCGAATGGTCGAATTTCTATTTTAGGCAAAAGACTATTTTGTTGTCGTACCACAACGGAATTCGGGGACTCTACATTTCGATTTGAATTCGGACCTGCATTGGGTCCTTGAAGCTTGCTTAACCGAGATGAATACAGCTCTGACGCGAGGAAGTATTGCTCTTCGAACTGCGAACGTTCAGTGTTATGATCGGATTCTTCGTCGATAAGTTCGATGGCTGATTGAATTTGTTCATAACAGTTAAATATGAGTTCTAATTTTTTATAACGTGCATCCAATGCATGTGAGGATGCATCGGATGTCTCTTGCACGTAATTCAATAAGCGCGTTACCTGAGCCTTGTTTGTAGTCCTTTGTTTTTTTAAATTTTTCAATTGGTTTGCTGATGATTCGTTAGCCATTTTAAGGATTGAAACTGGATGTTTAAATGAAGGGAAAGACGACGTGTTCACTCACCCGAGCGTTGATCTATGCTCTGCAACAGATAGATGTTGGAGCTGTCCTCGTCGGTGATGAGTCAAAATACCGCTCTTTGGTAGTGGTTGAACTCGAACGGCTGCTGCGTAGATCCAGTTAACTCGAAATTCCCCAGAAGGTTGCAGTGTCCGCGCTGGGTGATCTTGCCTTTCACGCAATGTTGATATGGATACAGGGTGGATTCCACAGCTGCTGTATCCGGCTCGAAGGACCAGAATGTTGAGCGTCAAAGATTGTCGCTCCTCGCACGTCGACGATGTGCAAGTATTTTGTTGATTTGATAAGGCTAAGAGGCACGGACTGTGTCGGCTCTTCTAGGGTTATGATTGATGTATTTTTGTGATGTGTCTAACTTGACTGTGTGAACTGAAGTGTTTGAACTGAAGAGACTGTGTGTACTGATGTGACTGAACTCAAGTGACTGTGTTAACTGATGTGTGTCGTATCGCTGCTACTGACCACCAACCACCCTCTGTATTGTCACACCCGCTGATTGGTTATTTCAAATACACAAAAAATACCAATCAGCGAGCCTAAAATTTGGTTAGGCCCTCCTCCCTGAGTCCTTAGATCGCTCCTGGAGGAGGGGTATGGCCGTGCTTGTGGTGAGGGTGGTGGGGCCGGTTAGCAACGACGGAAAATTCTTCCAGGTTCTGACCTTCGGTCTTTTACCGTTACAAATGTGTGTCAGGACCCTTCGGAAATTCCCCGTTTATGAGACGGCCTCAGCTATTGAGGACGAGAAACGCGAAACTTTATTATCATGAAACAGTTTTTAACTGCATGCAAATAAACTAAAATACTAAACTCAAAAATAGCCTTCGTTCCGCGTCCGCATCATAAACTGTGTAATGGGCGACATGACGGTACTGATACATTGTGTCTCAACAATCATAGTAAATTTTGAAAGCTTGGTAAAGTGAATTGATAAGATTGTTATAAATAATCATCAATCCGTCATTTTGACTGCTTTGGTAGTTCTAGCGTTAAGATCATGTTAAGATCACGAACATGTTTAATGATTCGATCGATCGGTAAAGATCGCTTGTAAGATTCCAATATTAGCGTTCGGTTTTATTCGCAAGCACGAACACGATGGCACGGTGTACACATCTCGACGCGTTGAGAAATGTATTTTCGCGAGAGAAGGCTAACATGGAAGGCGTTCGAAATGAAAACGAGCCGTGGACGAAGCAGGGCGCGGAAAGCAATTTCGGTAAACACGAAAGTACGAAGCGACCGGCAAGGGGGTAGGTTGGCGAGGATCATAATATAAGAGCGGCGTCCGCGTGAATTTCCTCGTCGACTCGTATATTGGCCACGTGTGATCGCTTGTGCACACGACTGGTGCATTCACTCTGCCGGAAGTGTGTGCCGGTGAGCTTTTTTTCAAGCGGAGACAAAATAAACATTTATGGCGCCTCCCTTCGCGACAATTATAACGAAACCACTTCTGTTCTACCTCAGTTTTCGGCCAAAATTTATGTATTCAATTATCAAAAGTCGATATTTATATATCTAACCATTTGTTATCAACGCTCAAATTATTTTTCTTTTCATTCAACAAGATGCGCACCATCTTGATCACGATTTCTTTGAAGATAATTTGAAAATTTCATTTTCCTGAGGAACATTTTATACCTCGTTTATGATACGAATAGCAAGAATACGAATGAAACGGAAAAGATTCCAAGGATAACAACACCGTGGATCCAACGTGGAAACGTAAGAACGTTGAACATTGAAAGTTCAAGCTTTCAGAAATGAAGAAACCGGAATCATTTAAGGTAAGAGCTTCCACTATCAAGAAAAAGAAGCTGGGTTCTTATCAAATCTGCTGGATTCTGCGTCCATGAAACCAACAAGTCGGGCGATCGAATAAGGTACAGCACCAAGAAACAGCATAAAAGATCAAACAGCGACGTTTACTAAGAAACGGACACGAGTATCGTTCAAAATGCACGCCATCTATCTTCCGACACGTTGTTCAACACGTAGCACGCAGCATTTCCAGCGATAGACAGGACGTGTTGACGTGCGCGCGATAAGCAGCCTGTTGTTCGATTTACCGCGAAATCATTCTGATTTATGAGGGCGGCAGTCTCGACCGGATATCCGTGTGGCTGCTCGCCTACGCCATGCGCGAGAGATTAGACGCGTAACTATGTCGTTCATCTGGACGAGAATTGAGTCGCGTTCCATGAAAAGGGGGGATGAAATGGGGGAAGGGAGGTGAGAACGAGCGAAGGGGATGAAGGGGGAGAATAATGGAAGCGCGTGAGGAAATTAATGGCGATCCTTGATGCTTTGACAATAAAACACGTTTGAAATATGGTCGCGGTAAAGTAAATCATCGATTCTATCCTTCCAACGCCTTTTATGAATCATCCGACGAGCCCGACGTTGACAAAGAATCGCCAAACGAATTCGCTTCTAAACACGAACAGCGAAACACCGTGGAAAGATCCCCATGAGCTTCGTTTCACGGTATTTTCGCGGATCGTAGCTCACTTTTAATCTTTCGCTCACTGGCTCGAGCTGATTAATCAATCGCTGTCAAAGTCGGAACAAAAATTAATCCGTGGCGAAAACGGAAACAAAAAGTCATCCCCCCCCTCCCCATCGTCCGTGGAGTTCACGCGAGAGTACTTTATTCGAAATCGCGGAATCTACGAGAGGTTTCATGGTTTTCCAAAAACTTCTGTAGAGTACGTATAACCGTCCTAATACCGGAGATAGTAAATCAGCGTACCGACCATTATTGCTGGCACCGTGCGGAATCGTCGGGATGGCGTAGCGAAATGGTCCCAGGGTTTTTCCCTGGCCTTTCTCAAACTTTTACGTCGCGATCCTTTTTACTCATTGTTTCAGGCCGAAACGCGAACGCCAAAAATGCTAGTTAGAAGCTAGCCTCCATGTCGTACGTTTCCGCGCTTCTCGCAATTTATTTGTGCATTCAGAGCCGTCTTTTCGAAAGCTTTTGTTGATTAGTAATAAATACAGTTTAATCATCGTTAATACGAGTGCGTTTGATACCAATTTACAGATCGATCCCTAAATCCTAAACTCCACTGCGGCGAACGCCTGGAAGTTTGTACACCGTCCGGATGCCGTCCTCGACGGTTCAATAAATCGTCCACACCGTTTCTTCGAGTGGGCTCGATAAACTTTTATGAAACGAAGCTTCTCTAAAGGCTATCGAGCGAACTTCCCGCAGTTTTCGAGCAACCACATTACTATCACGGACCGTTTCGTAATCGAGCGCCCTTAACGATCGGTTTCCTCCAGCGGCGAGCCGCGCATCTCTAGATTGAGAAAAGAAACCCGTGGCGGGTACGAGTGTGCCAACCATGCGGGGACAGGGTCCGGGATAGGGTGAGGGGACGAGCAGGAGAGGGAGGAGGACGTGTGCCAAAATTCGGCCGAAAGATGGTCGGAAAAGCGCACGGACAAACAACGCGGAATAGCTAATCCCGCGATAAACGCGTTTGGAGCGGCGCCAAGTAGTTTTACGGCTTGAGCGTTATCGCGCGACGCTTTTCAAACGGCGGAAAAAAGCGCCGTTTATGAACGCCTCTACCTCGTTACCGCAGTTAAAACCGGTAAACACGGGCCGCGTTTAAAACCGTTACGAATCCTTTACGCGCTATAGAGCACGGCACGTGTTGGCGCTGCGGATTGTCCTTGTTAACAGGTTGGCTTTCTTCCTTCGAACCCGTCGATTTATCGTTACCGATCCTGTTGATCTTTCTTCGTTGGGAATGTTGTAAATTTCGGTTTATTTTATACAACTTTATTACAAAGTGTGTAACACGGAAAACTCGCGTATGCGGATATGTATAGTAAATAATAGAAAACGCTTTGAACACGTTGACAAAACGAAAGAATTTTGCTAAAACCAACTATCGACAAAATCCGCAATCATTTAGTTGCCAACCCAATACATTCCTGATTTCTTCATTTTGAATTTTCCTCGAAGGCAGGGGAGAGAAATAACGGGTTCTTTATCGATTTGTTTAAAATCGTCCATCCATCTTTTCAGGGGAAAGAAACTTGGCTTCCTCGAAAATCAACGAAAAACGATTGCTTTCATAGGTTCGATACAGAGGTATAAATTGTAGCTTTCGCATTGCAAGTATTTACATTGCCCCTGTTCCAAGCGAAGTAAATATTATTCCAGGCGTGTAATCATGGTGTAACATGGGTATTTTCCGGGAACGAATGGTGGCACACGTCTGGAAGCTATTAAGGGACCATCGATATTGGAATCTAGCCATGTCGCTATTGAATTAATGGCGGTCAATAAGTGGTTCCCGGGAGTGGGAGCCATCTTTGGACGCTTGGACCCCTTCGAGTACGTCTAGATTACTAACGAACCTGGCTGCCTGACCGCCGGAATTATCGAACACGTAAGCCGAATGTGTAACAGGCGATCGTCCCATAATTCCTTATTAATTTCGGTCATCGAGTGTAACATTGATTCAATGTATCAGAGACAGAGAGGCGTTGCGATAATGCCTGGGGCAAGCACCGTGACGCGTGCTACACAATATTGCGATTTCGATTGTTCTGCATTAACCTGTTAACCAGGGAAACGCGTATCGATCGGAAACGTTCCGCGTGACCGCTATTGTTATACAAATTCGTAGAAACGAATGAATTATTATTGTCACGCGCAATGAATACGCGTTGCCCTCGTTTATTTTTAATCACGGATGCTCCACGGTGCTAATAAATTTTGTTAACCGAGTTAATTACCAGTTAACTTATGCATAGGGTTGCAATACACACGTGAAATGGTATGCAAATTTTTTATTTCTTTCGCAGCGACAAACGCAACGCGTGATATAATAATTTTCTGCCCGCGCCATTTCATCCCCCCCCTCGACTGTAATTGATAGCCTACATTATGAAAGGGTTGATTCGTTTCGTTCACGCGTAGAGACTTTCGCCGGTTACCAGTTCCCTCGAAATCAATAGAAACACAGCCTTCCAGTTTGTCACCGTCCGCCGTACAGAGCAACTGAATATCAGCTGCAGTAATTCATCACTCGACATTAGTCGTGCCGGGGTGTCGATATTTGCGGTATAAATCCGGTCGCACGCGAAACACAGGGTAAAACAAAATCAGTTACCGGCTACGTTATTGGCCAGGTGATCGCGTTAACCGTTCATGCTATTAGCTGCGAAACGGCCACAATTAGGCGGCCGGGTGCAATCACAGCCGCTAGATTTAATCGTTCCCGATGTTAACGAGCCTGCTCGTTATCGAAATCGCGGAAAACCTTAAAAACTTTCATTAAACGGTGTCAGTTTCGTGAATTACAGTGCCCCGATGGAAATTGCTCGACACGGCGAAACGATACTCGTTGCGACGGCTCGAATCCTATCGGCGCGCGTTAATTTGTTCGCGATCAAAGAGTAACCGTGAAGAGGAACGTATAATTAACGCGGCTGTACGGATAAAATATAGAATTACCGGGAAATTTTCTCTGAAAGATTTCTCCTTAGAAATTGCATTCAGCTACAGCGTTACCCGGATCGGTATAATAGCGCTCGCGAGATTTTATATTCAATTGGTATAAGCGAAATTGTTATCATCCTCTTCGAAGGAATATTCACGGTAGGTACTACCCTTTGAGAGCAAACAAGATAAGACGGGAAATATGAACATTGCTTTAAGAAGCGCTGTGTATGTAGTTCCTCTCTATACAAGAGTATCAGTCGCAACATTTAATTGAAGAAAATGAGTTCTTAAAAAATGATTCTTCTTTTTTCCCTTTTTATTGAACGCTTGAACGTATCTGCGATTGCATGCATAATCGTTATCATTTATGCGAATGTAATGAATTTGTAAGCAAATATCGACTACCGATAATTCGCAAATTCATCGTGAATCAATAACGTTCGAACAGTTGCTATGTGTGGATGCGTAGTGATTGTATTGTATTATTCAAGTTTGTACCTTAACGATAAATTATATCTTTCTTCCGAGTAGTGGGGCGAGATTGATTATTAATTAATATCCACGAATAACAGAATTCATTCCAACTAAAATCTATTACATGACGTACTCTAGAAACGAGAAAGGTTTTGCAAAGGAGAGTTACACTTTCCGTACTTTCTCGTACATTTTCGCGTGATCCAGTGATCATCTGCGACATCAGTGTTGACCAATCATCCTTTTCGTCTCCTACGCCTCAAACTTAATTCCTCGCGAATTTGTAAAATTATCATCCGTTTTCGCGAGTGCTGACTAATCATCCTTTTCGTCTCCTACGCCTCAAACTTAATTCCTCGCGAATTTGTAAAATTATCATCTGTTTTCGCGAGTGGAGACCAATCATCCTTTTCGTCTCCTACGCCTCAAACTTAATTCCTCGCGAATTTGTAAAATTATCATCTGTTTTCGCGAGTGAAGACCAATTATCCTTTTCGTTTCCTATGCCCTAAACTTAATTCCTCGCGAATTCGTAAATTATCATCTGTTTTCGCGAGTGAAGACCAATTATCCTTTTCGTTTCCTATGCCCTAAACTTAATTCCTCGCGAATTTGTAAAATTATCATTCGTTTTCGCGAGTGTGACCAATCATCCTTTTCGTCTCCTACGCCTCAAACTTAATTCCTCGCGAATTTGTAAAATTATCATCTGTTTTCGCGAGTGGAGACCAATCATCCTTTTCGTCTCCTACGCCTCAAACTTAATTCCTCGCGAATTTGTAAAATTATCATCCGTTTTCGCGAGTGGAGACCAATCATCCTTTTCGTTTCCTACGCCTCAAACTTAATTCCTCGCGAATTCGTGAAATCGTCATCCGTTTTCGCGAGTGGAGACGCAATTATTCGAGATACGGTTGTTTCTGGCAGCAGGCCAGTTCCTTTGCATCCGTAAATCATCGCGAACCGACGGCTAAGTTTCTTTGTGCGCGCGACAAGCTCGCTGAAAGTGGACCAGATCCGATGTCGAGAACGAACAACCCTTTGCCCTGCGATTCGCGTTCCGCGAACTACGTCCCAAGTGCGTTCGCGTTCCCGTGAGCATCTCGCCCATTCAACCAGACATTTCTCGAATAACGCGCTCCGCTAATGCGACGAAACATTAAATTCCGTTTTGAGGGACGTTTTCCTGTACAAATGCTTTCCTCGAGATATACGAAATGCCAGGCGTGCCTCGGCACGTTGATCTCCTTCTAGTTATTCAAACGACACCACTTGCACGGGGGAAGGTAATACGAGGTCATTCGATTCGTCGGTCGAACTTTTTCCGCGTTTATACACTGCAAAATTTATCGTACCGCTGCTTTTATACATTTAAAGCGTAGCCGGTAAGATATTAGAGATGAGACCGCTGATACGAGAATTTACACCGCTTTTCTGAGATTATGCGCACGTGTAGAGTCTGTGACCAGTTTATATAATTTTAGCATAATTTCACTGTAACATTACTAGAACAATTTTACCGTTACATTATTCATTTTAACTATCTTATGCAATTTCATTTTCTTATCATGCATTTTTATTATATTTGCGTAATAGTTTGTATTCATGTGTAAACCGTGCCACTAATTTTTTTGCAATTCAAGTCATCTGTGTTTTATATTAAAAATGTCACAATTACAAAATTCTTGCGGCAAGCGTCCTTCGACGTGGTCTCTAAAATAGAATTCGTCGTTTTGTACTTTCCTACAGGAAAATGATTGCGCGTGAAAAATTCGACACAGACATAATCGAGGAAACAATTTCGAAATTTTAACCGAATTAATGCAGTTTGGAAGGTGTGCGATTGTACAGGCCCATGCGGCCAAAGAACCTGGGAAAGTACGGAAAATACGAAAAACTCATGGAAGGCCAAGTATCTTGGGTAAGCTCGGGCTGCATCTCGAGCCTGACCCCCCTCTTTATGCGTACTTTGGTAAAAGGAAAAAAATACAAGGAAACCTAGTCTCGAGAACGATACGAACGGCAACGGTCGCTCTTGCCCGGAAAATGCTAGCACCCTTATTTCCCGAGCTCATCCTTTCTACTTTAACAGAAGGTAAAAGCTCACCGAGTTGATGTAATTGATAAGGGACAACCCGCCGTCCCAGGGGTGCTCCAGCTCGCAGGAGATGTTCGCGGGCCTGAGCGCGTGCGATTGCTCCAGGGTCCTTAATCCCAAGGCGAACACTTGCACGCTGTCGTACATGAGCGCTGGTTCCGCCTGAAACAAAACGAATTTTTCGCTCAAATCTCGTCGCTTCCTTCTCACGGGGCGTCGCGACGTCCCCGTTCGCGTGAAATATTCCCAGGTCTGGTCGCCGTTCTTTTTCAGCCAACGACTGTCCCGACTGTGTCTCCTAAATTATTTATGCAACTGGTTAACCCTTTGACTGCTATGGCCACGTATATGCGTCTGGCGAAAGTTACTCGAGTGGATTATGGACGCATATATGCGTTTGTCAATTTTTCCTCGCTCCCGTTTAGAGCAACACAATTGCTAATAGAGCGCCATCCACGTGGAACACTTCGACCAGGAATATTTAGCGCTCAAAGGGTTAAAATCACCTTCAAACCGCGCGGCGGTAGAAGGGATAGTTTCTGAGAATTAATAAACCCGCCCCATGACGAGAGAACCTAGTAGTTTCGACGGCGCTCGAACTGGAATTTGGTTAAACGAGACTTTTCTGAGAGAATTTTTCGCACGACTTTCCGAGTTACGTTACACCTTGAGGGATAAAATCGTGTGTGCTCGTCGAGAAAGAGAGAGAGAGAGAGAGAGAGAGAGAGAGAGAGAGAGAGAAACTGGGGTGCATTTTAGCCAGGCGTTAGAAATTAATTTTGGTCATGCGTTATCCCTCGCGTTGGAGGTAGACAGATAGAGAGAACTTTATAAACGCGGCCGTGCACGTCTTGCGCTGTTATGAGAATAATCTGGACTCCTGTCAGGAGCGTAGAAAAGGGGCTCGAGAGCGTGACATTAGCGCGGTGGCGCCAACCGTGGAAACGTGTTTCATATTCTTCCCTCGCTTCTTGGGAAAAATTGAAAATTCGCTCGTCGCTCGTGCTGAACCTGATCTCGCACTCCTTGTAATTCTCGTTATTTCAGGAGCTTCTTCAACATTTTCGTCGCCTAACGAAATCGTTTTATGAAGTTGCGTTAACAACGACTCGATTAAACTGTAATAATTTACAATCTATAATCTAATTTATTTATTTTTAACAACCGATAACCTCTGTCTGATAGAACACGGTATTAACACGTTTGATTTTAGCATTTAATTGTTAAAGATCTAGTGGCGTGTATGAATCGTATAAAAATTTTCGTTGCAAGCATCGACCATGTACTAACGTAACGATAGTAAACGTTGTACCATTAATTTTTACACGGTTAAACGACAAAACAGTTCCACTCGGCCGTCTAATTAGTTCGATGAACGCAGCCCGATAGCTCATTAACCCTTTGAGTACCAGAGAAATTTTCCATGCATATGCGAAAAATACCGGCGGTTTTTATTCGTTTTTGCAATGGTACGAGAAATGCTTTTCATCAAAGTCAATCTTTTAGAAATTTTTACATATTACATTTAACATATTATAGGAAAGGTTATAAATGAAAAAAAAGAAAAGAAAGAAAAGCGAATAAAATGATAAATATGCGTGTCTTTGATAAAATTAAAACGACGCAAACGAACACAAAATAACAAACTACGCTTATGCTTCGCAAACTACGCCTATGCTTCACAAACTACGCCTATGCTTCGTAAAATACACAGTTCTTTGCTCTACGCTGACTACTTAGCTTCTGACTTCTTCAACTCTTGATCGAGTGGGACCCGAAAAGAAACAAAACACTTGGCCCCACTTTACCGATCTCTTCGCACACACACACACATTCACGTCCAGGCACACACCAAACGTACCATTTTACAATACTAACCTTTAAATTTATGCAATACCAAAATATTGAAGTATAATTTGGATCGCAAAATATATAAATATATATTACTTTTGCGGTTTATTGAGAAAAATTTAAGAGGAGCGCGATAACGCTTCAGGGTTTTTTGCGATCGCGTTCCTCGGTACTCAAAGAGTTAATCAGATCACATTTTTACCGTCTGTATGCGTTGTCGACTTTATTTTTCGAAATTCCCTTTGACAACGAACACAATGCCGCGTTAATGAGCGTCGTTTATGATTTTACGATATTCCTTTACAAAACAAGCTCTAAATCCCGTTCACCTGACGGAAACTTGCGATCCTTTTGCAACAAAGGGTTCGCTTTCGAATCTTTCCGAACAAGAGATCAAGCGGATTCCCTATTCCTCGAAATGCTACGTTCCTCTGCTTTAATTTTCGATGTAAACACGCCACACGTGTTTGATCACGGCAAACATGACAGTACACCGAGATCTCTGCGTGAATAAATTTGCAAAGCTTTCGGAATCCGGAGGAAGCTTGTATTTCATCGACGAATTTCTCAGACATTTTTCAGACCCGTTTAAAGCGGGGGTCGAGTAAATTTTCTGGGGGTACACGTGGCTAATTATCACCTCCACGGTTGGAGAACTTCATTCAGGCTGAATTAGAGGGGCGAAATCGTGGCGACGCTGCGGGATGCTGATACAGCGCTAGGAATTTCCTTCGAAATTCCATTGGACGTTTTAAGTGGTTTTAAGGAAACGAATTTCCGCCTCCACACAGAGGATTAACTCGCTCTCTCCGGTTAGAAAGTTAACACGATGTCTGTTTCTTTTTCTTCAAACGATTACCTCTACTGTTTTTCCCCGGTTAAACAAGAAATTTTTCTTTTCCGTGTAAAGCAATCAAGGTTTCGCAGACGAATAGTTAAGGGAATTAGAAAATTGCGTTTCATCGACCAATCGTGTTCGGTCCAGAAAAAAATCGTGTACAGAGAGGTGAAAGAACATAAGAGATCAAACGGAATTTGAATTTTACGAGACGGAATTAAGGTTTCGCAGTCGGATGGTCAAGAGAATTAGAAAATTGCGTTTCATCGACCAATACTGTTCTGTACAGAAAAATTGTGTGCAGGGAGGAGGAAAAAAAAATATATAAGAGACCCAACAAAATTTAAATTTTACGGAAGGAATCAAAGTTTCGCAGTTGGATGGTCAAGAGAATTAGAAAATTGCGTTTCATCGACCAATCGTGTTCTGTCTAGAAAAATCGTGTACAAAGAAGAGAAAAAAAGAACATAAGAGACCAAACAGAATTTAAATTGGCAAACATCGTGGCTCGGGAGAAATTTAATAACGACTCGATCGACGCGGAGAGAGTCGATTCGCGGGCAAACCCTCTGGCATCAAAGCCGGCGAAGAATTATCCGCAATTTCGTTAACACGAGCGTTCATTGTCGCCCGCGGCTAGATTGGAAAACGCACGACTCGAAACGGACCGGTGGATCGTCGCCATCAGAGATCTCGTCGTTGGATAGGTAGAGCTCGCGATGCTCGTGCACGCCTTGCACGTGTCCTCGTTATCTTGGCTTAATTGAAGCGTGCTTTTAATTAGCACAAGTTCGAGAGGCAGCTCACGAGCAACTCGAGACAGTGTCGGAAGAAGAGTAGCACTGTCCGACACGGATAAGACCGTGAGAAGCGTATAAAGATTATTCTGGATTAAATCGGCTACTTTCATACTCTTCATCTTTACTGAAAATTTTATTTTTTATTGCTTGATGAAAACTGTCGCTTTAGTTATATTCGAATATAGAAACTTAACGCTTCATCGACCGGGGAGCTTATTAACGCTAGGTTTACGGATCCCGTCAATTTGACGGGTTTCTGATTTCATGAGTAAAATTTGCCAAAAATAATAATTATTATTCCTAGCAATTTTTACTCAATTTTATCGATAGAGCGATGCAAATATATCCAAATCTATTTCTCTCTTGGTTCTGCAATTTCAAATTCTTTTTTATATATACCTAACCGAACACTGTCCATCACGTAATTAAGAATTGTTTAAAAATAACTAATTCAAAACTAACTAATAATAAAAGTAAATAAAATCAATCGCAACATCCTTGTTGTGGAAAAGACGAGAGATCTCCTTATTCGGTTTTCCTTATTTTAATCGTCAAGAGTTTAACCAATTTTTGTCTCACCCCAGAAGTTACTCGTTTCATAATAATGTGACTTAAAGTTTGATCCATTTAGTTACAGATTTATCTGTCTCTTTATTTTCAACGTTTCAAATTTTTTACGTCCAATTTTCTTCTTTTTAAGAGTACCGAGGTTCTGAAATATTAAGTTGCTCGAGACAGGCCCTGTCGTTACACCGGCTGGCTTAATTAGTTGAAGTAATCTTCGGGGCGCGGCTAAGATCGGGATTTCTAAGGATCCAAGATAGCTAAGCTTCCTTTCTCGGCGGTTTTTTAAGCAGCCGGATTTAAGGAATGTTTTGCTGACAATCCGCGGTATTAAATTTCCAGTTTTTAGGACGGACAAGAAATACAGCGTTCGTTAAATCGGTTCGAGCATGCCAAAATTAGAGGCGGGGAAATTGTATTCCGATTTTCGAAATACTCCACATATTTGTTTCCCCTCCGTACGTGATATGCACCGCGGTTATTGGGCTTAATTAATGCAAACCAGCTGCAATTGCATTAACCCTACAGTCCAAACTCTGTTGTACGCTGTACGGATTCTCTGATCCTCGTTCTCGTTCTGCTCTCGGTACAATTCTCTGTTTTCCTTCGTTTTTTTTTTCTTTTTACTCGAATAAGCTCTTTGATTAGGTCACGCGGTTTTCATCGGAATTCTTTAATTTTTATCGGAAATGGAGTTTTGTATTGCTCAAATAAAATACACTCTTATTTGAAATATTATAATACTTTATTGTATAGCACGAGGAAGGGCAACTGTGACCGAATCTGGCGAGCTTCGTCATGAGACCAGCAAAATGCAATGGTCGAAATTCCTACAACCCCATCCGGATCTTTCAGCCCCTTTGTTCTGTTTCTTAACGTTTTCGAACTTAATAAAATGCCAGATGTGGATTTTTGGATTCTTAGAAAAAGCCCTTAAGAAAGTACGTTAAGAGAAAGCTGGTTTATTTGTTAATTTTTGCTTCCTAGTATTTCTGTATTCTATT
>JAOPTO010000727.1:0-96657 GCA_033822845.1 Tetrapedia diversipes | reverse complement strand
TAGAATTCATTCGATAAGTTTTGTTCATAAAACTAAAGTTCTAATTCAATCTTATTCTTAAACATCATTACTTGAAAGTCTATAGCCTGGATCCGTAAATTGATACCGATATTCTAATAATTTCATGAATTAATATAAAAATACGTTAATCCACGTGCAATTAAATTCATGCGTACTTAAACATACATGAAGTAATTCACGGGTACAGATGTCCTTAATATTACACGCCCTGAGGTATGTGTGTATTTACTTCAGTGAAATACACGTGTATTTCAATATACGGGATATAAGAATCTCTAAACAGCTCGCTCCTCCTGATGTCAAATTATAGTATTTGATGAAAACAATTCAAGGATATATGGATATTCTTCCAAATAACAACCGCAGTCAGTTAACATGAAATTTGAAGAAAAGAAGCGGTCTCAAATATAAAATTTTATCTTCTGTAATTAAATACTGCCCGAGATATTTAAAAAAAAAAAACTATTACTTCTACTGTATTCAATTTTACTGTCATCGCAATGCATTATACTGTGGTAAATATCCCTTACATTAAATTTAAAGTCTAATTTTAATATGGTTGTAAAATAGTTTTCATATTGCGTAAGTACCTTTAGGTTAAGGAAGCGCCATCTAGAGAGATACGCTAATACTTTCTTTGGCGGGGAAAAAACGGTCTCTGGTTCCAGACTTTGTAGGGAATAGACGTTTTTACGCGGATTTAGTAATTGCAAAATTTAAATATTAGCACGATTTATTAATCATAATTATTAATGTATTTTGAAGTTCTTAAAAATACGCATGGCCGAGACGCCACAATACATATCGTGGCGACGAAAGTTATCACTTACGAACCTACCGGTGCTGTGGTTACTACCTTTCGAATTAGAATTTAAATTCAGCGTACATTTATCTTTCTTTCTATTCCTGATCTAACTTGCAAACTATAATCTGCAATCGCTCCAAAAATATATTATATGTGTTACTCATCACTGAATAAATTATACATATATACATTAAACTGTGTGATATTTAATTACGTGGGTACACCTACCACAATTGGTGATCACAATACAAGCTTGCATTTTTCAAACAGTCGGTATTTTTAACGTTTTTCTGACAATGCATGATTCTCTTGAGTTAAGGAACATTTAAAATAAGAAACAACAATTTGAGAATACTCATTAAATATAGATAACCAAAACTATATTTTACAGTATCGAGTGTTTTCAATTTTCCAGTTAATTACTAAAACATATTGTTAATCATGTTATAGTATGACAAAGATATAAAATATGTGTGCATTTCACATATCAGAAGTGCTCCACTTATAAGCTTCTTCCTGGCGAGCTACTTTAGCATTCTGCGCTTCAAACCACCGTTTTTCATATCCATTACTTCTGTCAACTCCATCCCACCTGTGACCAGGTTTAATACCAAAACGATTTGGCATATATGATCCTTCATAGATTTTTCGTTCTGAAAATATATGTAATTGTAAATTTATTAAAACATGATCATAAATATTAATACTTGTAGCAATTAAATCTAGAAAATGTATAATACTTTACCTGGTTTTCTTTTTCCTTCTTTTATCTGTTTTTGTTTAATATATTCTAACATAGGGTCACCTTCTCTTTCTTGCTCTCTAAGTCTCTTGTCCAAATCAGCATCATCTGCATACCTCGCCAGAGGTTTACTCATTTCATAAAGATCATCTTTCAGTTTTTCTTCGCGATCTTCAACTTGTTTTAAACTAAAATAATTAACATGTATTTTTACAACTTGTACTAAAGACATTAATATTTTATTTTATAGACTGAATTTAATATAACGTACCCTTTTCCCCATTTAGCATACTTTTCATCCAATTCCGCTTGGCGCTTCTGTTTCTCGCGTTCTTCTTTTGCTTCTGCTTCCAAATTACGCTTTTTACCAGTTTTAGTATCGCGTACAACAGCAGCTTGACCAACTCCCGTAACTTCTTTGCTAAGCTAAAAAAAAACAGTTTTTTAATTTTCTTAAAATAAAAGTTATCATAAAAAATAAAAGAAGTAAAGGTAATATTTTGTAAGCACCTTACTGAAATGTTTAGCTTCCTGCTTTTTGTATGCTTCTGTTTCTTCTCGCAATGCTTTAGCATCTTGTAATCCTGCTTTTTTACCATCTAATGTTTTCTTCATTCGTTTTTCATTATGTTCTTGATCACTATCCTCGTATTTTGAATTTGTTCTTTTGGTATGAGATCTTTCTCTATGTAGATGACTTTTTGGGTCATTATTATACCTATTATTAATTTTACTTGATTTAGATTTATAGGAATCTCTGTCATTTTTCTTAAATCTGCTTGGATCTGTATCTACATCTCTATTTTTATAGGATAGATTCACATCTGAATCATAATGTCTCATGTTTGATTTGGAATACTTTTCAAATTGTTTATGATTTCTATACTTTTCTATTTTTTCATCTCGATATTCATGCTGTCTTATTGGACTTAAATTGTCATTCCTATTCCTTCTAGCTTCAAGGTATGGATCTTTCTGTCTTTTAAAACTTGATTCATCATTTCTATCATTAAATTTTGAATTTATGTAAACATTTACTTCATTATCATATTTCTTTCTAGGTGGACTCAAATCAGAATCAGAATCCCTTGTTTTATTTTTATGTTTTTTACTCTTTTTCAGCAAACTTAGGTTTAAATCATAATTTTTATTTCTTGATAGACTCAAATCTGAATCAGCATCTTTCCTATTCTGCCTAGGAATACTTACATCTGAATCAGACCTTTTCCTATTTCTTCTAAGAGGACTTAAATCTGAATCAGATTCTTTCCTGCTTTTTCTAGGAGGGCTTAAATCTGAATCATAATTTTTAATCCTCCTAGGTGAACTCAAATCAGAATCATATGTTTTTTCTTTTCTTTTTGCTCTTTCTTTAACTTTATGAGGTGGAGTATCTGTTTCTTGACTATTATCATTGTCAGCATTACTATATATAGTTTTATATTTTTTAGATTTTATCCTAGGTGGACTTAAATCACTATCTTCATCCCTTCTTAATTTTTTATTGTTTTTATTCTTTTGTTTTTTAGATACTCTTGGAGGAGAAATATCATCATCTGAATATTTCTTTTGTTTCCTTGGTAGGTTTAAATCATCATCAGAAATATTTTGAACTTGTTTGGATCGCTTAGGTTCATTGGTTGTACTAGAGATGGTTAAATCGCCACCTTCATCGTCAGCTACAATTTTCCATCTTTTTTTATCTGAGAAATCAACTGGTCCACGTTCATCCACTACACCAGCAATTTGTGGTGCATCTTCTCCGTCGATAAAAATATCAAATTCATTTTCTTCTACTGGTCTCATATTCTTCAGATCTATGTCATCGTCAATGATTTTTACTCTGAAAAACACATCTCAGAATTTGTGCAAAAAAACAGATAATCTTCATTAACAATTTTCTACATATTAAAGTTGTTAAAATCAATATTTCATTTCACAATGTGGTTTAAAATAAGGTATTCCTTTTTATATTTAAACATATCTTCCACATAACATTAAATTAAGGAAATAGTAATAAATAAAATACGTTTAAAATTTATTAATTTATATTTTCAGGAAACTTGCGAAGTAACTACTATAACCTAAAACACAAGGGTTTCATGTTGAAACTAGCAAACCAGGTTACAATGTTTGCAAATTGAGACTTACGTTTTTGCTCCCAGTTTCATCCTTTTCTTTTTCTTTTTTTTCTTGTCATCGCCATCTCCAGAAGACAAATATTTTTTTAAATACCCCTTTTGATCTATAACTTTCTTCTCCATAACAACCTTTTACGTTGCAAGTACTTGTGGTTGCGGGAACTAGCGGACAATACTTCGTGTTGCGTTCATGAGAGGGCATTCTATTAGTTAATTAAATACCATTATAATGATTTTTAAATGCACGTATGTAAGATTACAATTATTGCAATCATCATTTAAAATTAGAATAAAAACTTAAAAATATCAACAATTTCCTGAATTAAAAGTTTTGTAGTTATATTATGCTTTTATTTCGAATTCTTATGTAAAATATATAATTAACACATATAATTTTATGATATGTAAAATAAACAATCTATTTTAAAGTTACATATAAATAATAATATTTTACATATCACTATGTTTACTTAAAATATAACGCATTAAATATCTATAAATGGCATCGATAATCTGGAAAATTCAAACTGAAAATGTTACTAAATCAAAACTAAAAAATAGAAACATTTATTCAAAAATTTATATGTAAATGTACCACATAATTATTAACCATTATAATTATTTTATTTGTATATCATAACTTTCGTGTCCTTGAATGTTTTTTCGCGACTATCGTCGAGTTTCATGAAAAACTGTGTGAACTGTATTTTGGGTATTATATTGCTCAGCGCTGAAGTGACTCGGTGTTTATATAAAAGAGTTCGAATTTTCTCTCCTTCATACCTCAAGACAATACACCGATTATTTGAAATCAAAAAATTAAGGATCTAATCACCGTACGCCCTGAATACCACCTACCCCCGTCCTTGTGCCCGTAGCACGCATTTTAAGAATAAGGGTGGGGTGAGTCACTCGGAACGAGGTTTTCCGATTTTAGACGACGAAGGGAAAATTCCTCTAGGTCCATGTACCTCTTAAGTATGGATATCGGCTGGGCGCCACACAGTGGTCCGAATCAAGAAATCGAGTGACATTTTTGTATAACTTTGTATAACTAACCATAAAAGATAGTATGAAATTTGAACTGACTGATGTTGAGATGCGAAGTTACAAGTAGACTAAATAAAAAAATTATAACAATAATTATTTACTTCAGGAATGAAGACATAACGAATATTTAATTCCGAAAATGACCTTATCGTGGAAATATAGAGATAGGATGTTAATAAAAGTCTGTTAAATGTGTCTTCATCTCTTGTCTTTCTGGAACATTTTCTTGTATGTATGCTCCTGAACTTCTTAAAACCTTTGTTTTGCTGCTTGAGCTTCTTCCGAAAGCTGTCCGACTGGAAGTATGCATTGTTAATAATTTCTGCACCATGTATTAACAGTTTATGCACAGATGCTGGCATATAGTACCAATTATAATGAGTAACATAATATTTCGCTGTTTCTAGTGTATATTGTTTAAACTTTTCAACGTTTATTTTATACGGCGAAGATATTACCTATAATATAATATTGAAATTTCTAATTAACTGAATCAATTTCTGAATCAAGTACATTTGATAGAAAGAATAAATAGAAACAAGAAATAGATTTTAAAAAATTGCATATGACATTAAACGTAATGAAAGTGTTAAAAAATATTTTGCGATATTTATTGATAAAATATTTTAATATAGAATGGACAACTTGCTTGCAATATGACATGAAATTTTTTAATTAATGTTAAATTAATTCCTGTAATTTCACCAGATAATTACACATTTGTAAAAAAAACAACGTGCAGTGTTTCCGTTATTGGAAGAACCCCAGCCTTACTTTACATGGTCAATATACAAGCCCATCTTCTCCATAAATAGTTTTTGGATCTGTTTTTCATTCATTTCACATCTTCTTCATATTATCAGTATTGGCAGTCTACTTTTTGAATGTCATATTATATGCTATATGTAAAAGACATTCTAAACACCTAATCCGTGCATGCAATGATGATATTCCGAAATAATTAAACTCCTTACATAGTTTTGTACCCAAAAAGCTTAAATTGTTCATCTCGGTTGGCGTAGCATGGCAAATATAACGTCACATGGCAGAGGAAGTACTTGTAATTGCATTACAAATTTTGTTGTCTACCATTGTTAATAGCAAACTGTATTCCACCTGAATATTATTTATCTTCAATGATTTTAAATTATTTATTTTATTTTTTATGTAACCTATTTCAGCATTTATAATTTCTTCGCTTTCTTTAATAAATTGAAATCTTATATTTTGCCAAACTATTTTATTATTTAATTTATTTTGCACCCTTAGAGGCATAATAATTATGGTAAATTTGCTTATATTAGGGGGACTGGAAAGTAATGTCGTTCCTGTCATTCGTATAATTAATTTAACGTAACAGTTTCCAACGTGTCAACAATATTGTACTACTTTTTAATGAGTGAAATGAATAAAATATTTATACATCAGGATTGAAACAAATTCCTCTCACTTTTTATTGATCCATTATTTATTATTCTTTTTATCACTAAAAGTTCCATATACTATATAATAAAAAATTTAATTAATAACAATAAATAATAAATAATAATAATTTAATAATAATAACAATAGAATAAATTTAATAACAAATTTTACTTTACTATTTTACTATTTTTGATACTTTATTCTTGTTTAGCATTTTTTAATTTTGGCATTATTGTTTTTAATAATCCAGTATTGTAATTATATGTCTAATAATATACATAGCTAAATTAGATCACTATGTGTGGAATGTCTCTTTGAACGTTTTTTAACTTTATCGTACTTAGAAACATATTATTCATAAATTACATTAAAGCAGTTACATGATCTAAAATAGTTTGTTACGCTTCGTTCGTGTAACTCATTTGACAAATATCTTTCTGATTCTCATTTTTTCCTACATATATAGTATTTTAAAGGGAAAAAATGTTCTTTAAATTTTGTTTAGAATCTGTTTTTAAATTTAATAAAATATAGAAGTTTAATATTTTATAAAAACGAGATTACAAGCGTTATAACTAAGTAGAACGCGGATTTTTATGCACTCATAATTTTTGTTAAGTATGCTTAATAAAATAGAATTGATTTAGAGATATGTTTTATTCTGATTATAACATACAATTTACATTTTTGATATTTTGTATAATATATATTTGCCTGTTATGTGTACTTTGTACTTTTCTGCACATTTGAATATCCTATAAATGCATAAAATCCGTTTGCTAACGAACATATATTCTTTGGTTTAAATAACACATTTTGATCAAATTGTGGATTTTTATGCAAATTCATAATTTTGAAAGCACAATCAAAAGAATTAAATAAGTTGAAAATTTGTACTTTACATTCTATATGTACCAGATATTTGTTTAGAAATTTAAATTATTAATAGCCTATTAATCAATAATGATAACCAATCATGAAAATGTGTATATTTCAACTGCAAAAAATAAACACATCATATATTGTAGTTCAATATATCATGAAAATAAATTTATATTACATTTCTTAAATTGACTATTTTAATATGATGAGACTAAACGAAATAATTTGTTATGTCTTCAAGAAATTGATTTAACAGACTTGAATGAAACTCTAGAAAAAGTGTCGAATCCACCTAAAGTGCCGTAAGTAATTATTTTCTATTAAGAATTATGAGATGGTACATTTTTGTATATTTCAGAGTAATTCCTATGACACCACCAAAATTGTTGGTATCGAAATCTGCATCAATGACGCAGCAACAGTTAATTACAACTAATTCCAGCAAAGAGGATAGCCTGGAACGTAAAATTCTTGCGATGGGTAGTCTAGATTTGGCTGTTGCAATACAATCAATGAACAGTATAGATAATGTTCGTATTTAAAATACATATTTTTGTATTAATTTATTTATACTCATAATTTATAATTCTTTTATAGTTAATAAAATCTCATCAGATTTTGAGTTTAAAATCTAAAGAAGATAAATTTATTGATTCAATAAATATGCAATTAAAACTTCTACAAACTTATCCTTTACAAGAAGAAGGAGTGGATATATTTAAAGGTTTTAGAAATACTTTTATGGTTTTACTAATGGGAAGAATCGTAACTGTAAAATTGTTTACAATTCTATCATACTCGAATTCTTGGAAAAAATGTTCCTTTGATACATTTAAAGTAACTTGTGGATCAAATGATCAGTTTGTTAACAGAGAACAAATTGAATCATTTACATCAAGCAGGAGTCTATTATCATGTAATTAACAACATTGTTTGTAAAATAATAGACAACTCAAACCATACCACTATCATATGGTAATTATTTTATAAAAGTTTTGCATTTGTATTAAAATTGATGATGTTTTTAACTTATTAACTCCATATGTTTTTTAATCCTTTTAATACTTACTGTTTTAATAAAATTATTTCATGAATGTGCTGAGTCTACTACATCGAAATACGAAGAGTTAGTTATGAAGTGCTTATGGAAAATAGTGAAAACGATTCCTAATTGGGCTGCAGACTTAGATTATAATACCATACTTTTAGAAGTACATCGATTTCTTAAGATACACCTTTTCTGTTATATGTGTATGTATCCAACTTTATTTGAAATAAATATTTACGAATACATAATTTATAGGACTATCCGAGTATATGGTGGAGGAAACGAAAATCTGACATCCCATTACGAACAATTAAAACAGTTCTCCATAGCATGACGCGTGTGAAAGGAAGTACAATACTAAATCATTTAACCCAAATAAATGATACAAATCAGTCGGAATTACATTCTTATCTCATCAGACTAATTGCGGTTAGTTAATTAAATATGTGTAAAATAATAGACATTATGAAATATAACAAATTTTAATTTTACATAATATTTAATAGACTTTCAAACGAGACGAAATTAGTAGCAATCCTAGTACAATTGGAACATCCAGTAGCACTGGAAAAACTGAAGAACACTTATCAAAATCCACCCATCAACAATTATCCGAAATATTTAAAAAGATTGGATCTAAAGAACATATACAAGAGGTATATATGTTAATAAAAAATGTATTCTTCATATTATCTTGATAAACTTTTTTTATACTATGGTAACACGCTCCGTGCCAAGCCATTTATGCCTGACTTGTCGTTCAGGCTATTTGATATTTTGAGTAAATGCACCATTAAATGTAATTATTAAATATTGTATATATAACAATGAAATAAACTTATGTGTATATTACATTTATTATATGTGTATATTGAATATTGCTTATTAGCTTGCGCGAAAGATTCTGATCTTTTCGCACTTGATTAATATTTCTTAATTCTTGTTCTGTAAAATTTTGGAAGAACTGACGCGACTTCACCAAAAGAGGCTACACATTGGCTTCAGGATATTGAAGTTTAAAATCATAAAGTTGCATCATGCCCCGTATAATGCACACAATTAACACGTTCCGTGCCACGTGTACCACCGGTGGTACACGGAATCATATTTATTTAATGCGCTGAAAACATATTTTATTACAAATATAATTCTGTAAACTATATTTCTACCTAAAAAATGAAGCATTATACAGGATGCAGCATAGAGCAAAACACATAAGTTTATTTCATTGTTATATATACAATATTTAATAATTACATTTAATGGTGCATTTACTCAAAATATCAAATAGCCTGAACGACAAGTCAGGCATAAATGGCTTGGCACGGAGCGTGTTACCATAGTATAAAAAAAGTTTATCAAGATAATATGAAGAATACATTTTTTATTAACATATATACCTCTTGTATATGTTCTTTAGATCCAATCTTTTTAAATATTTCGGATAATTGTTGATGGGTGGATTTTGATAAGTGTTCTTCAGTTTTTCCAGTGCTACTGGATGTTCCAATTGTACTAGGATTGCTACTAATTTCGTCTCGTTTGAAAGTCTATTAAATATTATGTAAAATTAAAATTTGTTATATTTCATAATGTCTATTATTTTACACATATTTAATTAACTAACCGCAATTAGTCTGATGAGATAAGAATGTAATTCCGACTGATTTGTATCATTTATTTGGGTTAAATGATTTAGTATTGTACTTCCTTTCACACGCGTCATGCTATGGAGAACTGTTTTAATTGTTCGTAATGGGATGTCAGATTTTCGTTTCCTCCACCATATACTCGGATAGTCCTATAAATTATGTATTCGTAAATATTTATTTCAAATAAAGTTGGATACATACACATATAACAGAAAAGGTGTATCTTAAGAAATCGATGTACTTCTAAAAGTATGGTATTATAATCTAAGTCTGCAGCCCAATTAGGAATCGTTTTCACTATTTTCCATAAGCACTTCATAACTAACTCTTCGTATTTCGATGTAGTAGACTCAGCACATTCATGAAATAATTTTATTAAAACAGTAAGTATTAAAAGGATTAAAAAACATATGTAGTTAATAAGTTAAAAACATCATCAATTTTAATACTAATGCAAAACTTTTATAAAATAATTACCATATGATAGTGGTATGGTTTGAGTTGTCTATTATTTTACAAACAATGTTGTTAATTACATGATAATAGACTCCTGCTTGATGTAAATGATTCAATTTGTTCTCTGTTAACAAACTGATCATTTGATCCACAAGTTACTTTAAATGTATCAAAGGAACATTTTTTCCAAGAATTCGAGTATGATAGAATTGTAAACAATTTTAGTTACAATGCAATTTATAATGTACTACTTCACATATATTATGCAGTGAAATTCAAGGACGCGGAGCTTGAGTTATATTGACGATGTGAATTGTAGTTTTTGTCGATCTTCTTGTTTGAAAATGTATTTCTTACTGTCGTGACTGAGTCGCTGCCACCGACCACAAACCACCTCTTTATTGACAAACTCGCTGATTGATACTTCCAGATTTGGAAAAATACCAATTAGCGAGCCTAAAATATGTGAAGCACTCCCCCTTGAACTCTTAGTTCGCTTCTGGAGGAGGGGTATTGCCATGCTAGTTGTGAGAGTGGTAATACCCATTAGAAACGATGGAAAATTCCTTCGGGTTCTGACCTTCGGTTTTTTACCGTTACAAATGTGTGCCAGAACCCTTCACAAATTCCCCCTTTAGGGCATGTCCTCGGCTACTAAGAGCGAGAGAAGCGAAAATCTAAGCACTTGAAGCTTAAAACTATTCCTTCTTTTGCCAGGTCATAAATTAATCTTTCAACTTCATCCCAATAAACTGAAATCCTAAACTCAAAAATAGCCTTCGTTCCGTATCCGTGTCATAAACTATGGAGTTGGTAACACGACGGTGTTGACGCATTATGCGTCTCAACACATTTTTTTCTAGAATTTTATTCAAGTCTGTTAAATCAATTTCTTGAATAACAGGAATCTTATACTTCACAGGTGCATTTCATTCAACTCTTAGTAAGAAATCCATATCGAGTTCAAATGGACCTGATATTTTTGGTGGTATCGATGTTGCAGAACCTCTGAAAATTAAAGTTACATAAAATTAATGACATTTATTATACATGTAACATTAATCTAACATCTTCAAATATCTTTAACGAACCAGTTTCAAATTCTAAGTTTAAAACGTATCTACTATTTTTTATAAATTTAAAAAAAATTTTTTCTATCAAACAATAAATATATGACTGTGTTCAGTAACAACATAAAATAAATTCACACAATTGCAGTTGAAACAAATTAATCTATTAACATGTAACTACATGTTATTATTTCCCAATATACATGCCACCATACATATAAAGAACACTGAAAAGAAATCAGAAGAAGCAAAAATATTCTCATACTGTTTTCACGATCATTTAATCGTGATCAATTAAATTAATCAAGTAAATAACAGTGTCTGTTATGTGTAGCCTGGAGAATCACTAAAGGCAAATTCCTGCGAATATAAATTTAAAATTAAAAAAAATAGAAACAATAAAATAAAATTATCAAAAATATTGTATTAAAACTGTTTAAAGATAATATTAATAGTCTTATTGTTATTAAAAGTAGTAATCATTAAACAAAACAATAGTATTAAAAGAGATAAAGTTAGTTATGTGAAATAGAAATAATCAATATCGTAAAGTAAAAATTGTAACATTAAATAGAATTTTATTTACCAGAATAGTTAAAAAAATATTGAAGACTTAATGCAAAAATATACAAACATGTAATATTATACTTACAGTTCATTCAGTGGAGGTGGTGCAGCAGGCTGCAGCTCAGGTACTTCTTCATTTTCTTCTCCATATTCTGCTTTAACATCTTCATTGGAAGGAGCAGATGTGTTTGTAAGTATAGAAAGTCTGTTGGGAAAAGTCAATTTTATTGGGCGATTTTCAGCAGCTCTTTCAATGCACTCATCCAATAACGATCGATATGTCATATAAACATATCTGCCAATAATGTTTTGTTCACGTTTACGGTATACATAAGTTCTTTGAGAAGTTCGACATATTCTTTTCTAGGTGTTGTGAAGTTCCATTTTAAAACCTTCAACTTTTGTTCATCAATCACCCTTTGATGTTTAAGATTATTGGTAACCAATAAAGGACTTACATCCTCATAATCATCTTTCTTACAAACACTGCCTGGCTTTGAAGTTGATTTACTTTGTTTAAATTTTACAGCTACTTTTACAGTTTTTGAAGCTCCAGCACTTTTAACCACTTTTTGATTGTCCTTTTCTGGTACTTTCTTTTCCAGTAGAGGTTTTATAGGCGAATTCAGTCGTGATTTATCCAACGCAGCAAGAACTACCGTTCGTGATCCAGGTTTTAGTTTTTCTATATTCTTAGCCATTATTTCATAAGAAAGATGAATCATAAGTCCTAAAACTGCATGTTGAGCATTTTTTCTTACATCAGAATTACGATCTTCTAAATTATTATATAAACATGGAAGACACACAAGAAGTTCTTCTTTTGAAATTTGTTTTACAGGTATCAAGGGTAATTTTTGTGCTAGCCAACTCCAAACCTCGGATCTAAGTATGGGAGACCCAGATTTTAAAGCATCTCCAATTATTTCACCATCAAAAAATTCTTTGTATCCACACTGATCTCCCCACGTGTTTATGCAAGAAATAGCTGCAGTTCTTATCCAGTTTTTATTATCGCCCAAACATTGTAGAAAACCAGGGAAAAGGACTCGAACATGTTGCTTAGCTGTAGAGCCCATGGCTATAGCTAATATTTGACATATGCCTAAAGTCGACTGTGCTATTTTACTATTACTATCGATCAGTCGTAATGCTAAACTTTGCGGTAAGTCACCAATTGGGCCTTTTATGAATTTCGCCTCCGATATAATAGTATTTACTTTTTGTAAGCCTTCATTTCGTACCTAATTTAAACAACATTTATTTGGTGATTTTTCGTTCCAGATATTAAACAGTATTATATTTACCTTCCAGTTTTTATCGGATAATTCGTTAAGAAGGCTTTCTGTAATTTGATTACTAATATCAATACGTGGAATAAGATTATTAATATCAAATTCACTGTTACTACTAGTTTTTTTATGCATCTCTATATCTTCGTCATCGCTGCTTATTTTATCCTTTTTATTTTTCGTTCCACGAACTGGTACAGGTGGTGTCTCACCATTACGCTAAAATACAATAATTTATATTAACAGCATTATTACCATTACACATGCAAAATTTAGTACGTCTACAGAATTATTACATATTTATCATAAACAATTATTTATTATTTTAATAACAACCTTACCTTTTCACATTCCTGTTCAATTTGTTGACGCAATGCAGGCTTCTCATTGTCAAAAAACATGAGTAATGGTTTACCCATAAATAAATATAATGTGCCTAACAGTGTAATAGCTGCAGTACGGACACCAGGGTTCGTAGCAGTAATTGCTTTTTTAATATTTTCCATTAAAGATTTGACGTTGATACTAAAACGTATGTATTGCATGTTACATGTATATGTTATTTATAGAAAAATCTGTTAAATATATTATCACTTACACACAACCAAATTCTGTAAGACCTCTGCATAACAATGCTAATGTTTCTTGTTGAATTTTAGGATTTTTCTGATTAAAAGCAAATATTACTATTTCATCTGCTACATATTCCAAACTTGTTGCTTCTGCTATTGCTAAAAGTGTTTCACCTGCGATTGTGCTATTTTTCGCATCTCCCAATTTTTCAGTTATATCCATAATACAATATTCACAGACAGTGCTACAAAAAAATGTAATTATATAATAATATACCGTTGACATTATTATAATACAATATTTGATGCAAATCATACATTGAAAATGAAAAATTCTTTGCTAAAGGCTTCACTATTTCTAATCGTAATTTCAAAATTTGGAAGTTGTTATCTACAATATAGACTATAGTCATGTATAGTAGCGAAAGGGTTAACCCAACAAATTATTCTGAAATATATTACCTTATGCACGCATCGTTCTTCTAATGGCAATTTAACATATTCTTGTTCCATGTTTTAAAATCTATGTAGACAATTAATAAAATACTTTTATTTCCATTAATAAATCATATAAATATGATAATAATAAAGCTAAAATATACACAATTTACAATAAATATATACATGTACATATAAGTTTAACATGATACAATTATGGAAAAATATAAAGACTAAATTCTTATTAAATACTATGTTCAATTCTGCAAATAAAGAAATGCCGTAAGCTGAATGCCAGTGAGGCCTGTGAAGAGCTTTCCGTGACCGTTGAATCTTTACATTTAATTTTAAAATACAAGTTTCCGTTGTAACCGTCAAACTGAACGCAAATAAATAACTGTATTTTTTCAAACTACCAATTTCTGAACCCGGTCAATGTTGCAGTTTACCAGTTCAATCGAAAGAGTTTATCTATTTTAATTACTTATTTTTTCATTTCTTTTTCTTATAGTGTAACACAAACTTAAACATTAGTATTTAATTGATAAAAACATAATTATTGTTATCATAGATTTATTGTAAATTGCATTTCGTAATACTTAATTTTATAATTTTTACATATAACAATATTTAATACGTATTAACATTAAAATATTAAACAAATATTAAATTATATTTTCATTTTGTTTGACAAAAATAATTTATATAAATATTAATACACATAAATATTCATAATAACTTTCTATTAATAATTAATAAATTTTTGTTGCGTCTTTACTAACATATTACTACTGTTCTCGAACGACGTCCGTTTAAGTGCGTGCTGTCAGAACTTATAATCTGAGAACTTTACCGGTAATTGTTCTGTGTGGCGTACCACCCATCAACGGTTGGCAGGACAAAAAATGAATACAGAAATAACCACCGTCATGCACGGTGTTCGAGTTGGAACACTCGATTTGCCGGATCAATTCGGATTCAAAATATCGAAAACAGCAAATGGTCAAGATTGCGAAGTATTTAAACATAGAGAGAAAAAAATGACAGGGCAGAAGTGAAATAGAAATATTAGTAGATAAACAGCATCGCCTAACCGCGATTCCAAACATGAACGCGTGCAAGTCAGCGAGTCAAATATATATGAGCTCAGCGTTTCGGACGACTTTGGGAAATCAAGAGGGAAAACAAATAAAAGTCCTCTCTTGCTCTTGAAGCGCTGAAATCCGACTGTGTGGTAAACAAGACTGCGGCACATGCTGCACGATGTCTTGACTGCGAGGACATACTTATTTTTATTTTTCGATATACAAGGTGCTTTCTTGTAATGAAAAAATGTTTCGGAAGGTTTTTATCGCAGAAGAACCATAAACTAAGACCACGGTTTAATAATTTATAAAGATTTTTCTTTTGAATCTCACGCCATTGTTAACACAATTGCATCTAAACAGTTGAATAGATGTCAATGAAATTTTATATCTTATATCTATTTAATTTTATATCTGTTTATATTTTCCTTTTAAGATGTAGTTAAATTATGAGCAAAATTAGTTCATAAACAGTGATGGTTTTCTCTTAAAGCTACAGGACTGAATTTTATTTCCCAAATATAAAACTGTTGTTCATATTTAAACATTTCTGTATTTTTAAAGAGTACATATTTTGGTAATTATCTGTTAAATGGTCCTCACCTTCGATTTGGATGATTTTCAAATATATTTTGAAGGGTTTTATATAGATCAACTTTTTGTTTGAACAAAAATTGCGGTCTAAATGTTTCCGAAATATTTACGAAAAATTATTACTAATAGATAGTGTGTGCGAGAACGCTTATCTCCTTTTTCAATAAACAGACCGCGGCCACCGACAATTAACTAATAAAACTACATATAATGGGTTAACTTTTAACATAAAAAAATAGAAATTTCGAAATTATGATTTAATTAGATCAACAAGAATAAAAAAGTGATTAAACTGCAACTTTTTAATTTTTTTGCTCTTTTGAATTCAATTCTATTGACAACCTAATCCCAATCCAAATTTAAAAGTAGGCCCGTTATCGTATGTATCAATTAATTCTATGTCACTGCGATCCGTTTATGGAAAGAAACCATAAGCGTTCACGCAGCATTACCACGGTCATGCACGTATAGGCAGAATGTAATATATTGTAGCAGTAGCAATATTTTGTCGTAAATATTTTGTAAACTAAACTCGACCGTAAAAATTCGTTCGGAACTAAACGTGGAATTCTTTCTATACAGACGTTAGTAATACATCGTTTTCGTCGAGCAGTCATCGTAATCAAATGTCACTATAAACTCCCGGAATATTCATTAGAATAATTAATTAGTTTTAGTAATTAGATTAGATTCGGGTTATTTTTATTTTTATTTTTAGTAGCAGGTAATTTTTATAGAGTCCCTCGATTTAAAACAATGCTATAAGTTAGTGGTAAAAGTTTGACTAAGATGGGCTAGTGCGATAACTTCTACTCTAAAAGTTAAAACGAATGCGCTAAAATATTGTCTATATTTAAGCACTTCTAACTCGAAAATGTGATAAGTTTTTTGAAATCTCTTTTTTACAAAAATAAAGTCTATACTTCTATATATAAAATCTGTGAAATACGTGATAATTATATATTAACATCATCATCTTCTACGAAGACCAACGTACACTAATAAACAGCATTTTTAGAGACGGTAAAAATTGTCAACTTCGGCACAAATATTATCAGATTCAAACAATATTTATTTACAAATGAAGTTTTAAACAACGATCTACAAGGTTTATAAATCTAATGATACTAAGAATTAAATTATTAGTTAGTCAATTAGAGTTAGTCAAGATTTTGAATTTTTTCGCGACCAGATAGTCGTTTTCATCCACTATGCGATGGGTACGTTAACAGTAAAATTGAATACAGTAGAAGCAATAGCTTTTTTTAAATATCTCGGGCAGTATTTAATTACAGAAGATAAAATTTTATATTTGAGACCGCCTCCTTTTTTCAACTTTCATGTCAACCGACTGCGGTTATTATTTGATAGAATATCCATATATTCTTGAATTGTTTTCATCAAAACGTTAAAAATACCGACTGTTTGAAAAATGTAAGCTTGTATTGTGATCACCAATTGTGGTAGGTGTACCCACGTAATTAAATATCACACAGTTTAATGTATATATGTATAATTTATTCAGTGATGAGTAACACATATAATATATTTTTGGAGCGATTGCAGATTATAGTTTGCAAGTTAAATCAGGAATAGAAAGAAAGATAAAAGTTGTACGCTGAATTTGAATTCTAGTTCGAAAGGTAGTAACCACAGCACAGGTAGGTTCGTAAGTGATAACTTTCGTCGCCACGATATGTATTGTGGCGTCTCGGCCATGCGTATTTTTAAGAACTTCAAAATACATTAATAATTATGATTAATAAATCGTGCTAATATTTAAATTTTGCAATTACTAAATCCGCGTAAAAACGTCTATTCCCTACAAAGTCTGGAACCAGAGACCGTTTTTTCCCCGCCAAAGAAAGTATTAGCGTATCTCTCTAGATGGCGCTTCCTTAACCTAAAGGTACTTACGCAATATGAAAACTATTTTACAACCATATTAAAATTAGACTTTAAATTTAATGTAAGGGATATTTACCACAGTATAATGCATTGCGATGACAGTAAAATTGAATACAGTAGAAGTAATAGTTTTTTTTTTTTAAATATCTCGGGCAGTATTTAATTACAGAAGATAAAATTTTATATTTGAGACCGCTTCTTTTCTTCAAATTTCATGTTAACTGACTGCGGTTGTTATTTGGAAGAATATCCATATATCCTTGAATTGTTTTCATCAAATACTATAATTTGACATCAGGAGGAGCGAGCTGTTTAGAGATTCTTATATCCCGTATATTGAAATACACGTGTATTTCACTGAAGTAAATACACACATACCTCAGGGCGTGTAATATTAAGGACATCTGTACCCGTGAATTACTTCATGTATGTTTAAGTACGCATGAATTTAATTGCACGTGGATTAACGTATTTTTATATTAATTCATGAAATTATTAGAATATCGGTATCAATTTACGGATCCAGGCTATAGACTTTCAAGTAATGATGTTTAAGAATAAGATTGAATTAGAACTTTAGTTTTATGAACAAAACTTATCGAATGAATTCTATATTGTGATATAGAAAATAAAACACTGTGTTTACATCTATTGATAACAATTGAAATCTTTCGTAAATTAATGCCGACATTTTAAAAATTACGTGAATTCAGATAAAAATGTATTAATTTATGGATAGACGTGTTCTTAATAATGACGTACTGAAGTACTGCGCGTATGTGAAATGCATGTGAATACGTATGAGTCCTATACGTGTTCAAAACAATGATCCTTAATTTACTGACAACTCTGAGTTCGTTTCTCTCGACATGAAATTCATTTAACAGATTAAATTAATGTAGATTAATTATTGTAAATTAATCGTTATCATCATTTTTACGCTCTCAACACATTCAGTTATTTATGTAAAAAATAACGAAGAGGATTTCAGAGAGTAGTTACTTATATCAAGATTTTTGTTACCATTTTATTAGTCAGAATTCCTTCGCAAGTAAGCGGACTATCAGGTACACAAAAATGAACAGAAACAATAATAATTTGTTTAATTTTAGACATGGTTCTGTAAATACATGTGCATAAACAGTATGAAAAAGGGAACAAATGAAACGATATAATACGAACTATTGATGAAAACATTTGTCGACGATTTGACTGTGTCGATGAAAACAGTGTTGATATAAGCCAATGTCGATCAAATCGTGTGGATCAACAGGGTGGTGTCGGTAAAATAGTTATCGATGCTTCCAGGGTAACCCTACCGACGGTCACCGGTGGATTTATAATACTTTTATTGTTTATATAATATACAGTTAAGACTTTAAGCATGATAACATGGTCACTCTTAGTTTTTTAAATTTTAATTTAATTTACTTTTAATTATATGAATTTTGCACTATGAATATTTACAAGAGCTCTGGTATGAATTATAAAAATCGGGAATGTACTATGCAACTGTTTTTTAATAAATAACACTGTGGAACAAATTTAAACTTTTTTTCTGTTTTGCAATATGTATTGGGTGATTGTTATAGGGCTAAGCTACCTAAACAAGAATCCGGAAGTAGAATTGCTCTATCACCCTCAGTTTTCAAAAAACACGAATTTTTGTAAAAAAAAGTAGATCTTCAGCAAAAACGAGGTATTGCGTCGAAACTAAAAATGTTAGACAGGTCTAACTCGGCTGAAAAGATAGAGGAGAGATTCCTGAATATGCCAGTGTGAATAGTTATAATTTTTTAAGCTTTTACTTAGTTATAAATAACAGTCAAAGTTTAAAAAAGCACCGAAATTCGTAATTTTCTGATATTTTCTCCGATATTTTCTCATATTTACGAATAGTTCGATGTCTAGCATAAAAATACTACATAGCATCGGATTCTGTAGACTTTTCTGAAGTAGAAACCATGCAACAGAAATGGTAAAGCGATTTCGAAGTCGAACAGTTCGAGAAAAGATTCATCGGCAACGCAGATACGACATTTTGCCGCTATGCGGCCCATCGCCCGCTTGTCTCCGAAACCGCTGCTGCAGCAGTGCCGTAGCTACGCGTGAGCAGTCGTGACACCGATCACATAGTAAACTAGTTCAATAACTTTCTGTGCGTAATGTTAAATTTTGTCTAACATTCTAATAAATTCTAATAAATATTAATACCGTCTTAATAGTAATGACCAAATTATGAGAATACTTTTTAATTTACTTCGGTTAACAAAAATTTCAACAAAAATATTGGTTTGATTAAAAACAAACACGGCATACAGAAACCAAACACAAAACACTTAAGAATCTAGTAGACGATAAAGGAGCAAAGCATTAGCGACAAGCAAACAGGAAACGAGTTGACATCGAAAATATTACAAGTAATTTTTAACTCTATATACCTCAAATTCTTTTACAACTGAACATGTTTTTAATCAAACCAATATTTTTGTTGAAATTATTGTTAACCGAAGTAGATTAAAAAGTATTCTCATAATTTGGTAATTACTATTAAGAATGTATTAATATTTATTAGAATTTACTAGAATGTTAGAAAAAAATTTAATATTACGCACAGAAAGTTATTGAATTAGTGTACTATTTGATTGGTGTCACGACTGCTCACGCGTAGCTACGGCACTGCTGCAGCAGCGGTTTCGGAGACAAGCGAGCGATGGGCCGCATGGCGGCAAAATGTCGTGTCTGCGTTGCCGACGAATCTTTCCTCGAATTATTCGACTTTGAAGTCGCTTTTCCATTTCTGTTGAATGGTTTCTACTTCAGAAAAGTCTACAGAATCCAATGCTGTTTAGTATTTTTATGCTAGGCATCGAACTATTTGTAAATATGAGAAAATATCGGAAAAAATATCAGAAAATTACGAATTTCGATGCTTTTTTAAACTTTGACTGTTATTTATAACTAAGTAAAAGTTTAAAAAATTATAACTATTCACACTGACATATTTAGGAATCTCTTCTCTATCTTTTCAGCCGAGTTAGACCTGTCTAACATTTTTAGTTTCGACGCAATACCTCGTTTTTGCTGAAGATCTACTTTTTTTACAAAAATTCGTGTTTTTTGAAAACTGAGGGTGATAGAGCAATTCTACTTCCGGATTCTTGTTTGGGTAACTTAGCCCTATAACTATCACGTAATGGTTATAAGAAAACAAAAATCGTGTTGATCAGTGTAATTAGGAAAAGTTTTGATCGATAATTAAAATTACATAAAATAATAAATAAGATGCAAAACTAATTTTGTTTACCTTGAATCATTTTGTGCTATTTACTAACCATAAACTAAATCACATATTACGCGATACAAGAAGTCGAGGCACAAAAAAAGTTTCAATGCTTGATCTTATTTTAATCTGAAAGATTTCACAAATTTGTTAATGAAATTTTTATTCATAAAAATCTAGTAATAACGCTTAACAATTTTTTTTGTACACTTTAAGGTTTGGCTTCTCAGTGAGCAACAAATGTTATTTTGTTACTGTTCCGCGGTTTTCGAGAAGGTCGCCGCTTGTTGCCGTAATTTCTTCATGTTTCTGTTACAAGTGACAATGTCATCGCTAGATGCTTGTTTCCATTTGCTACCTAAAGAAATGTTTCTTCAGTCTGGAATTGTAAATTGGGACAATGATTTAATCCTAAAATTAATTGAGTAATACCGTTTTACCATTTTATCGGCATAATTTCTAATCAAAATAATAAATCCAGGAATATAAAAAGAGGTGAGTAAAGAGAGATCCGCAGCATCCTTGTATGCCAAAAAATAAGTATAATAGGCAGTCAAGATCCCGCGTGGCTTGCACCGTCTTGCTTGCCACATGGGTTGGATTTCAGTGCTTCAAGAGCGAGAGAGAAAGATTTTATTCGACTTTTCATCCGAAACGTTGAGCTCACGCGACTCGTGCGACAGTGTATATAGTGGAAAGGGGTGTACTCGGACATAACAGTGCCGTCTATCTTCTAATATTTCTATCTCTCTTCTCCTCCATCATTTTTTCTCTTTATTGTTTCAACGCTTCGCGATCTCGACCTTTTGCCGTTTTCGATATTTTGAATTTCAATTGATTCGACATATCGAGCATTCCAATTCAAACACCGTGCATGACGGAGGTTATTTTTGTGTATATTTTTTGCCCTGCCAACCGTTGATGGGTGGTACGCCACACAGAATAATTACCGGTAAAGTTCTCAGATTATAAGTTCTGACAGCACGCACTTAAACGGACGTCGTTCGAGAACAGTAGTAATATGTGAGTAAAGACGCAACAAAAATTTATTAATTATTAATAGAAAGTTATTATGAATATTTATGTGTATTAATATTTATATAAATTATTTTTGTCAAGCAAAATGAAAATATAATTGAATATTTGTTTAATATTTTAATGTTAATACGTATTAAATATTGTTATATGTAAAAATTATAAAATTAAGTATTACGAAATGCAATTTACAATAAATCTATGATAACAATAATTATGTTGTTATCAATTAAATACTAATGTTTAAGTTTGTGTTTCACTATAAGAAAAAGAAATGAAAAAATAAGTAATTAAAATAGATAAACTCTTTCGATTGAACTGTTTTACCTCTTTCGGTAAACTGCAACATTGACCGGGTTCAGAAATTGGTAGTTTCAAAATATACAGTTATTTATTTGCGTTCAGTTTGACGGTTACAACGGAAACTTGTATTTTAAAATTAAATGTAAAGACTCAACGGTCACGGCAAGCTCTTTACAGGCCTCACTGGCATTTAGCTTACGGCAATTCTTTATTTGTAGAATTGAAAATAGTATTTAATAAGAATTTAGTCTTTATATTTTTCCATAATTGTATCATGTTAAACTCATATGTTCATGTATATATATTTATTGTGTGTATGTTCTAGCTTTATTATTATGACATTTATATGATTTATTAAAGGAAATAAAAGTATTTTATTAATCGTCTACATAGATTTTAAAACATGGAACAAAACATGGAACAAGAATATGTTAAATTACCATTAGAAGAACGATGCGTGCATAAGGTAATATATTTCAGAATAATTTTTTGGTTTAACATTATTCCTACCACGACCGATCAAATGACCGTTCTTAAAATTTTTATTAGAATTTCATATCTACAACGTAATTGAATCGTCTTTAAACTTCAATCTTTTTCTCAAATATATGAATAATACATTTTTTAATGTTTACTTCTTTTTTCATTTATTTTCTGAGAAAAATTTGTAGTCTGTCTAACGTGGGAATGTCGCGGTAGGAATAGGTATACATGAAGTGTCGGTAGGAATAGTGTTAATATTTAATCTAGCACACATGATTTTTCAAATTATTTTGTTAATCATTATCACTATGTAGTTATGGAGAGCACGCTTGCATGGTTATATGGAATGCGTGAATACATTCCAATGTATCGATGATGAAAAGTCCCCGGAGTGGAATAAATTTTTAGGATTTATTAAGAAGTTTGTATTGGATAGTAATGCAGTTGCTCAAGAAAAAGGACTAGAAGCGGTGTTAGCTTTTATTGAAAATGCTGCAGTAGCAGGAAAGTAAGTACTATGCATCAAAATAATTAAACATTTAAATTAGTAAAGTTTCCAGCATATGTCTTTGCGAAATACATTGATGATATTTTAAGCCTTTTGGCGACATTACATACTTCTGATATTATAGGACAGTTGGTGATGTTATGAATGGAATAGTTACGAAATGTATTGCTGCACCTAAAGCAAAGACAAAAGAACTGGCAGTACAAATAACATTGATGTATATAGAAATTGAAAAGCAGGAAGCTGTGCAAGATGAATTATTAAAAGGCACGGAAGCAAAAAATCCAAAAATTGTTAGTGCATGTATTTCTGCATTAACATTGGCTTTAAGGTATAATATTATATGTACTATTGATTATAAGAATTAAGAATATGATGTTGTTTAACATTTATTGTTGTATTGATATAACTAATATAACTAATATAGCTTTATCGATTTCTTTCTTAATGTTACAGGCAATTTGGACCAAAAGTAATTAATATAAAGCCTTTAGTAAAAAAAATTCCTGGTTTTCTTGAAGATAGAGACAAAACTGTTAGAGATGAAGGCAAATTCATGGTTATAGAAATATATAGGTATTTCTTTTATATATCATAAGATTTGTTAATAAATATTTATTTGATATGTTGTTTTACAATATATAGATGGATAGGTGCTCCATTGAAACAACAGCTGAATACATTGAAGCCAGTACAAGTTACAGAATTAGAAACAGAATTTAATAATTTAAAACAAGAAAAAGTTGTACCTACTCGATTTTTAAAATCACAGAAACCAAAAGCTATATGCGTTACAGATTGTGCAAGCGATATTGGTGAAGGTGAAGAATTTTGAAATTACATGCAATGATTTTATGTTCTTGTTTTTAATTAAAAACTTTTGTTATGTTTAAGGTGGAAAAGGTGATGCTGATGGTGGTTTAGCTCCAGAAATTGATCCTTATGAATTATTAGAACCTATTGATATACTTTCCAAACTTCCAAAAGATTTTTATGAAAAAATTGAAGCTAAAAAATGGCAAGACCGGAAAGAGGCTTTAGAAGCCTTAGAAACTCTTGTTAAAAACCCTAAATTGGAAAATGGTGATTATGGAGATGTAGTAAGGGCTTTAAAAAAGGTATGTAATATATATGTTATTCTTGTCCTACAACCATTGCTATTTTATTTATTTTTATACTTTATAAATAGATCGTATCCAAAGATACTAATGTAATAGTTGTTGCATTAGCTGGAAAATGTCTAACAGGGTTAGCAACTGGTCTCAAAAAACGGTTTCAATCTTATGCAACAGCATGTCTATCATCAATTTTAGAAAAGTTTCGTGAAAAGAAGCAAATTGTAGTACAAGCACTTAGAGAAGCTGCCGATGCTATTTTCCTTAGTGTAAGTATAAATAACAAGTGACAAAATCAAGTGAGATTCAATTGAGTCATACTTTGTATAAATAGTGTAATATTACTTTTTATACATATATTAGGTATCTATTGATATTATATTAGATGATACACTTGCTGCATTAGAAAATAAAAATCCTGCAGTAAAAGCAGAAACCGCTGCTTATTTAGCACGATGTTTTTCACGTACCCCACCGTTAAGTTTAAATAAAAAGTTATTAAAGGCTTATACCGTTGTACTTCTAAAAACTTTGAATGAACCAGGTACGTTTTGAAATGTATTATTTAAGCATTTATTTAAATGTATATCTACTACTTTCTTTGCTTTAGATCCAACTGTTCGAGATAGTTCTGCCGAGGCTCTAGGCACAGCTACTAAATTAATCGGTGAAAAATCGATGATGCCATTTCTTACAGATATAGATAACTTAAAAATGACTAAGGTATCTTAGCACAAAAATTTCACAACTTTTTATCTAAGACTAATTAAACTTTCTGCATATGTTTTGTTTTTCTTTATTAGATAAAAGAATGTGCAGAAAGAGCTGTAATACATGTTAAAGTTCCTAGTGTATCAAAAGTGGTCACAGAAAGACCAAATACCGCCCCAAGTAAAATTGAATCAACAACAAAGACCAAAGAGCCAGAGTCAAAAGCTATGAGAAGACCTAATACGTGTACAGTTAAAAGACCTCCTTCTAAGAAACCATCTGCTTCCTCATTAACTAATTTAGGTACACAATAAAATTTAACATGGTAATAGAAAATTTAATCGTTTCATTTTTATCATTCGTTACAGCAGCTTCTAAAAAGTTATCCTCTACCAAACTTCAAACAGAAAAGAATTATAGCATTGAAGAAATAGAAGAAATGGCTATCCAGCTTCTACCAGGTGATATTGTTTCTGGTCTTATTGATAGTAATTGGAAAACACGTTTAATTGCAGCTGAACAACTTCTAGAGGTAGTTAGAATATTTATTCAATCTATACTGGTACATACAATACTAATATTATAGTTAATATTAATTAACAAATAACATAACGTTGTTGTAGTTTGTAAAACAAATGGATGCAACAGAAATACCAACACAACTCATTGTTCGAATTTTAGCGAAGACACCAGGCTTTAAGGATAAGAATTTTCAAGTTTTGAAATTACGATTAGAAATAGTGAAGTCTTTAGCAGAGAATTGTTCATTTTCAATGTATGATTTGCATCAAATATTGTATTATAATAATGTCAATGGTACATTATTATATAATTATATTTTTTGTAGCACTGTCTGTGAATATTGTATTATGGATATAACTGAAAAATTGGGAGATGCGAAAAATAGCACAATCGCAGGTGAAACACTTTTAGCAATAGCAGAAGCAACAAGTTTGGAATATGTAGCAGATGAAATAGTAATATTTGCTTTTAATCAGAAAAATCCTAAAATTCAACAAGAAACATTAGCATTGTTATGCAGAGGTCTTACAGAATTTGGTTGTGTGTAAGTGATAATATATTTAACAGATTTTTCTATAAATAACATATACATGTAACATGCAATACATACGTTTTAGTATCAACGTCAAATCTTTAATGGAAAATATTAAAAAAGCAATTACTGCTACGAACCCTGGTGTCCGTACTGCAGCTATTACACTGTTAGGCACATTATATTTATTTATGGGTAAACCATTACTCATGTTTTTTGACAATGAGAAGCCTGCATTGCGTCAACAAATTGAACAGGAATGTGAAAAGGTAAGGTTGTTATTAAAATAATAAATAATTGTTTATGATAAATATGTAATAATTCTGTAGACGTACTAAATTTTGCATGTGTAATGGTAATAATGCTGTTAATATAAATTATTGTATTTTAGCGTAATGGTGAGACACCACCTGTACCAGTTCGTGGAACGAAAAATAAAAAGGATAAAATAAGCAGCGATGACGAAGATATAGAGATGCATAAAAAAACTAGTAGTAACAGTGAATTTGATATTAATAATCTTATTCCACGTATTGATATTAGTAATCAAATTACAGAAAGCCTTCTTAACGAATTATCCGATAAAAACTGGAAGGTAAATATAATACTGTTTAATATCTGGAACGAAAAATCACCAAATAAATGTTGTTTAAATTAGGTACGAAATGAAGGCTTACAAAAAGTAAATACTATTATATCGGAGGCGAAATTCATAAAAGGCCCAATTGGTGACTTACCGCAAAGTTTAGCATTACGACTGATCGATAGTAATAGTAAAATAGCACAGTCGACTTTAGGCATATGTCAAATATTAGCTATAGCCATGGGCTCTACAGCTAAGCAACATGTTCGAGTCCTTTTCCCTGGTTTTCTACAATGTTTGGGCGATAATAAAAACTGGATAAGAACTGCAGCTATTTCTTGCATAAACACGTGGGGAGATCAGTGTGGATACAAAGAATTTTTTGATGGTGAAATAATTGGAGATGCTTTAAAATCTGGGTCTCCCATACTTAGATCCGAGGTTTGGAGTTGGCTAGCACAAAAATTACCCTTGATACCTGTAAAACAAATTTCAAAAGAAGAACTTCTTGTGTGTCTTCCATATTTATATAATAATTTAGAAGATCGTAATTCTGATGTAAGAAAAAATGCTCAAGATGCAGTTTTAGGATTTATGATTCATCTTTCTTATGAAATAATGGCTAGGAATACAGAAAAACTGAAACCTGGATCACGAACGGTAGTACTTGCTGCGTTGGATAAATCACGACCGAATTTGCCCATGAAACCTCTGCCGGAAAAGAAAATACCAGAAAAAGACAATCAAAAAGTGGTTAAAAGTGCTGGAGCTTCAAAAACTGTAAAAGTAGCTGTAAAATTTAAACAAAGTAAATCAACTTCAAAGTCAGGCAGTGTTTGTAAGAAAGATGATAATGAGGATGCAAGTCCTTTATTGGTTACCAATAATCTTAAACATCAAAGGGTAATTGATGAACAAAAGTTGAAGATTTTAAAATGGAACTTCACAACTCCTAGAAAAGAATATGTCGATCTTCTCAAAGAACTTATGAATACCGCAAACGTGAACAAAACATTATTGGCAGATATGTTTCATTCAGATTTTAGATATCATCTTAAAGCTATCGAGGCATTAACCGAGGTAATTATTTGAAGCACTTACTCGTTGCATTTGTTTATTTTAATCTCTCTAACCTGATAGATATACATAACTCGTTCTAATTTACACCTATAAAATTTTTACTGGATGCTGTATAATTTATTCTATTTTATATATGTATTTTTCTTATTTGATTTACATATATAAAGATAAGAAGAAATTTTATCTCATGTAAATTTGTAGTGTTGTGAGTTTTATATTTTAAAACATATCAGAGGAAACCCAATTACTATTGTAAAAGCAGAGTAAATTAATCTTTTATTCGATCCTAAATACTATAATGAAAACCGTACTTTAAAATTAAAATTTTTCAAGAGGCGAGTTATACAATGTTTTATTTTTTAAACAGTCAGCAGTCAATGCCGTGTGAATAAAAATATTGTAAATCCATCAAGTTGAAGTTGTCAATAAAAATTAATATTTTATTGTAATATAAAAATATTATAATTATTTACTATTTTTTAATATGTTTATATTATTATTAATATCTATGTTCTAGGATCTGCCTGATAATAGGAAAGCATTGATATCAAATTTAGACCTTATTCTCAAGTGGTTAACACTAAGATTTTTTGACACAAACCCCTCAGTATTATTAAAAGGCTTGGAGTATCTACGACTAGTATTTGATTTATTAATAAAAGAGGAGTATCATATGTTGGAAAATGAAGCCGCGTCGTTTATCCCATATCTAATTATCAAAGTAAATTATTTTATTTTATCTAATTTAGCAGTATTATTATTTTAATACGTTTCTTATTAACATAGATTTACATTCAAGTGTACAATAAATTATTGTTTAGATCGGTGATCCAAAAGATGCAGTCCGTAATGGAGTTCATGCATTGTTTAAGCAAATAGTATTGGTATATCCAGTGAGCAAATTATTTTCTTATGTAATGGAAGGTTTGAAATCTAAGAATGCTCGACAGAGAACAGGTAAATGTTATAGCTAAAAAGGAAATATGAAAGGTGGAATTAGCAAATATCACATAATTGACATGTTTTCATAGAATGCTTAGATCAATTGGGTTCTTTTATTGAAAATTATGGGTTATCCGTTTGTCAACCATCAGCATCTGCGGCGTTGAAAGAAATCGCGAAACACATAGCTGGTCGCGATAATTCTGTTCGAAATGCCGCTTTAAACTGTATCGTTGAAGCGTATTTTCTTGAAGGGGATAGAATATACAAACTTATTGGTCAGGTAATCATTTTTTAACTGATATTTAATTTTAATTTTTGTCACAATGTAATTATGATGTTTTTATACAATAATTTATTGACCTTTAGATATCCGAAAAAGATCAATCGTTGCTGGATGAGCGCATTAAAAGAGCTGCTAGAAATCGCCCAATAAAGTCGGCTTCTCCAAACAGACTGTCCATACCTAAAAACACATCTGCTCCTTCCAAGGCAGATGTTAAAGCAGAATATGAAGAAGAAAATGAAGAAGAAAATGAAGAAGAAAATGAAGAAGAGAATGAAGAAGAAATACCTGAGCTGCAGTCTGCTGCACCACCTTCATCGAATGAACCGTAAGTATAATATTACATGTTTGTATATTTTTACATTAAGTCTTCAATATTTTTTAACTATTCTCGTAAATAAAATTGTGTTTAATGTTACAATTTTTACTTTACAATATTGATTACTTATATTTCACATAACTAACTTTATCTCTTTTAATACTATTGTTTTGTTTAATGATTACTACTTTTAATGACAATAAGACTATTAATATTATCTTTAAAAAGTTTTAATACAATATTTTTGATAATTTTATTTTATTGTTTCTATTTTTTTTTATTTTAAATTTATTCGCAGGAATTTGCCTTTACTGATTCTTCAGGCCACACATAACAGACACTGTTATTTACTTAATTAATTTAATTGATCACGATTAAATGATCGTGAAAACAGTATCAGAATACTTTTGCTTCTTTTGATTTCTTTTCAGTGTTCTTTATATGTATGGTGGCATGTATATTAGGAAATAATAACATGCAGTTACGTGTTAATAGATTAATTTGTTTCAACTGCAATTGTGTGAATTTATTTTATGTTGTTACTGAACACAGTCATATATTTATTGTTTGATAGAAAAAATTTTTTTTAAATTTATAAAAAATAGTAGATACGTTTTAAACTTAGAATTTGAAACTGGTTCGTTAAAGATGTTTGAAGATGTTAGATTAATGTTACATGTATAATAAATGTCATTAATTTTATATAACTTTAATTTTTAGAGCCTCTGCAACATCGATACCACCAAAAATATCAGGTCCATTTGGACTCGATATGGATTTCTTACGAAGAATTGAATCAAATGCACCTGTGAAATATAAGATGCCTGTTCTTCAAGAAATTGATTTAACAGACTTGAATGAAACTCTAGAAAAAGTGTCGAACCCACCTAAAGTGCCGTAAGTAATTATTTTCTATTAAGAATTATGAGATGGTACATTTTTGTACATTTCAGAGTAATTCCTATGACACCACCAAAATTGTTGGTATCGAAATCTGCATCAATGACGCAGCAACAGTTAATTACAACTAATTCCAGCACAGAGGATAGCCTGGAACGTAAAATTCTTGCGATGGGTAGTCTAGATTTGGCTGTTGCAATACAATCAATGAACAGTATAGATAATGTTCGTATTTAAAATATATATTTTTGTATTAATTTATTTATACTCATAATTTATAATTCTTTTATAGTTAATAAAATCTCATCAGATTTTGAGTTTAAAATCTAAAGAAGATAAATTTATTGATTCAATAAATATGCAATTAAAACTTCTACAAACTTATCCTTTACAAGAAGAAGGAGTGGATATATCTAAAGGTTTTAGACATACTTTCATGGTTTTACTAACGGTAAGAATGAACTGCATAATATATGTAAAGTAGCACATTATAAGTTGCATCATAACTGTAAAATTGTTTACAGTTCTATGATACTGGAATTCTTGGAAAAAATGTTCCGTTGATACATTTAAAGGAACTTGTGGACCAAATGATCAGTTTGTTAGCAGAAAACAAATTGAAACATTTACATCAAGCAGGTGTCTATTATCGTGTAATTAACAACATTGTTTGTAAAATAATAGACAACTCAAACCATACTACTATCATATGGTAATTATTTCATAAAAGTCTTGCATTAATATTAAAATTGATATGTATTTAACTTATTAACTCTGTATGTTTTTTAATTCTTTTAATGCTTAGTGCTTTAATAAAATTGCTTTATGGATGTGCTGAGTCTACTACACCATCAAAATACGAAGAGCTAGTTATGAAGTGCTTATGGAAAATAGTAAAAACGATTCCTAATTGGGCTGCAAACTTAGATTATGATACTATACTTTTAGAAATACATCGGTTTCTTAAGGTACTCTTTTTCTGTTATATGTGTATGTATCCAACTTTATTTGAAATAAATATTTACGAATACATAATTTATAGGACTATCCGAGTATATGGTGGAAGAAACGAAAATCTGACATCCCAGTACGAACAATTAAAACAATTCTCCATAGCATGACGCGTGTGAAAGGAAGTACAATACTAAGTCATTTAACCCAAATAAATGATACAAATCAGTCGGAATTACATTCTTATCTCATCAGACTAATTGCGGTTAGTTAATTAAATATGTGTAAAATAATAGACATTATGAAATATAACAAATTTTAATTTTACATAATATTTAATAGACTTTCAAACGAGACGAAATTAGTAGCAATCCTAGTACAATTGGAACATCCAGTAGCACTGGAAAAACTGAAGAACACTTATCAAAATTCACTCATCAACAATTATCCGAAATATTTAAAAAGATTGGATCTAAAGAACATACACAAGAGGTATATATGTTAATAAATAATGTATTCTTCATATTATCGTGGTAAACTTTTTTTATACTATGATAATTTTGTGCATTATACAGGGCTTGGTGCAACTTTATGATTTTAAACTTCAATATCCTGAAGCCGATGTGCAACCTTTTTTGGTGAAGTCGCATAAGTTCTTCCAAGATTTCATAGAACAAGGATTAAAGGATATTGATCAAGCGCGAAAAAATCAGAATCTTATAACGCAAACTAATAAGCAATATTCAACAGGTAAATACTGAATATAGTATTTTGAAATAATTTTGCTATTATTCTTATATGAATAAATCCGGCAGAAACAACAGAATCTACACCAGCCCCTGATGAAACAACAGCACCATCAGGATATCGTTGAGTACTGATGCCGCTACCCAACAACTTTTCTCTTACAAGATGGCCTCCAGCTTTCAGAACCCAGCCATCATGGGCACACAGTTGAATCCTGTCCCAACTTCGATGCCGGTTGGCTCTTGCATAAGGGGTGGCTGTGGTTATAGATTACGAACAGGGACCAGAACAGGTGTAGGTGTATCTGGTACACCTTCCACATCACCGTCTGACGTACAATGGCGGTACCCAGATGGAATTATGGACGCCAGAAAGAACAACCTGCACCAACAATTGCAGAGCCAACAACAGCAGCAGCACTTTTCACCCATTGCCACACAAACGTTCACGTCCCCCCGTTATGTTCGCGGTATGTTACCGACCATGATCAAGCCGCTTTATGCTTTCTCTTTTTCTTGTCATTGCTTGCTTTTTGTTCCTATGTTTTAAGTTTTTTTTCTGTGTGTATATATATATTTATGCAATATTTGTTGCTTATCTTTTTGCGCTGGATTGTCGCTGGACGATGAGCCTCAGTTAGGTTTTCTAGTACTTCTTATTGATCAAATTTGCATTGCCTTTAACCGATAGATTTTGTCATTGTTATTATTATTATTATTATTAATTTACTATTTTGTCTAATTAAGTATTGATATATATTGAGATTTCTTTCAAATGATTATATTTTTTTCTTGATTGAATTTGTTTTTTCATTCTCCATAGGTGAAACAATTTTTGATTTGTTAACAATTGTCTAAAACAGTTTTTATAACGTTTAATTTCTCTGCGATACTTCTAATTTTAGTATACATCAATTAATAATTATACTACGTTTCCGAGTTTTATAGTCTGTGTCTCCTCTTTTTTATTTTTTCTCTTTTTCTTTTTAATTACGGATTAATTGAGTTCAATTAGCTGGGCAAATGTTAGTATTTTATTCTGTCTCTGAAATAAAACGAAAGAAGCAAGGGAAACCAGTATAATTATAGTAATTATGATAATATGACTGAATGTTAATTTCTCTTTACCTGTATGTAGAGATATCTTCATGAAGAGTGTTTCATACTAGAAATTTTACCGACTTCAAAGAATGAAAATGTTATATATACATATATTTTGTTATATTATGATTTAAGGTATCTAAATAAAAAACATTAAATTTTTTTTTAACTTGTTATCTTTTCTTTTTAGTAATTTCGTTTTGTTATCATTTTACCAGTAAATCGGTTTAAACTAAAATAAATATATTTAAAGCGCTAATTGTTTACATAAATATATCTTACATAATAAATTTGAAATAGAAATGAATTTTGGTCTAAATCTTACAAAGTAATTAAAAGTAGTTAATACATTTTTTATATAATTTGTAATGAACAGTTATTGTTATGGAAAAGCAAAATATCACGATTGAGTAATTAGTAATAAGAATAATGAATAAATAAAAACACTATGTTTGTGCATATGATATTAATCAAATCAAGCAGTTTTCTAATGTTTTGGAAAATTAGATGTCTACATTCTAAGATTCCAAAAATATTATTGTGATATTCAAATTGTAAATAGCCTTTATCGTCATCGAAACTTGAAAGACTAAAATTAACTTGTACACCTAATAGGATGAAATTTTGAATTGGTTTATATAAACGGCAATTTCATTTTTTATTAAATATATTAGGTTGAGTCATAAGTAACTTCCGATGCAGCTAAGTAGAATCTATTGTTCGTATTTACCCGCTATGAGTTACCATGACAAAAGTTTTTGTTTTCACTATATAGACGAGGCTTTAGTTAGTCTTTTATGAACTGTTTTGTGTGATACACGTTACGTTATACTGTTTTTTTTAATCTCTGAAATGGAGAGTTAAAAAGTCATGTAATGCATTGGGAACTTAAACAAGGCAATAGTGCTAAGGCGACAGCTGAAAAAATATGTAGTGTATATGATGAAGACTAATAGCTGATCGGACAGTTAGAAATTGGTTTATAAAATTCCGTTCTGAAGATACGACCTTAAAAGACGAATCGAGGGCGGGACGTCCTTCCGATTTTGACGACAACCTTTTAAAAGCAATATTGGAGCAAAATCCACGTCAATCAATAAGAGGTATAGCAGAAAGGTTGAATACATCACAATCAACTATTAACCGTCACCTGGAGAAATTAAAGAAAGTCAACAAGTTAGGAGTATGGGTACCTCACAATCTCAGTGAACAGAATAAAGAAGATCACATGTCAATTGCCACAAGTCTGCTCTCACGGGTAAAAATTGAGCTTTTTTTAAAAAAGATTGTAACAGGCGGTGAAAAATGGGTTACCTATGAGGATATAGCCCACAAAAGACAGTGGCTTGATAAGGATCAACCATCCCTATCAGATCCGAAAGCAAATATCCATGGCAATGGTGAGATTGTCAAGGAATAATTCACCACGAGTTGTTGAAGTCAAATTTAACGATCACTGCAGATAGATAAGTTCAGTAGTTGCAAAGAGTGCAAAAGAAACTCCATGAAAAGTGTCCTGCACTCATCAATACACGACAATGCGCGACCACATACAGCAAGGGTGACTCAAGAAAAAATTCTTCAGCTTGGATGGTCGGTTTTACTACATCCACCTTACTCCCCGGATCTTGTCCCAACAGACTACCACATTTTCTATTCTTTATAAAACTTTTTGAATGGGAAAACCTTCAATTCTGTAGAGCAAGTCAGGCAGGCTGTCAAAAATTTATTCCAGTCCAAACCAATCATATCTTACGAGGAAGGAATTGATGAACTGCCAGGAAGATGGGATAATGAATTAATATAATTTTGTTATTTAATGAGAGCAAAATAAATGTCTGATAAAAAAACGGAAGTAACTTATGACTCGACCTAATACTCATCTGATATAATTTCAATTTAGATACTCTGTACATATTCTATTTCTATATTTGAAATTATTATTGTGTTAATAAAAATATATTGCTCTACTTCTGACATTTTAATTAAGTTTTCTATTATTTGTTGTCCATGTAGTATAATTAATACTATTAATAATTTACTATTTATTGAATCATTTAAACAATAGAGCTATTTTTAGTATAAAGATGAATTATAAAAAATGGCTAATACGTTTCATTATTATTCTTTAATTCGTAGAAATTAGCATTATTATAATCGAATAATTGATTTGAACTTTAGATATTCAAACAATTTTAAATGAAATTCTTTTATTAAAGTTAATTTTGGAAATGAATGAATGTGTTATCTCCTTAACTTTCCTCCTTAGTATATTCGCATAGTCTTCTGAAAAATATTTAATTTCTTAAAATATTATAGCAAAACATTACAACGCTATGTGATGGTACGATTAAAATCATCAAATGTAATACGTGTACATAGTTTCAAATTACAATTTATTGCCTCAAGTTGAAAAAATTTGAGTTAAATACTTTTTAAAAACGTTTAAGTAAAACATTTTTATTTGTACAGCTTCCACTTTATACTTACTTCTTTTCTATAAACTTACAAATGTAAGCACAACTTTCTGAAGAAATCTTTATTGTCATTGTTGTTTAATTTATTAAATTCGTAGATAATTATTTTATTTTTTGCTTACATAGAATAATAAACAAAATAAATAACGATAAATTGAATTATTAGTACTTTTTTGTGGTACAAAAAATTAATGATTAGTAATAGTGAGGTTCAAAACCAGAGTAACAATATGAAATGAGATAAATATGTGATTTTACCGATTATTATATTACATATATCTTAGGATCTTTCTCTTATATTGGAAGAAATAGAATATTTATACACGTTTGCCGTCATATTAGTTATACCATAAAGTCTACACGTGTTTCAATTATTTTTTGCAAAAGGAAAATAATTTACTTTCCAATAGGTGCTTCACATTATATTGTTTTTTTTTAAGAAGAAATTCTACCTAAATGAATTAAAATGAATTCTCTAATTGTAACATCCTTACATTAGGTGTATTCTTCATTCTTGCTTTAAATTATGGTAAAACCGTAATACTGTATACTGTTAGTGATAGAGTACTAGATAGTACTATCCCATTTAATATTCGATATAGCAATAATTAGTAATGATTTTTTAGGCTTTTATTAAGCTGGGAGCGGTAATACTGCAACAGCATCTATAATTAATCATATCCGAATCCTTTCATGAATTTTAAATCCATTCAAATTTAACTTACACCTATTACCAGAAAATCTATGTTTTCTTTTTGCTGAGCTTTGCGAGATGTATTGACTCGGTTTATATTGTTTAAATTACGAATATTATAATATTATTGAATATCACGTTCTGGTAGAAGATAACTATATTAGAAACTATATATTTACAATTTCGAAGGTATTTCGTTTTTTATGTACATAAAATACTTAGGTTATTAGAATTGTTATAATATAGCTACACGCAGTATTATTATGTACCTGTCTAATATTATATTGGTCTACAAAACGATGCTTTGCATGTAGGGAGAACATTTTAATCAAAAATAGAGGTTCTTTATAAGGATTTTCCTTAAAAGTATATAGAGATCATTATCCATATGTTGCACGATATATATCTCATATTTATTAATGGGCAAAACTAACACAAACTACATTTTATTTATATATGTCTTTATTTGGACTAATTATTTTATCTGAATGATAAAAGCCAATCTAAATAATACCGCTTCAAGAATTTCTTGACCCATTGAAGATTCTAATAAATAATGTTTAATTCAATACATGTTTGTACGTTTAGACCAAAATTTGTCCAAATGTGAACAGAAGAGGGAATTATATAAGTATAATATATACCAGATTTAAAATATTCTTGAATCTGATAATATTGAACCAATTCTACATTTTAATTGTGCTATACTGAATTGATCTTCGTAACAGGAGGGAATTAAGAAAGACAAATAAGAGTAAAATTCCTACCACAGTTACTGCTTTGAAAACTACCTTTAAATAAGGGTTAAGTAAGTTCTGATAATTGTAATCTTGTTTAATAACACTATTCTTTTTCTTCGATTGCAGTACCAGATACAGCAACTATCGCAACAGCAAAATAATGTTCAAAATAATGCTCAGAGTCTACAACAGCGATTCAACATGCCGAGAGGAAATGATTCAGAGCCAAGAGGACGGATAACCGCATACGCGTTCTTTGTGCAAACTTGTCGTCGAGAACACAAAAAGAAACACCCGGAGGAAAAGATTGTCTTTCAGGAGTTTTCTAAAAAATGTGCAATGAGGTGGTAATGAATATTATTATACAGTATTTTAACAATCGTTATTTTATTATTTAGCTTTGTTAATTGATTTTAAAAGTATGATACTGTGTATGCTAGAGACATAATCAGGAAATGAAGGGGTCAGCTTTAAATGCATAATTCTCTCTCCGTTTTTAAAAATGTTGTTCTTTCTTTTTTGGACTATTCAAGTTCGTGTATTGCCATGTACTATATGTATATGTAGGATCTCGTACTAATTATTAAATTAAATGATTTTATCAGTTTTTGAAGTATTCAGCATTTTAAAAATTTGGATATACTGTATTAATTAGATATCAAATATTAAAGATGTTTATATCTAATAATTGTTTGATTTGTAATATTTGGTATAGTTGATTTGAACAAATTTTAAACATTTTTTTTTAATAGGACAAAAGTGATTATTGTAGTGATTCTATAATTTTCCGAAACAAAAAATTAGTGGTTCCTGGCGTTATTCGCTGAAGTAGAGGTGTAACTAATTTAACTAGTAATTTACAGTTAACTTGCTTCATCTGGAAGTTTCCTTACATTGATTTGTTTGAACATAAAACTTGATCGTAATTTTTGATTGTAAAACGAATATTTGCCAATTTTTCCTTTAAATATTTAATGTTATTATGACATATTTTAATTTATGGACAATAAAAATGTTACAGGAAGATGTAAATATATGAGAATAATATTATTAAGCATTATAAAATCCTTGATTATATAATTTTTTCTAAGTTCTAATCAGAAAACTAATATTAGCGTGGACGGATCAGGAATATTTAGAATTAACCGTTATCATGTACATGCACTAACTATTAATATTATTGTAGGAATGCGATCGAGTGGATGCGAGTTTGGGAAAGTCTGAAGAGTGCTTGAGTTGGGCGACTATCGTGTGAACGCAGAATGTTTAGACCCGAGTGTTTCTAAGGCATGAAAGATGAGAACTTAAGAAAACATTGCGACTGAGAAATTCTGGGTGGTCGTGACCGAATGCGTCGAGTGAGAGGAAGGTTGACAGTTAGAATGAAAGGAAACGAATGTTTGGAAGAATATATGACGGGGAAAATGCGAGCGCGTGGCAGAAAGTATTTGACGGTGAAGGCAGAAAGTGTTTGATTAACGTGGAAGAAAGGTTTTGATTGTGAACGTAGAAAGAGTGTTGAAGTTGCTAAATTGTAAAGTCGTTTAAGTTGTTTTTGTTAAATTGTTTTAACACTAGAACTACCACAGCAGTCAAAATGACTGGTTGATGATTACTTATAGCAACCTTATAAATTCACTGTGGTAAAGCTTTCAAAATTTCCTATGATTTTCCATAGAAGGTATAAATAAAGATTTATTTCTTATGTATTCCGTATTTTTTCATGTAATTTCCAATGTGATCTCTTCCGTGCAAATAAGTACGCTTTGATTGTCGGTAGTTCTAGTGTTAAATATATATTTATTAATATTTTAATCACTTCACTTTTATTTTTTAACACCTGAATTCCATCTTTCGTTCTATTAAAATCATTATATAGAATTTTCCTACACTGAAGAGCATAAGTATAGCACCACTCCCCTTTTTGAGTATTTCGGACTTTTGGATAGGAATGCAAAAAAGTCGATTATATGAGGTGAAAGGGTATGATAAACAGTAAATATCAGAAAAGTTTTATTGTAATTTTTTGTCGATACAAACGATATATTCATATAAAGTGATTTTTGTATCGTTGCACAACTATAGTACCATATCATTAAAGATACAATTATAAATTGCAAACAGAAAAGAACAATTAATAATTTGTAGGTTCACCTTTTTTTATTATAACCTGAAAAATGCGATTGGACATACTCTCAGTCAGCTTTTGAAAAGTTTCCTCGCGGATTTCATTGCTGACCACAATTATCTCATTTTTCAGTTCTACGACGTTTTGAAACTGTCGATCTTTTGTATAAGCTTTACTTACAATTATGCTTCAGACGTTTTCCATTGGATTTTGGTCAGGAGAACACGCTGGCCATTTGAGAACATTAATCCCGTTTGTCTGAAGCCATGCCATCGTTCTGCGACTGGTGTGTATGGCCGCGTTATCTTGTTGGAACGTCCATTTCACAGTATTATTTTCATTAATAAACGGCAATAAATTATTTTGTAGTATGCTGATGTATTCTGTACTGTCCATCCGTTTTGATGGAAAACTCAGTTTCAACATGCCATTTATGCAAAATGCCCCCCAAACCATCACACTACCATCACCGAAATTCCTTTTTGAAAAGAACCGCGATTCTTTTCGCAAATCTCGCCAATATGAATTGTAACAGATATTTACACTAAACTTATTATTTACCACACCCTTTCACCTCATATGTTTGATATTTTTGCATTCCCACTCATAAGTCCGAAACACTCAAAATGGGGGTGGTGCTATAGTTATGCTCTTCAGTGTATATAAATGGAATCGTGTTTAAGGTTAAGGTTTTTTTTGTAGTTCGAGATAGTGAACTCGCGAAGGAAATAATAATCGGACGAGATGTGTCGGAAAGGGAAGGTAGCGTTGCGTTATCCGATGCGAGGAGGGTAACGTTTACAGTAAGAGATACAGGTCGGAACGAAATCTGGATTGGAGTAAACATGGTGGAGCAGACCCTATGGCCGATCGAAAGGTCGGATATAAACTATGTTTGTTCCGACTCAGAACTTATTAAATAAATTTAGAAAGAATGTAGCAGTCAACATGAGTGAGATAGGATGTTCGACGGTAGGAGAGATGAAAATTGAATTAGTTAATGATGAACCGATATATCACAAGCCATATCGGTTGTCTCAAGCTGACCGAGCTAAAGTTAATGAAATTATGAAAGATTTAGAAAAAGGCGGCATTATTCGAGAGAGTATATCATCTTATGACAGTCCCGTTGTTTTAGTGCGTAAGAAGAATGGCGAAACTCGAATGGCCATTGATTATCGTGGTTTAAATAAGATTACCAGACGAATAAGTTATCCATTGCCTGTTACAGATAATCAAATTGATCAACTAGTTAATAAAACCACCTTTATATCGCTTGATTTAAAATCTGGGTTTTATCAAATACCAATGCATCCTGACTCGGTAAAGTTTACTGCGTTTGTTACTCCTGACGGTCAGTGGAAGTTTTTGCGGGTGCCTTTCGGTCTCGCGAACGCTCCCGCTGTTTTTCACAGAATCATGAACAAAATGTTTAATGGATATGCGTTAGACGATATCTTGATCACAACCTCTTCTGACAAGGAAGCTTTCGAAAAATTTGAAGTGATCTTAGAAATCCTGCAGTCGAACAATCTGACCCTCAATCTTATAAAATGTAAATTTTTCCAAAGAAAGATCGAATATCTAGGAAGGGAGATTTCGGGTGAAGGGGTTAGGCCCGGGGAATATAAAGTTCAAGCGATCTTGAAAACGGTAAATCCACAGAATGTAAAACAAGTGAGACAATTTCTGGGCCTGGCAGGATACTGTTATATTCCGTCGTAGTTCGCAGGTTATTTTTGTATATAAAAGTAATGCAACTTCCAGCGAAATAAAAGACGAAGGTTTTATTTGAATATCGGAGTAAGATTCGGTGCAGACGTAAGTCCTAAGACGATCCAAACCGTTCTTTTTTTCCAGGGAAGAATTCGGGGCTTTTATAACTTTAAAATGGAGAAGTGGGGGTTGTTTTGGGATAGTGGTTAGAAAGGGATGTGTTGCGGACAAGGTTCAGAAATGACTCAGGAGGGTGAAATTATCGGGTGTCGGGAAAGGATTTTGGGATGTTTACTGGAGGACGAGTAGGTAGTCTTAAATTAAGATAATATTATACGTTGGCATACAACAATATTTCCGAAAATTTATTAAAAATTTCGCTCAACAAGTAGCTCCTCTAACAAATTTATTAAAAAAGAACGCCTCCTAGTTTTGGGGTGAGGTGGAATCCAATGTAGTAAGAAAAAAAAAAAATAAAGGAGATTTTGGCAAATAGGGTTGTGTTGACATTGTATGATCCCACCGAGAATGTGATCCCCGCGATAAGCCCTTTTGCGTAAGACCTAATTCTACTGATCGCCTTACACTCCTAAGAACATTACGAATTAAGTATCTATAAAAACCTCAATGACAGTACAAATAAAGTTCAGTCAGTTATTCACTCAGCTCTGCGTCAAATCTTTGGTCAACCTACCTTTGACCTATTCCACTAAGTAGTATAAACCAAAGCGGCTCTGTTTCTGAAATTCTCTAAGCATTTAACTTACTACTTTGCTCTCTCACTACGGTGATCTCCCAAAGTAGTTATATATATCGTTTTAAGCCAACTAAGGTTCGGTGCAACTCGATTCATCAAAGTATCTCAAAACTTGAGACGAAGGAGATTACGATCTTCTTTGGAATCTTCATACACGGAATTTTCCCGTAACAAGGGAGACTGAGGTGCATACAGGTGCTAGTTCAGTGGAATTGGGGGCTATATTAATTCAGAAGGTTGATGGAAGCAAACGAGTGGTTGCATATTACAGCCGGAGGATGTCTGCTGAAGAACAAAAGTATCATTCTTACGATCTCGAAACTTTAGCAGTCGTTGTTGCGTTATAAGCATACTTGGTATGGGTAGGGTATACTTGTTAGGTATCAAATTTACTATAGTGACTGATTGTAGTGCAGTTAGAACCACCGTGAGTAAGAAGGATATAAAACCCCGATTCGCTAGATGATGGGTGTATCTTCAAGACTGTGATTTCGACATAATTTATCGCCCAGGGGCACAAGTACTTCACGTAGATTATTATTTAAGTCGAAATCCGGTGAAAGGTTGTGCTAATATTGAGATTATTAGAAAGATATTAGGTGTACAAGTTAATTTTAGTCTTTTTTTGGTAGGTTCAAAGTTTATTTAAATTTTTATGCCCAAAAGTTAGTGAATGAAGCAATCATCCTCACTTTCTATAACCTTTGTCCATATTTCGGACAACGGATTCCTGATTTGAAGAAACTAAACTGTTTTATTTGGATGAACTCATCTAAAAGTGATTGCAATTCTTTATCCTTGAATCGTTGCGATTGTCCATGTCGTTTTTTATCCTGGAGAACGAAATTTCCTTCCCGGAACCTTTGGTATTAGTATTTGTAGGTGGAATGAGATAATACAGCATTCTCACCAAAAGCATCACAAATCGTTTCTGCAGTTTTAGTGGTATTTCTTTTTTACCTGAAGTGCGAAGAGCACACAATGACGAATGTGCTGTTTGCTGCACACCATCGTTTAAACTGTTTTTTATCCAGGTTACGTTGACCGTATCAAGCAGTTTTCTAATGTTTTGGAAAGCTAGATATCTACACTATAACACTTCAAAAATACCGTTACGATATTCAAATTGTAAATAGCCTTTATCATCATCGAAATATGACAGACTAAAATTAACTTGTACACCTAATATATTACGCATACTTTAAATTTTACAATTCACTATTTATTAATTAATAATACAATTGGGTATGATTTATAAAGAGATGATATCCGTGAAAGCCACTATAGTGGCGCATCGTACCTAAGAGGTTAAGTTCGAAGATATCCGTTGCAAAATGATTTTATTGTTGGAAGCAATTATTGGAACGTTTAATTGTTGTAGTCTTTCGTGTAAGAACTAACAGGGAGACAAAGGTATTTGGATAAAAGAATTTTCGAGTAACAGAATAATCACGTTTTTTTTATACTAACTTCAATGTATTTAAATAGTTATTAACCCTAGAACTCCTAAGGGGGAGTTCCTCGAGTTCACCAATTGAAAAAGCTTAAATCAGACTCATTTCCCTTTCATAAAAAGTTCTCTTAAAATTATTTATTGTTGTGTGCACATTTAAGTTTGATATTCAAAAGTTCCCGTTGCTATGTGTAAAAAATCAGTAAGCATAAGAGAAATATAACTGACTATCGAAAGATGAAAGACTAAAATTAACTTGTACACCTAATACTTAAATCGAGGAAAATTAAGGCAGATACAAAGTAATATTTTAAAAAGTATATTTTAAAAAGCGGGGTTGTATTCCGCAAAACTCACTGGGGGAATAAGCGGGTCGCATTGGAGAAGACTGCTCGAAAAAGTTAGGGAAAACTACTGGTCTAAGGAAGTATGAAAATTTGTAACAAAATTTGTAAAAGCGTGTTTAAATTGTTTGTATTATAAGTCCCCTGCGGGTCGAAAACCGGGATTTTTACATCCAATTGAGAAGATACCTATTCCATTCCATACGATTCACCTAGACCATATTGGCCGCATCATCCGTAATAAGCATAAGAACACCCAGATATTAACAACAATTGATGGATTTATAAAATTTTGTATTTTGGAGCCTAAGAGAAACACTTCAACTAAAAGTGTGGTCAAGGCATTAAATCAGCTGTTCGTAATTTTCGGAACACCATCACGTATCATTAGTGACCGGAGAAGTGCTTTCACTTCCCAATTGTTCAAATCCTTTGCCTGGAATATGGGATAAAGCACATAATCAATGCAATGGCCACTCCTCAAGCCAGTGAGCAATGTGAAAGAACGAATCACATTTTATTAAATTCCTTGACTGCTATGTGTGCAGGACAATCAGAAACCCAATGGGACGAAAGTGTAAAACGGATCCAATGTACAATAAATTGCACAACGAATCGGACTACTCGAATGAGCCCAAGTCAATTGTTGTTGGGATATAAACCTAATAGCTCAGCGGACGCCATACTGTTAACGGGAATCTAAGATGTTCTGAATGATATTAACCTAAAGGAGCTCAGGAGGCAAGCTAAGATTGCCACGGATGTCGAACAAGCTGCACAAAAAAGGAGTTTTGATCTTCATAGGCATAAGGCTCCAAGTTATACAGCAGGTGACATTATGATGGTAATGTCAGCTCCTCCGTCTACTGGGAAGAGTCGTAAATTAGCGGCAAAAGCAAAGGGACCCTTCAGAATTGTGTCGGTTCTGCCGAATGACCGTTACGAGGTCCAGGACTTGCAAGATCTCAAAAAGTCTGCAAATCAAAGGAGCGTGGTGGCCGTGAACAGTCTTCGGAAATGGGTTACGTTCGATGCAATTCAACGGATTTGGTGAGTGAACTCAATATGGATTCACCTAAAATCAAAAATGACTGAGTTAAAGGATTTTCGTGTATGAGAGTGGTCAACTCATACAATGTGATCTTTTGACGGAGGTCTGGACCTTGAGTTTGGCCGAGTCAATAGGTTTTCGCATGTGAGACTGGTCAACTCACATGATGCTACCTATTGGCGGAGGTCGAGACCGTGATTTGGGCCAAGTTAATACTTTGTAATCGGGCCACTTTCCCGCCAAATCACGCCGTAAAGCAGGCATTTTTCAGACTTTTTCGCGTCAAAATAGTTATATATTTTGAATTAATTGATGTTTTTCAGAGAAATTTTGAGTATATTTCTTGAAAAAGAGTGCTCTATTTATCTTTTATGTATAAAATATGTTAATCTGTTTTTTTTTATTAACAAAAATACTTCAGCGTTTCCCGTGCCCTACCGACAGTCAAGAAAAAACGAGTTTTGTCGTCTCCCGCGCTTCAGTACTGTTCCGTCCCACGGAACAACAGCGGGAAGTTTTCCTTGGCATATTTACGACATGAGCGTGCCGGTAATGCTATTTTTGAGGACGAAGAAACCGTCGCGTATGTCTGCTTAATTTCAAACCCTCTTAACGTCCACAGAGGGACAACAGTCTTAATTTCGAGTCAACCGTGTCTCCTCAATAGCCAAGCCCGTGTCGTAAATAAGGGACTTTCAATAGGTTTGGCGCCCAGCCGATACCCGCGCTCGAGAGGGTACATGGGCCCAGCAGAATTTCCCCTTCGTCGCCTAAACTCGGGAAATCTTCCCGTTCCGAGTGACTTACCCCACCCTCGTTCTCGAAACGCGTGCTAAGGGCACAAGAACGGGGGTAGGCGGTATTCAGGGCGTACGTTGATTGGAGTCTTAATTTTTTGACTCCAACCAATCGGCGTATCGTCCTGAGATATGGAGGAGTGAACATTCGAACTCCTCCATATAAAAATCGAGTCACTTCGGCACCGAAAAGCAATCGTTATAAACACGTAAGAAATCAGTAAAAAACATAAACATCGTTAGAAGTCAGCAAGCAACTTCAAGACATTCAAATCACGTTTACACCACGCGTCTCAATTGAGAGACATCTCAACCAGGTTAAAGTAATTAATTTTATTTTAATCAACGTCCACGGTCAACGTCACGACCGAGCGTACGTGGGCTTTACAACCCCATCAAATTCGTCAAGAATTGCGGTGACTTGGACGTAACAAGTACTAAGAGGTGACAAACGAGTTTACGCGTTTCCCGCCTACAATGTGTTAACAGGAGTTCGCTTTTTCAAGGATGCTGTGTGAACGAGAATGCTGCAATATCTCAAAACCATTGAAATCATGGTGGACTCACATAATTACATATATTACCGCTGGGAATACATCAGGATAGTTAGTTAATAGTATAATCGTTTTCTTTCCCTTTTCACTATTCTAGATGTGGGTCAAGTTTGGACGAGGACGCCTAATGATTCAGTATGGCCGAGTGTGGAAGGAATCTTTGGTTTCAATGACGTTACCCTGTATCGGGATCAGTTTTGTTTCGAGGAAGCTGATAAGCTGGATCGTTCCCTGAAGTTGGACCGAATGATCCAATGGATCTGATGTCATGGAACAGTATGAAAACCCTACTGGCGGGTTTGGAGCAGCACACAGTTTTCCAGTCCGCCGTACTGCTCGCATCATAGGACAAGACTTTAACACTATTCCTACCATGACCGGTCAAATGACCGTTTTTAAAATTGTGATTAGAATTTCATGTACAACATAATTGAATCGCCTTTAAACTTTAGACTTTTCCTCGAATATACGTATAATACATTTTTTAATATTCACTTCTTTTTTCATTGTTTACTTTCTGAGAAAAATTTGCAGCCTGTCTTACGTGGGAATGCGCAGTAGGAATAGGTATACGTGAAGTGTCGGTAGGAATAGTGTTAAGAGTGCCCTTTGCACTCGAGCGGCGCTATTATGGCGCCCGGGAGGTTTGATGTGTCCAAAGTACAATATTTAATAGATTTTGTTGTATTCAATACAAAAATAAATAAATTGGTAAAACTGTATTATTTGAATACATTTTTCCCAGTATAAAATAATTTTAAGGTACCTGCAAAATGTTTTCCTAATATAGCCTAAATCGTCTCGAGTTGTTGGTTCGCTCGAGCAAAACGGCATCGAGTGCAAAGAATTAAATTCATTCATAAAAAAAAAGTTATCAAATTTAATATCTACTTGATTAAATTTCATTTAATACTAGACTTTTTCTTTTGCGTGGCAAGAATCTCGAAAGATTACCAAATCACTTAATTAATGGACTAAAACTCTTGTTTCAGATTATAGCAGTTCCGACTTGATTGTTTTTCAGTAAAAGAGATATGAAAATTCGATTAACAGATCATACTTTGCATGAAGGTTGATCATTTTTGACTTAAATAAAGAAAAATTCAGTTTTTGAAAACGAATTGTTTTCAGACAGTCAGGCATAGTAGTATATGCATCATTTTATTTGCATTTTTGTAAACAGTCAAAAGATAAATGTAACTTCGAGTTATAGAAATGTCAGCTATAAAAGATGGGCTTAAAGAGGTAAATCGCGACTTGTACAGATATGGATATACTAAATTCGAGTAACAGAAGTAAACAATATACCTAAATGCGTGGAGAATAATTTGAGTTAAAGTAATTTATTATCTCAGTTTATAAAGATTTCCACAGTTGACAGGAACAGAATGAAGGAAACTTTTATTTTATTAAGGTTTTTGAGTCAAAGAAGTTCAACTGTATTCACAAAACAAGAACACATATAATTAAGTTGCATATTGGATCGAGCTACATTAATAATAGAATGGGTAAATTTGTAGAAAAGGGTACATCTCATTGATTTTAATGATCTTAAATTATGGTATAGAAATCGACATTCTGAACAATTTTCCCCTATACATATTATCGCTACCAGGCCTTAATTTCCGAAATATTTGCAAGATTTCGCTTACTAGTGCATCGAATTCTGGCTATATGTTCACGTTTATGACAGCGTGTAAGTACGTAGCCTTTTCTCGCCGCTTATCTACTGTTTACTTTACATTGTTGCGTTGCAACGCACACTTTGCCATCGACGGGCAGATATATGTATATAGCCAGAACTAACGTAGTAATAGCAAAAGTTTCTTAAAATATCTCGGAAACTAAAGCCCACCGACGGTAACATCTATAGGAAAAAGTTGTTTAAAATTATCTGCTTAGCAACATATTTAAAAATATTTAAAAAGTTTGCTGCAAATCTACCATAAGATGTATCAATGTAATGTGAACTACGTCAAAAATTCATCTATTTTTAGTCTCGTATATGCAATAGACAAAGAAAAACGAAAAAATAGAAGAGTTTCAGCAAGTTTAGAACCCACATTGAAAGTGGTAATCCTTTTGTTACTTCTCCCGACATTTAACAACTTCTATCGAAGTTAATATCATCTTTAATTTTAAGTTGACAAGGGAAATAATATTGAACAGACGATCTTTCAATTAAACTAGTGGTCATAATGAAGAGTATCTATGGCACCACCATGTTCATCAAATTTAACATTATTAAATTTTTTATGGACTGGATCAAACAGGATAATGTACCATGAGCCAACAAAGAAGTGAATTTGTTAATTATTGAGTTTAGACTAATGAAGGTTAGTACTCTTTTATTCATAATTTAACATTCTTTGATAGGTTTGCATAAGAAATGTAGCAAAAGCATTTCATTAAATATAATAATGTTAATCTTGAAATCTCAGAAATTCCTTCAATTATAAAAAAAGGAAGCATGCTATACAAGATGCTTACCAAAGTCATGCAACATTTATATAAAAAAATTTTACAAAAATGTTAATTTTCATATCTTAGTCTTTTCTCTGAATTATTTATTAAATTTATTAAATAAATACATTCTCCATAAACATTTAATAATAAAATGATATAGGAGTAATTATTCTTTCTTACATACAAACTTTCTCTTAATCACTCTTAATACATTATTTTTGTATAAGAGCATCTTTGAGACATTTACAGTTCATCTTATAAATATAGTATAACAGCCATGAAATGTATATTATCCTGTTAAGATTGTATACCATGCTTTTTCTTTTGTTTCTTTTTGGACTTGATCATATTGGATTACATTTTTTGTTGGTGAAAGATCCTATACATGGCAGGCTATTCAGTGTGCTGTTTTTTTTTAATTAACTCTACCAATTGCTTACATCTTGCTTGGCACTCATCCTTTAAAATAAATTATTAATTGTAATAAACATAAAAAAGTATTTCTAATAAAATTTGTATTTACCATACCTTATTTTTCCCTTCAACGCAATTTGCGATTTTTTCCCATCTATCTATATATGCACCTTTAGGATATTTCATAAGAGCTGTTTCTAGAGCTTTTTGTTGTTCTTGACTCCATTTACTGAAATTTTCCGTGTTTTCGGCACGTGTCTTCGTCTTTTTTGGACGTTCGTCTACCACAATCTCCTCTATAGATGCACCAGGCTTTAAACCTTCATCTTTTATCTAGTAAATGTGTAATTTATAAAAAGTTACTTGTGAAGATCATAATCAAAGTAATAATCTGAACAGATTTAATAGCAACCTTTTTTGCCATATGAGTAACCTCTGTAACTGTACGATTCATTGCATTTGCAATTTTATCCCACCTTTCTAATGTACCACTGGGATACTTTTTTACAAGTCTTATTAATTCTAATATATCATCATCAGTCCATAAACCACCAGGTATAACAACTGGTTTTTGATGGTTGTAATTCGTTTGGTTCTTTTTAAATACTTCTTTTATGCCACTACTGTTTCTTTCTTGTGGAGTGAAACCAATTCTTCTTCGTCTTGTGCGGGATGTGGGTTCTGGCTCCAACTGTTCACTTTCTTGTGCTCTAAAATGGAACATACAAAGTCTTAAGTACTTTTAATAAAAGTAAGAATTTAATTAACATTTAATACCAAACAATTTATTTCACTTACAATGCTTCTTCTTCTTCTTCTTGTTTTTTCCTATATTTTCTTTGTTCTAATGCACTGTGTATCATACGTACAATTTCAGGTATAGACAATGTGAAGGTTATTATCCACCTTGGAAATTGAAATGGAAGAGTGTTCCAAATGGTTGGTGTAGGAATTTTTTCTAAAATATCTGCCAAATCTGGCATATCCATTTTCCCTTTTTTGTTCTTTTTTTGCATTTTTTGTAGTTTACTACCTAAAACTTGTTCCTAAAAAAAAAAGAAGATATTTGGACAATCCAGTTTTTGTTATGTTTTTAACAGTATTTTACATACATATGTATATCTTTTTTCAAAATACGCAGCCCAAGCAACCACATATTGCCCAATCGTAATAAGTAAAAATAAAATTATTCCTAATTCTAAAAGTCCCATTTTTCGCACATGGCGGTAATAATATACAGCTGATCGCCAATTTGGCAACCCATTAATAAGTACATTGTCATATCGCTGACGTTTTCCAGGATCTTTCAATATATCATATACTGCAACTAACTGAAAATGAGATTATTAGTATTCTTAATATTTGTTTTTAAAAAATTTTTGTAATATTTTATAATTACAATAGTATATGACTCACTTTCCTAAACTGTTGTTCTGCATCCTCTGCAGGATTTTTGTCTGGATGTAACTGTAATGACAATCGCCTAAAGGCTTTTTTAATCTCAGATGCATTTGCAGCCTAAAAGATATATTCTATTTTTCATTTACAAAATTCATTGTGTCACAGATAATAACAGAAAATAAGCAAACCTGTGAAACACCAAGGACTTCATAAAAATTTTGGTTAACTTCCTCGACAACATCGGACACCTCCAACTCTTCATTGTCCCAAGCATTCGTGATATTGTATATGTTAAAAAAGTAAAAAACTCGAAAGATCAGCAACAATGATACTCTCATTTTTTATTCGCTAAGTATGCACATTCATATCCGTCCAAAAATTTCGGCTTTTTGATTTGAACACGTTTGTTAAAAGCCTACACCACAATCATTATTTTATTCAAACTAAATCAGCATTATAGAAAAACAAACTCAAATGTGTTAAAGCACAAAGTGCCACATTGCAAGTCCGAATGAGGTTAGATTCAGAAAATGTAAGCCGTTTGTATGCTGTATGTTGACGATATGCAACAGACCTAAGTAACTGAACTAGACAGGTATTGGTATTGGTATTGGTATTGGTATTGCTTTAGAGCAAAATTAGTGGTAGAGATCCTTTATGTGTATGTGTTACAGGTCCGTATACTGCTTCTAAATGATTTAGGTTGTTCATGGGCTCTAGTATTAACTATCAAAATTATTTGCCACACACTGGAATATTCTATAATAAAAGAAAATATTGGACGAAATGTGATTTATTTCAAATGTATCGTCATTTTTTATTATTATAAATTATTATAATTCATTTAGTTAATGTTGATCTCTGTTACATTAATTTCAGTTAATATACCTTTATTGTTTTTAAATTATGATTACCATCTGTTACATTTTTTATAATAAATGCTTAAAATTATAAAACATCTTGTTTTGTGTAGTACTTTTAAGAATATAAATATTATATTAGATATATAAATAATTCTTGATTTTCATAGCAAAAGATATCTGAAAGATTATACACAGTATGATAATAAAGTTTCCGGACTGCGATGATAAAAAAATACAGATATTTAGAATAATAAATTATTATGTTGTATTTCTCAAAATATTACCGTAGTAATTGTTTTCGAATTGTTTATTAGATATGCTGTTTATAATACGCGTCACATCTTTTTAAATGTCTCTAATATCTTCAAAAATTTATTTTTTCATATTTTCTAATTTTAAAAAGATCATGATATTCAAGGGGCTAAATCTGGTAACTCCCGCTTCTTGATCAAAAATTATTATACGACGATATCGTCGTGAACAGGAACATTGCCATGCTCCAATTCAAAGCTTTGACAATGTATAAAAGTTTAGGTTATGAAATTTGCTTTCATCTTCAGGAAATAAACAATTGAAAATAGCTATTCATGGTCTCATCACAAATTAACCCATTTGCATCCAAGTGCGGAATATTCCGAGCTATGACTGTCATTTATCACCGAGCGCGGAATAATGCGCGAGCTGTGACTTTCTTTCTTTCTTATCACGTTTGATCTTTTTTGTGAACATCTCACCTATATCAATTCATTATATTTTTGACAAGTTTTACTTTTGTTGTGAAAATCTCCATGAACAATTCGGAAGTCATGTACTGCATGTACGATCGACCGTGCGCGGTGATACAGGTCAGTCATCCGTTGAACGTCGCTGATGCCTGAACAAGACACCTTAAGTAGAGTCTTGATGCAAATGGGTTAAAAAAAATACTGGGAAAAGCACAAAAGTAAGACGATTTCACAAAGTGTGCTATGAAAAATATTTAAAGCAGCTAAGGAGAACAAGTGAGAAGAATTGTACTAGAAAAGTGGTGCCGATTGTATTGGTTCACCTTTTCTTTGCTTAGAGTGCTTTAATGTAATTCATCGCAATGGGCACAGATAATATATATATATTTTTCATGTGTTAATAAAATTATTTTTATATGTTCTATATTGCATTAATTTCTTCAAACCATTGTAGTAATAATGGTATTATTGAAAAATTTTTAAGTATCGACATTTGTTCTAATTATGTATTTTTACTATTGGTCTCGTTACCGGTCATCGGTAACCCCTACAGCAGTCAATGTGTTAAAATATACAAAACTTTTTATTATAATAATTAGAGTTATTATAACCATAAATTTTATTGATTTCAATATAACCATGATAAATGTGTATTAATTTTTCTAGCTTACATATTTGCTTACATTTTCTTATAAACAGATGTAAGAAACTTCATCAATATTTTCAAAATCTATCCAATTTTATCTAATAAATTGACTAATGATAATTAAATATCTGAAACTCATGTTCTTGTTTCAAATGTTCAAAACTCGCTAGGTGTATGAAGACTTTTGTGACTGATTGTACATAAATGGTCATCATGTTCACCAAATTTAACGCTGTTAAACTTTGTACAGGGCAAGTATAATAACCCTCTATGGTCACATGCTAATTTATTTACATTTAACAAATAATTTGTTTTTTTTTTCATGAGATGGCGTATACGTATTAATTATATAATATTCTATAATGTAAAATCTTTTTCACCTGCATATATAGAATTATAATTGTTGATTTTCCGTTCCATAAATTTTTCTATATTTAAAATAAAAATTCGACCCATAGAGGGTAAAAAAACATGATGTACCCTGAATCACCAAGTACACCAAATATACAGAAGGACGAATTCGTGAAGTATACATGTATACTCACAATCAGTACAGAAGCAATTCAAAGATAGACGATTGCGATACTAAATTCCCAACTTGATATTGCACGAAGTAAATTTTCAAGAAATAAAACGAAATTATTCAATAACACTATCCAACAAATTAAAACTTTTTTCCTGTTTCATAATATCCACTAGGTGTTTTTAATAAAGTTCCTCGTCCTAAGAACGAATCCGGAGAATTGTTCTATCAGCCTCAGTTTTTGAGAAACACCTGATTTAGTAAAAACGATTGATTTGAAGGAAAAATGAAGTATTACGTAAAAAGTGTAAATGCTAAAAAGTTCTGCTTGGTCTTAAATAATAGAAGACACTTTTTCGAATAAAACAGAGTAGAGTAATTATAAACTATTATAAATAATTATCAAAGTTTAAAAAAGAGTCGATACGCGTACTATTTCTTCATTTTTAGGAAAAGCTTTTTATTCAATACGAATTTGCTATACAGATTTGGATTACGTAGACACTTTTGTTGAAGAAACTATTCACACGGAGTGTCGAAGTGCTTTTTGATTTGAATAGGTCAAAAGAATATATTCGGTGTGCAAATTAGTTCGGTGCCTTTTTCGTGCAGAGTCCATCTTCCTAAGTTTTGAATTTTTCCCAACTGAAGTAAACGTTGCGATGAGCATTGATGGGGTCACATCCGGCTACAACGCAAGCCGTTGTTTAGCTTTTTCAAACGTTTAAAAGTTTTTTTTAAAATTTCTTGCCTGTCCTGGACGTACTTGTCCGATGGATTAAAACCTACATTTCAAAATCTTTGAAATCACCCTTTACACGTTTTATACATTACAACGTCATTACTAAAAGAGGAATAAACCATTTCTTTAGCTTCCGAAGTATTTTTCTACGATTCAAAAGCAAGAAGAATGCAGTGCCTCAAATGCTCCTTGTCGCTATATTGTTTACGGTTATTAGGTGAAATTACGCCGAGTTGTTGTTGATTATTTTAATATTGCTTAGAGTATAATGTTGCTACTTTCAAATCACCAAAGGGCAGGAAAGGTATTTTAATTTGAATGGAAGTTACAAAGAGTTAAATACAAAGGCACCGAATTAATTTGCACACCTAATACATAAATCAGCGACGCGTGTGCAGCCGTAACTCGCTTACTCTGATGTGACAGTGCCGTAGCTATGCACAATAACGACAGTGATAAAATCGTCCTGTAGGGCAGTCACTTTCTGAATACAGATAGACCTCCATGTCCGCGGTGAATCTGTTTCAAACAGCGGTAACAACCTTTTTCTTTTTTACGTAGAGGAAATCTTCAATAAGATACTCCATCACCCTGGGGAGATGACGAGGTTATGTAGGATTTTTACCTACTAAGACCTCCACGGTGGCCTTCTTCACCGTTAAGAGGGAGCACCGGGAGCTCTAGCAGAACACTTTCAATACTACCCCAGCGGTAACAACCCTACGGATTTTTGATTGTGCGAATTTTAGATAGAAACCTACGGATTTTTAGTTTTGTATTAGATACATTCGTTTGGATCCATGTATTTGCAGATTTATATAAAGTATAAAATGTTTTAAGTATTTTTTTACAAAACATTGTGGTGATTGTGGCGATATCGTCCGATTGATCGCCAACTACATAGTAAACGCCTCGCGCTAAAAATTTTCGTATTTTCCGTACTTCACTGCATTATCCACGTGTGTACATTTTTTGTTAAGAAAATATATTCTTTAAAAATGAAAGTAAAGTAAATGAAGAAGAAAAAATAAAATCAAAAGTTCCTGATTCTGATTCATTTTCAGAATGAACAAAATAAAAAAGGAATTGCGTTTCATTTTATTTCTTCGATTTGGATTATTGATGCAATTTTCTGTTTAATTTTGGCAAAACATAACAATTTATCAAATTGATTTTCATTGTAATTGTAAATTATAATATTAACTGATTTTAATTGAAGTTAATTACCGCACAATTAAATACACCACTGAGAAATATAAAAATAGTTATAATTAAATTTAGCTTTAATTCATGTAAGTTATTCACATTTACAACAAAAATCCGTAGATCGACAGATTTTCCGAGACAGAATCTACGAAATTTCAAGAACTTTTCGTTTCTTTTCTGCGGACATTTTAAAACTTGAGCTTGTCACCGATGGTTCCAAAAACCTCTGCAGATAGTGAAAGTTATATCATACATTCATGTACTGTAGATAGTTGTGTAGGTACAATGTATGTGCGTATATAACGTTATATTATGTATAATATGTATCGTTGTTACTAACTAATAACAAACTGAATTACAACTTGTAGTATAAGAAATCAATAAAAATAATGTGTGATAAAAATTGTCATAATAATGTAAATGATGCAATTTATATATTTCATATATTTATACATTAGAAATAGCATTTCAGTTTTAATATATATGATTATAAAATCAAATTATTACTTTTATGCGAAATAAAAATATTATAGTTATGGGGATAATATATCAGCTGATAGTGTTCACTTTTTTAAACTTTGGATATGAAATGTCGAAAATCGTTTTGCATAGAAAATAAAAGTTGTTATATATAATTGACTTAAAAAGAAAGCGCATGGATTTATTCATTAAAAATAAGGATAAATCTGGATATTTAGGAATTTCGATGTTAATGTAGGTAGGATAAGGAATGTTTGGTCTCCAGACCAAATATTAAAATATTTATGTATATATATGATCTGATAGAATTTAAGAAACAGATTTCAAAAATTTCAATTTTAACTTTAGGAATGCATGGGATCAAAAGTTATGTTTATATGAAATTATATTTTACTACCTATATATATACATATCATAATGATTTCAATTACGTCCAAATGGAAATTATTGAAATATTTTCTTTTACCATCATCAGATAACATTAATGGCTGTACATCAGTTGCGCGTAGTCATTTAGGCAGTACGCAATCGAAAGATGTCTCTAGCATAGTTGCCACCAAAAAGACATACGACAAGTTGTTTTCATTGGACGGATTGTTAGTGAAACCATTATGGCAATCAAAATAACTAGTAAAATATTGTAATTTTACATAAACGTAATTTTTTATCCCATATATTTTTAAAATTAAAGTTGCAATTTTCGGAATCTCCTCCTCAAATTCTATCAGATTATGTAAATATATCTTAATAATTTTTGGTCTAAGGAATTAAAGTTTTACTACAACATCCGATATATATACTACATTCAGAAAATAAGATTAAATTTGTCGAACTAATGGAATAATTCATAAAAGATTACGGAATTTATCTTATCAATTAGTTTAAATAATAAAGATTAAATTCTACAAGTTAGCAACTATGATTTGTAAACAACTATATTACCGATGTGGCTATCATAATGTTATAACTATACTTCATAGATGACACTACAAATTTCGGTTATTCAAGGTGCGGTATACAGAATACATTGTGCTTTTGCATTTTCATGTATTACTGTCCAGCCTATTCGATCGAAAAATGTGTCTTCCGCTATATTTAAGTGCGATTGCACGCACTGTTTTTACAAGCTTTCGCGTATAGAAAGTAGGAGATTGACCGTCAGATTACGCGAACACAATTCGGGTCGGTAATTGGAAAATTCCATGGACCCTTGGATCAAGTAAACGGAAACCGCATCGTTAATTCGTTGGCCGCAGATGGTCATCGTTGCGAACTCATCCGATTTCCATTGATTGTATTTATAGTGACCTGCGGTTTATTTTTGCATGCGGTTCTTTTGAGAAAAAGATGTACCTATCTGCTGGCTGACGCGTTTCTCGCATCGTAAGTCCTTTTAACCATAGGATTTTAACAATGAAAGAAGTTGTAAAGAAACGAAATGGAAAGAAAAAGATGATTGACTACATAGTAAGGTCTTATTTGCATGTATTCGGCCTAACGTAATGTGTGGGTGTGCAGGTCTATTAAATATATACGTTGAATATGTACACATGTCTTTATTTCGTTTGTGTTCTAAAATTGTGGTGTCATCCGTAGCTTTTGTCGACGAATGTGAATTTTTGTGGGGAAATCGTTTGATGCATCTTGGTACAGCAAACGTGATGAGAGCAAATGCATAATTAGATTGCACTTAAAACATATTATTCTTAGCGTGAAAATTTTGTAATGTTTAAACCGTTAAAATTGTTTCCATTTATGCTAAATTCTTTGTACTCTTATTTCGAGCGTACCCTCACATGTCACCGGCTATTGTCAACCTATAACTTGTAGAAAAAATACTGAATTTCAATTATACTCTCAAAACATTCTGATCTAATTTTTAGACCATTAATACTCATTAATTTTTTAATGGTTAAATATTCAAAATGATAATTATCGTTATCTATGTGTGAAATGTCTTGGTTGCATAATACATAATTATAAACAATTTATAATGCAGCTAAATTATTTTCTATAACAGTAAATAGTGATATGATTAGAACCAAATATTTTCTTATCTTTATGATATGTCAAATCATTTATTATACATATGTTAATTATGCTTCGAGCGACACTCAAACTTTTAGCTTTAGCATATTGTCCATTTGTCCTTTAGTACGGTGGTTAGTCTTATATGGGGAGAAACGTGGATCTGCCTAGTGTCAGTCCTTGATATTTGAGGAAAATACAGATATTAAAACACAGAGTACAAAATGGAGTCTGCTATAGCTGGACGTAGACGGACAACTACACGACATTCAGCAGAGGATCAGGCTCTTGATCAGATAGCTAAAGAGGTATGGCCTGATTATTTTATAAGAATGTTATAAGATGGAATTGCTATAAAAAATATTACAAATTTTAAATTTGTTTGGCAACTTATAAACTGCATTAGTTAGTATAATGAGCATAGTGCAAATGTTGGTATATGTGTGCTTGACCTTGTATGCTTTTGTGTGTGCATAGTTGTATTAAGTGTGGTTTTATATCTTTCTTGATAACTTTATCTTTGAACAAGGAAATGTAAAAAAAAATAGTATGGTATAGCAAAAATATTATACATACTCTATTTACTGTGAAATTTAACACAATTAATACTTTACTTCTTAGAGTAAGTATTTATGAGGTGAAATATGTTATTTTCATGTAAATTGTAATAAGTATTGTTTATTCATTATACTTATCTTAGAGTGTTTCTATACTGTGTATCAATGTGTTAATAATAAATTGAATATGAAACTATGTTTTTGGTAACAGGATGGATTTTCCATACATACTTTCAGGCAGAAGCTCGATTAGCAGCTAGAAGACAGGCAAGAGCAGAAGCAAGAGAAATACGGATGCGGGAGTTGGAAAGACAGCAGAAAGAGGCAGAAGAAAATGCAGATAGAGTTTATGACATGTGTTCAGGTATTAATATAAGAAATTTAAACATTAAAAAACAAATACAAAAGTTATTTAAAGAAATTTTTCTTTTTTATTTCTTAGCAGATGGAAATAGAACAATGAGAGTAACTCCTGATTCTGCAAGAACAGCACGTCTCCTTACAAATTCCAATAATTTTCAGTCCAGTCGTAGATCATCTGAAGATTCATTAGAAGATGCTGGTCTAAGCAGAGATCTTAAGGTATTAACATATTTATATCATAATTTAATAAAACGGTATTTTATGTACATATTAAAAATGTTTGAATTTTCTATGTAGCTGGAGTTGAAAGAGTTTGAGGAGAAATTTAGGAAAGCTATGATAGCAAATGCTCAGTTAGACAATGAAAAGTCTTCATATGCTTATCAAGTCGATTTATTGAAAGACAAATTGGAAGAATTGGAAGAGACAGTTGCTCAACTTCGTAGAGAGCTTAGGGAGAAAAATCGGGAATCCGAACAGTTAAAGAGACTCAGTCAAAGATTGAAAGACGAATTAGAAGTATGCCACGCACAACTAGTAGAAAGAGATTCACTTATACAAGTGAGTAAGCGTTAAATCTAAATAGCTATATATATATTTTATTTCATTTTATTTTTGAATAAAAACTAAAATTGCTGTAGGAGAATGGTTTAGTTATTATTGATGATGAAGGAAGTGAAAATGAGGAGAATAATATCGAGAATGGCTCGCATTCTAAACGAAAAGTACTAGTCAGTACGGAAGCAGCGGAATTATTACAAAACGCTGGAAAGGGTTCATTAGGTATAGAATTATAAAAGATAAATCTCTTTACATTTTCTCTATGCATTAAAAGAAACATAATAACTTATAACAAAATAATTTATAATAAATCACAGATGTTCGGCTGAGGAAATTTGCTTCTGAAAAAAAGGAATTACAAGATGAAATTCGACATCTCAGACTAGAATTGGAAGAAACAAGGAATCGCATTAGATCTGAGAGATCGCCTGGTTCAGTATTAGGTTCATATTTCTATGAAAAAATTATAACATAAAACTATTATTAAGAAACTATAACAAAACGTTAATTTTTGTAAATATGAATATTACTTCTTCAAAGGTTGTTTATCAGACTCTGAAGACATACAACGAGAAACAAATAAGCTACTGGCTGATTACAAATTCAAGCTGCAAAAAGCTGAACAAGACATGTCCACTTTACAAGCCACTGTAGCTAGGCTAGAAAGTCAAGTGATACGTTACAAATCAGCAGCAGAGGCATCTGAGAAGGCAGAGGATGAATTAAAAGTTGAGAAGAGAAAATTACAAAGAGAAGTAAAAATTAAATTGTCTTTAACTATTTAATCTTCAATTTGAACCATGTTCTTTTTTCCATTAAATAAATTGGAAAAATATTTGCTTTTATAGGTTAGAGAAACTCAAGGCCGCGTTGAAGAATTGGAGACGGCAAATTCTCATTTACAAAGGCGATTAGACAAACTGAAAAATGCAAAGTCTGCTCTGTTGAAAGAGCTTTGACGGGATTTTTTGGAATTTGTAGAATGAGCCTGCCATTTTATTCAACTGATTGGGAACAGCGTGCCGATGTTGCCTCGCAACATAAGATACTACTTAACGTATTGAAATATAATTTATGCGAATGGAATACGTACATATAGTGATCATCATGCTAGTTTTATCATGATTTTAATTGATCTTCTGTTATACATAGAATTATAGCGTCGCAAAATGGTATCATCACTGTGCAATGGTCTTTCAAGATCCCATACTTTAATCTATTGTACACAAAATTGGTATAAAAGAAAATCGCTATTTTATATTACAACACATTCTTTTTTTTTTTCTTTATTATTATATATATTTGTTTTGACATAAATAATTATATTACATTTCTTATTTAAAAGAAGCAAAAAATAAGAGAAAAGGGTGATAGCGTTTTCAATGCATTTCAAACTGAGAATTTTTTTTGTGAATTTTGTGGAATAGTGAAGTTGATTCGTAATTTGTATATTATTTGAGGGAAAAATATTCTGACTTGTATATCATGAATGAAATTAGACACACATATTTTTCATGTCTTTCTTTTCTAGAGGCACGAATTTTTGTGTTATTTTATAGTTATTGCTGGTTAAGACAGCATTGATAAATGTTAAAGATAACTATATAATTCATTATCATTTATGATATGCGAGTAAATGAAGATAGTGTGATGTATGTCAGTGAGTGTAATTTTTGTGTTACATCGAATAATTTATAAACAACATTTCTAAAGATAAAATATTTATAACTCCTATGATAAACATGTTATAGTTAAAGCTAGAATTTCGAATGGAAGCAATCAGTCTATAATATCCATTTTCTACTATGAAACTGCAAAATTTAATAAATATTTTAAATCTTTTATATGATAATTGCATTTAAGAAATCAGTATCAAAATTTGTATACTGAGTAACATTATAAGGTAGAATTATTTCCCTGAAACATTTAATAACTAGACATATATCTAACAAAATTCTGGTGATTATATTGTCTGGCATTTTAAATGAATTGATTTGCCTCCAGAACTGATATTTTTTATTTCTCAGACTGATACGAAGTAAAAGAAAGTATATGTATGATAGTGTGGTCTTTGTACATTCGAAATAAATTAAACTACGTTGTTGAAGCTATATAATATTTTTGGTATACAAATTTATTAAAATACACGTTTTACGGAATACAAAAAAAAAACTGAAATAATCATATACAGCATTGTTAGAATAAAGAATACATTTTAAAAATTTCAAGGAAAATAAGGAAAAAATTAAAATAACGATTAATATAATTGTAGCGACGAAAAATCGTTACCTTTTGTTGTTAAAAAAGAATATATATATATAGAGAGAGAGAACATTTTTTTCTTTTTAATGTTTTTTAATTCATGAATCATCTGAATGTAAAGTATAAAATTTGAGATACAAAAAATTTAAAACAGAAAAATATTTTTTCATTAAAATTCAAAGCTTAATTGCACCATCTGCCATAAAAAAAATTATTTATTATAATAATATATATTAATGTTATATTTTAAACAAATACTATTTGACAAATATCATGTTACACATTAGTCAATACATAATTAAAGTTGTATAATATGACAACTAAATCTAAGAAATGTTTTTTATTTTGATTCTATTTCCTAATACAGAGAACTTAAAAGTTATTGGTAAAGGATCTGACTAATTTCAAGGCAACCAGAGGTTATACACCGGTACGGGTTTGATCTCATGTCAGTTTGTGCAGTCCAGTTGGCAATTTTTTTTTCAATAACATATTTTTTTCATCCCTAGTTTCTTTGCCTTCAGTTCCTGTTCCTTTTTTTTTAATTTCATTAAATTTATTTCTTTCCTTAGGAATTTTATTTATATTTGGTTGAAACTTGTCAGTTTTTCTCTGAACAATACTTAGTTGCTTCTTGTTTTTAATTTCGGTCACTTCTGTATTATTTTTAATTTCCTCTGCTTTTTGCTTATTACTTATAACATGCTGTCTCCTCTCATTCTTTTTACTGTCTATACAAATTACTGAATTAGTCATCACATTTGGCTGTTTGTTTTCTTGATCATTACTACTGTTTGTTTGTTTGGTTACAAGTGTCTTGGAATCACGTGGTTTTTCCTTGGTCTGTAAATTTGGTTTGGATGATCCAAACGTTAGGGTGGATTTGAAGCTCGGAACAGGATTAGCATGAAACACTGGAACCTTGTTATTCTGCTGCTGTATTTGTTTAATGAGTTCCTCTTTTTTCTTAGCCAGTAATTTATTTCTTGCTTCAAAGCTGAATGGACAAGGAATAGTTGCTTTTTTAATAATCTGTTCTTTAGCTGGATTCATTTTCTGTACATGTAAGTTCTTTTGAATTTCCTCCTTATTCATTTGGTGCTTGTTGTTCTGAAATTGTACAAGATTTGGTTCATTTGTAAAAGGAATGATAGGAACAGTACTTTTGCACTCCTTATCTTCTATTTTCTGTTGAACATTTTCACATGAGCTGGTTGTGTGATTCATGTTCATAGACTGATTCAAGGGGAACTCTTGTACAAAGGCAGCTGGTTTCTTGGTCACTTTTTTCAATACAGATGAGCTTTTTGAAACATTAATTGGTACAGGGTTTGCTTTGACCCGATGCTTTTTCATTTGTTCAATTTCTAACTGTTCAAGCTCTTGCTTAGTTGAAACAGTAGTATGTCTAGTCCTTTGCTTGCACCTCAGTGCAGGAGAAACTGGAAATGTAAGCTTTAAAGGAGATCGTCTTAATTTCAAAGGGCCTAATTTTAAATTTTTATTACTGATAGTACGGAATCTTTGAGGTGTACCATTTTGGAATTTAGAAACTGCTTCTGCAAAACTGATAAACTGATTTGAATACCTACGACTTTGTCTGCGATACTGACAGGTAAGTATTTTTGGTCGGGATTTAATTGATGGACACTGTTTTATCTTAAATAAAGGGCACTCTCTGTTTAGTGACATAATTTTATAAGAAAATTTCTGTTCTGAAAGATTATCTTCTAAATAATCAGGAACTTCTGATTTATGAATGTTGTTGGTAGTAATTTGTAAATTAGCCTTTTTAATATTATTGGTTCCTATATTTTTGAAGGACAATTTGCGAATGCCAGAATTGCTTGTCTTTGAGACACGAATATTATTTTTAATCTTATCTGGCATAGCAGATCTAATTTTATGATCTGTTGGTTTCTTAAATGCATTAGTTAACTCAGTTATTGATATACTCCAAGCCTGATGGATTTTATTAGACTTTTCGTCTAGATTTAAATCTTTTATAGCTTTGCTCAATTCATTTTCTTTTTTTACATCTTCCATTGAATGTTTTTTATCATTATGGGGTATAAAAAAAGCTATATTAGTAGGTGCATGTGATTTTGACTCTAAGCTGTCATCAAACTCTGCTTCAGTGACAGATTGCTGGTTTATTTCATTTTCCTTAACTGATAAAAGTAAATTTGGCTTTACAGTAGATTTAATATGTATCAGAGGCTTGTGTACCTCGTGTTCTACATTGAAATAACTATCGGAAGGATTCTGTGGACTCTGCGTAAAATCTATCCATTGTGGAGCACAATAATTATCCATCATATGACAGGTATTCTAAATAATTAATTAAAGTCTTATTATGTTGGATTATCTTAGTATCTTGGATTAATACTCGAATATAATCTGCAAGGAAAAACAATAATAATGAAGAAATTTAAAATGTATTACTTACTTGGTATGTGATAAAATTGTATACCTTAAAAAATATGTGTATGATGCTCAGAACTGTCGCAATGTATACGTTGAAGAATTGAGTTTGAAATTTTGTAACCTTGTTCCGATTGGTTAAACCAAATAAATATACTTACGGTATAGGTTAAAAGTCTCTATGATCCGACCAGTGAAAGAACAGTCATGAGGTGTTAGGGAAAAAAATTTCCCCAGTCTTATATATTGTTGAAAGATATCGAGCTTTCTTTTATTACAGTAGATATCGTAATATGCAATTTCATTTATTCCAGATATTATTCTAATAACGTCCAACTCTGCTTTAGTATTCTTGGGCGTTGTACCTACGAAGTAGCAAAATTTACTAGATAAAATTGCAGCATTAGCAACTAGGAATATCATTACTTTTGTCGATACTAGATAATTTGATGGCTTTAAATCGATCACACGATAACAATTTCGACAAGACGCAATCGAATTCAGTTAAAATTTTCAAAAATGTGATGTAGGAAGAAAATTAGCACCTCACCATCCTTGCAACTATACTCAGTAAATTAGTCTAATTACGTTATTGTTTTTAAGTATATTCAAAGATTTTGTTATTTTGTACCAGTTGGAAATTTTAATTTGATTCCATTCGTCCTAAATAATCGCCATGTATTTAGTTTACAGCTATCAACGTTATCTATTATCGGTAATAGCAAATATATATCTAGCATAGTCAATATCAAAGAGATGCTTACGTTTAACTCTTTTCATGGGTCGGATTTATTATTGGAATTCTAGAATCATCATAGGGACCGAAATAATTAATAAAGTATCATAATAATATTTAAATATAATTTATAATTCTACACATTCTTAAGGTTAACTTTGCGATTTTTAAAATCTATTCCTCGATGCTGTAAAATAATGTAAGAATATCTTAATGATTTTTGTTTCAAGGAGTTAAAACTGAATTCAAGATGTTAAGATTAAAAAATAAATAACAGAATTTTAAGAAATTTTAATGAATAACTTAAATAACTAATGAAATTCACTTATCTAGCACACTTATCTTTCGACAGTTTATACAAAGATCCAAAAAGTAATACGATTTTGATGATATCAAACTACTCATTCTCGCTTAGTTAATAAAACATACGCATGGTGTACTTGTTATTAGTCTATTTTGATATATTATCAACTCATCAATTTTTGATAAAAACAAGAAGAAAGTGAATACAAAGATATGCATGAATATGATGTATAAGGATAATACAGGTTTTCTTAGACGCTATTTAATTTATTACGAAAATCATTTTATTGAATTTTTCTCTTTCTCTGTCCATACAGATTGAAATTAATAACAAATAAAACACATAGCAAAAATACTGATAGTATACTTTCAACAGTTATTAAAACATATCAAAAAAAGATCTATTGGTACGGTAAGGGTTAAATTAAGGTGTAAGTTAGTGTTTGTGAAGAATTTGATAGAACTGTGAAGAAAGTAAGTTTTGATTGTAGAACATCGTTCAGACATAAATGTTTTAAGCATAATCACAGAAGAATTATTGATCGATTGTAATGTTGGTATTCGTTCAGATGAATGTCTGCAAGAATTCGAAATTTATTTATTTATTTATTTGTTTATGGAAAAAACCCTTTAGAGTACATAAAGAAGATACAGTTTAATCGTAAGAATTTAAGCAACGCAACAATTCAGATTTAAAGCTAGCACGAGTGGAAAAGAAGTCAATGGATTTACAATAAATGTTTATATTCTTTAGAATAATGTTAAGACAATTATTAGTACCATATAGCGTGGTATGAGATTCCTCTAATATAAGAGTATGATGACGAATAGCTGTAAGAGACGTGGTAAACTTAAAAGACTCCAACAACTGAGAACAATGAACAAGACCATTAATTACATTATACGCGAAATGAAGTCCAAGTATGGTACATTTCTCAAGCGGTAATGGTGAGATCGAGCATTAGATGGAATATCCATATTGCCTTTGTGTCGTCTTGCCTGCTTAGATGTTGTCCGTCTGTAGTATTTTGACTCAGGATAAACAGTATAGGAAAGAAAAATGTATTAGGAAAAACTGTTAGTTCAATAGTTTTTCATTGAGAAGACCTATGCTTATTCTCGGAAGTTAAAGTAAATAGGTTGTGATATATTCTATTAGGGGGCCGGAAAGTAATGTCGTTTTCTTACATTAAATTCAAAGATATTAATTTTTAACAAATTTTTACTTTTAATCAATGATGCAATTACCTTCATTATAAACAACATTTTGCCATCTAGCGTGAAAATTTTCAATGCCGGATGAATAAAAATCAATTGGTTTTTGAGTAAAATATCTCGAGAAATGACATTACTTTTCGGTTCTCCTAATAAATACATTTTATAATTTTCATATAGTGCCATTCTACACAATCCTCTTTTATATAATTTCTTCATTTAATTGTATTATAATTAAATACACTTAACTGTTTTCTTTTGATCAACCCGATGATACCCACGTTTATTCGAAATGTATCATTTACATTTCCTCGAATTTGTTTGAAAAGTTTATTATATTTATGGTAATTATTTAGAATTTTGGCCTACTCATTGATTGCGATGATTTTTGGATATGATGTAGAGGACAAGATTTGGAATAATTGTCTCCTCTGCAAGTTGTATATTAGTTTCCGAGATATTCGCAAAATAGTTTTGCTATTACTACATTGAATGCCACGGCAGTTTTACAGAGTTTGCCCGTGGCGCCACGATGAATTTTCTATTATACGATACAAATACTGTTGAAATAGTACCTAGAAAAAATAAGTGTAACTACTTTTAGATACTCTATACTGCATTAATTTCTTTACACCATTGCATTGACGATGATAATAATGAAAAACTGATAAGTATTGACATTTTCCTAAATTATGTATTTCTATCAATTTGAACGCGCCGGTCACCGCTGACCCAGTGATGCCAGGCTGAGGACGGGAGTTCTCGAGAACACCCCCTTCCAATACACACACTACTGCAGGAGACGCGTGTACGCGAGCTCAGCGTTTCGGACGACTTCGGGAAATCGAGAGAGAAAACAAATGAAAGACTTTCTCTCTCGCTCTTAAAGCACTGAAATCCAATGTGGTTGGATTCTCACCAGGACTCATTTTACCTGTAGTGACGTATATGTACGTATGAGTTCCCATGCGGAGACAATGAGTAAGATCGATGAAGTGCATTGTATTCAACCAAACCCACACCTATTTATTTGTACATTATTTTACCGAATAAACGTGCATCACTCTTGCATCCTTAAATTAATGGCTTTTATCATTTATTTGTACTCTTCGATTTTTCGATATTATCTGTGGTTGAGTCAATGAAAAAAAAAGTGCAGAAAGCTGCCCTTTCCTTATATATATATAATTTCCTTATTTCTCTTTGTTCATCACAATTCCTTAAATTTCAATTCTTTATGCAATAATTTATTGCATTACAAATTAGCCTTCATTGTTTAGTTATTTTTTAATTAATAAATACAGTCAAGTTTTGGCGCAAAATAGAATTACTTTTAGTTCCATGGTATTTAATGAATTACAATTAAATTGTGTACAATTTTTAATAATTTTATACATTTAGGCAATATTTTCGATGGTTTAATATTTTATTAAAATTTTTATAACAAATCTGAATGATATTACGTAAAATGTGTTCTTTTGACGATTAATCAATTTTTCGGATGATAAATCGATGATGTCCTTTAAAAACAAATAATTTACTGAATTTTATAATTGTTTGTACAATAAATTTTTGCAGTTCCCATTGTCCGGTATTATTTAATTATTTTTAATTTTGTAAATGTAAACGATTTTTAACACTAAACAGAGGCACTTCTAAATTTCCTTGTATTCAATATATTGCAATTAAATTATTTGAAGTTTTGATAGTTTTTAAACTATCGAACCTATATACTACAGTTCATGTAATATCTTTAATATTTCGTTAGTAAATAAGAAAAATATTCTGTAAAATTTGATTGATTAAAGGATATATACTTTTAATATTTAAATAATGATGGTTGGTTATTTGTTGGTTAATCTAAAACGTTATACACCTCTGCTTCTATTATGATTATGATTTTAGTAAAATCGTGAGAAGCTTAAGATTGGAAAAATACATTTCTATTAATAAAATAATTCTAATGCTTACAATGAAGCTAAGCTGTCAATTCTAATCAGTAAAAGAAAATGTGTCTCAACTTTTACCATTTCTATTCATAATTTATAATTCCGCGCAAAGTAATGAACAATTTCGGTTCTACACAATCCTTCTGTATTAGAAATTCACGATTACCTTCATTTGTTATTTTAAATGTAAAAAGTTACTAAACCTGTAAAATTCGTTACGAAGTGAAAAGCAAATAGAATTATAAAACTAAATTTCGTAGGATTATTTATGAACACACTCTTCTAGATAGGAAAAATATAGATAATTTATAGGAAATGAATATAATATTCCATACGCGTTATCGTTCAATTAATTTTTAGTAATCGTTATTTTACATTAGCGACGATGCCATAACTTTACTTATTTCAAATTCGCGCTGAATCGTTCTGCGCAACCGCGGCCGGCTGCTGGTCCGTGACACCGGTCGAGGTGACCCTTTCCAGCGTGGGACGCCATCGCGTACGGATGTTTGACAGGTCGAATGAAACGCGTCTCGCATAATCGCCAACCATAAACGCGTTTTTACGGGTTATAGCTTCGTGATTTCGCGTAATTTAGCCCATTCATCACTATTAACGGTCGGGAGTGTTAGATTTTTATTTTTATTTGTTTTTATATCACCGATTCGATACAAATTCAATTCGCCTACAGTGTTTCGCGACCGGGAGTGTTAGACTTTTATCTCATTTTTTTTTTATTAACGAGTGGTGGTACCTGGATATAGGACTGCATCCTGGATACTACTGATGCTACTGATAATCTACCCGATGCAGGCTATGGGGACCATAGAAGACGCGTGATGCTAATCGCCATACGGTGAGTCACATATTTCATTGTTCCTCAGGTTCCCAATCATGTCGTAGGACGAATGGTCCGAAACGACACGGGAATTGGTTGTATTTTTTATTATTATTGCGAGCATAGTGACCACGAGTATTTTATTACTCGTGTACATTGATATATTATTTGTCAGGGCTTTCTTGTGTCTCGCGTTTGCATAAATTTACTACATCCATTACTGTTTCATGATTTAATAATTTTACACAACTTCATTGTATTCAGTATTATTATTTGCAATAAAATTTCATATTATCTCGTAATAAAGCTTCGATCTGTTACACGCAAAACCTTTCGAAGGACGTTCGGGCTTGCTTACGTAATGTAAACAAGAAAGCATTTCGCGACGAGCTGGCAGGTGGCATCGAAGCGATAACAGTTGAACATTGTTTTCAATCCTTAGATTCATCGCTTCGATAATCCTACCACTCGAGGGTTTTTTTTAACATGTTCATTCAGAGCTTGGAAATATATTTCATGTAGTGAACAGGAAACAGTTTACTTATTTTTTATTAAAATAAATTTCCAAATTACCCAGCTCTGAATACGTACCTTTTCCCTTCCCATTCCTTCAACGTAATAAGATAAATAAAATATGTGAAATAAATAAAGTGAATAAAACAAACAAAACCCTTCCTTGTGTTTTATTATCTTCTTCTCTGAAAAAAGTCTTAGATCGTTAGCTATGTTACTAATTACATTTTTCGCTGGGATTTTAGCACACATGAAGACGGAAGGTTAGTCATATTTTTGTGTTCAATTATTATGTGTAGTGCTGGCCGTTTTAGCATCCATTTTTATACATATCAATTTTTTAAACTCGGTATTTCAATTTCGTCGTTCGGTGTCGAATTGCAATATTTTCTTCGTACATATTCGTTATTCCTCGGTGTCAAACTTCGAATGCTTGAACGGCGGCCCCTACATGTAATAGGCTAGCAAATTATTCATGATACAAACTCCACTTTAAATTCAAAATATTGTTTTTTGTCAGCTCAAAATTAAGTAAATGTTTGAATCTTCAATTTAAATACATATTTTTTATACAAATTTACGAGTAAGCAATTCAGGAGATTTAATTTACTTCGAAAATTTTCATTCAGATATTATAGTCTTGAATTTAGTAATAATATCTATAAATTAAAAATTTATTAATTAGTGCTTCTTTGGATTCTTTATTCGATCTGTTGTTCTTTCGAAGTTGTTTAGTCCGGAAGCTTTTTTTTAACGCACGTAGGGAATAGCCGAACATTCATAAAGAAATTGTGGATGTTTATGCAAATTAATATTTTTATTAGTACAATTAGAAGAATTTTTTAAATAAAAATTTATATCTTGCATATTGAGTGTATTTCGTGCTTCTACATTTATTTAAATTAATTGTATAAACATCTATGGTTTAATATCGAGTTGCTGCAAATGTTTTGTCGAATTCATTCTCATCTGCTTGCCGAAGAAGAAAGAAATCTACAGCTGTATCTTCGAAGAGGTCCGACATATTGTCACGAAGAGGGCTGCAACGTAATGGTTGTCCATATTAGAATAGGCATTCTGTTCTACGATGGACTACCATTCTTTACGTTACTTTATCACTATGCTCGCTATGTGTTATTTGTCTGTTGTACACTATGATCGAAGATCGAGAAGTATTAACATAAATGTCGTTCCCAAATAAAATATGATATTATTTTGCACAAATAGTTTCGAATTTCAAATTTCCAATTAATTAAAATATCACTTTGTACTTCTTGATCATTTGGGTCATTTATTGTTTAATACGAACGGTAAGTCTTTTTTTATCGTTTTCACTTTCACTTTCGAGAACACATTAGATGTTTCATGCAATATTTAAATCATAATTGCGAGTTTTCAACTTTTAACTATAACTTAAAGCTTATTAAATTAGTGTTGCAAATTAATACAGCCTCTCAAGTTTTCTCATATGAATAATTTATTTTATCTAACATTTCAAACTTATTAACGTAATATCTTGCATCATTAGAGGCTCTCGGCTATGTTCCCGATCTTCTTTTTTGAAAATTGTCATTTTATTTTGGAAAAAGTAATGGTTTTGACAAATGCTTAAATGCTTAATATCTCCGTCAACATCCAAAGTATTATAATATTATTGGAACAAAATACATTAATTTCAATTGCAACGTTTTAATTAAAAAAAATAGAATCGAACAAAGTAAATAATGTTTAAACGCTACAACCTATTAATTAGTTTTAATATTTCATATATTTTACGTGCGCATTTTCTATTTCGTATTCGTTTGGGTTTTCCATAGATGTTTCCCTCGATGAAGAAGTCTCAAAGAGGCCTGCCAGAAGAACTCGAAAATTAGTACCGCGAATTAGAATAATTTGTAGGTTTTGCCCACCGTTTTCTTTCGCTTTTCAGAGAGTTTCGAATATAGTCAGTGAATAGGTTCTACCAATTTAGGACTTAGGGAAAGTAGGATCTACGAGGGAAGGGTTTAGGGGTTTACAAATTAGAGAGTTTAGAATAGGGGGTTAAAGGGTAGGGAGTATCTAGATTGAAACCCTCCGTTTAGGCGGAATTTGGTTTAGTAAAGTAGTAGTTTGCTAGTACCTTAAAATTTGGTACCTTTTGTCCAGTTGTCAGCGTGGCCGTGGCGCGTATATACTCTCAGGGCCCTCCGTTCACGCGGAGCTTGTTTGTTGAAAGGTCACAGCCACGTTGCATTCGAGTCATTTTTTATTTGTTAGGGGTACCGGGGGTGGGTTTCGCGGTCGTGACGTTGGGGGTACGCGGTCGTAACGTTGGGGTACGCGGTCGTAACGTTCGCGGTACGCGGTTTAAGGGATGGATTCAAACCTTCCGTTCACGCGGAGTTTGGTTTAGTAAAGTAGTAGTCTGTAAGTACCTTTAAATTTGGTACCTTTTGCCCAGCAGTCAGCGTGGCCGTGGCGCGTATATACTCTCAGGGCCCTCCGTTCACGCGGAGCTTGTTTGTTGAAAGGTCACAGCCACGTTGCATTCGGGTGCTTTTTTATTTGCTAGCGTATTCCGGGGGTGGGTTTCGCGGTCGTAGGGTTGGGGGTATACGGTATATGGGGGAGGGGGGTGGGAGCAAACCCTCCGTTTATGCGGAGTTTGGTCCAGTTGTTCAATTCTGTACATTTTGGTACATTCAGTCCGGGGGCCAGTCTGTTTCTAGCGCGTATATACACTCAGGGCCCTCCGTTACCGCGGAGCTTGTTTCGTTGAAAGGTTATAACCAGGCTGGACCCGGACCTTTTTGGTTAGGTTATCGCGCGCGAGGGTTGTGGGAGTGGTGGGTTTAGGGAATTCGGTGAGCAGGCGCGCGTGGGGTTTTGTGGGTGTAGAGTCAAGGGGTATTAGTAGGGCGAAGGTATAGCGATAATCGGTGTAGGAATACGGCACACCAACCAATCGGTGTGGATTGTAGGTGTAGAACCCGGTGCGTTTTTTGCTAGGGGTGTGGGACGAGGGTGCATCGCGTTTAAGGGGTTTGTGGGTTTTGAGTCGAAGGGGTAGCGGTTAGGATCGCGTTTAAGGGTAAGCGGTTTCGTGCGTGTTAGGTTCCATGTATCAGGGGGTAATAGCATAAGGGTGGGGGTTTTGCGGGTATTCGGGTCTTCGGTGGCGCGGAAAACGGGGTGTGGGTTCAAACCCTCCGTTCACCCGGAGTGGGTTCAAACCATCCGTTCACACGGAGTTTGGTTTAGTAGAGTAGTCTTATAGTACTTTATAGTACTTTCCATTAGATAATCAATTGTGGCCGTGATGCGACCCCTCCGCCGGGGGCCGTCGTGCAGAGGCGTGATCCTTCCAGCATTTCAGGGTCCTCCGTTCACGCGGAGCTTGAGTGCGTTTTAGCGTTATAGCCACGTTGAATTGGGGTGCTTTTTTATTTGCTTTTGTATTTGCTAACGGTTTCCGGGGGTTGGTAAAGGGGCCGTAGGGTGGTGGGGGGGTACGGTAGGGTGGGGGGTGGGCGCAAACTCTCCGTTTATGCGGAGTTTGGTTTAATAGTTCAATTCTGTACATTTTGGTACATTCAGTCCGGGGGCCAGTCTGTTTCTAGCGCGTATATACACTCAGGGCCCTCCGTTAACGCGGAGCTTGTTTCGTTGAAAGGTTATAACCAGGCTGGACTCGGGCTTTTTTGGTTAGGGTAACGGGTGTGGGCCGTGGGAGTGGTGGGTTTAGGAAATTCGGTGAGCAGGCGCGCGTGGGTTTCTATGGGTGTAGAGGTGTTAGAATCTCGTTTGAGGGTAAGCGGTTTTGTTCGTGTTGGGTTTCGGGGATCAGGGGTAATATTATAAGGGTGAGAGGTTTTGCGAGTGCGCGTTCCGGGGATCACGGTAATAGTATAAGGGTGAGGGGTTTTTTGGGTATTCGGGTCTTGGGTGCTGGGGTAAAAGTACTGGGGAAGGGGGTGCTGGGTTGGGGGGCAGGGTGGGTGGGTCTCGAAGTGCAGTCACCTCCTCGTGGTGAGACCTGGAAATTGGTGCTGGTTTTCCGTTGAGTAATCAGTGGAATACCATACCAAGCTAAGAACTGCGCAAGAAATTTATGGTTCAATTAATTTTGAATAAAACTTCTAATCTGCAATTTGTTGGACGTTTAATAATTTTAAAAGAATGATAATGTAAGTATAGCGCGGTTGTACAGTACTATTGTTCAACATATAGAGAACATTAAGTTGTATTATCGTGTTATGCGATAAACTGTTTGATTGAAATATGCACGCTTTTATATGCGTTGCATACCTTACAGATAATTTTCTAATAATATAATTTTCAAATCGCAAAAAATACTTTTCGGGAGTAATTTAGTATCGTAAAAGTTTGCGCCGTGACATTTTGTAACTCGTAATAATAGTTGCAACTATTGGTTTTCGATTTATAAATTTTATCACACATTTGAATGGTTAATATTGAATATAAAAATAAATATTGTTACAGAACTCGTGTGGACCTGGAAATGAACAACTGGACAACTCCCAGCATTGGAAATCTCCAGAAGAAATTACACACATATTGCAAAATCAGATTATTTATTGCAAAATTATTTTATACAATGTATTTTACAAAAATCATAATAAATTAGATTAACTTAACAGTATTACAATGCTTTATCATTTATTCCTCCTCCTATGTTATCTAACATAATAATAAATAATATCCTGCAAAAATTAAAAATAATGTTCGAAAAAAGTAGTAAGAAACGCGAAAAAATAAAAAAAGTAACGAAGTCTGTTGAAAAATTACGAGAATTCGAAAGCGTGGGAAATTCGTGCCACCTCCTTGAATGTCATGTTCTCCTGATACAAAATCTCGATTTTCGGAGCAAAGTCCGGTTGCGATTCAAAAATTCCGCGCTCGAGAAATTCCAAGAAATGACGTCACGTTCCGAGAAATCGCGAAATTCCGAGAAGTGACGTCACGTTCCGAGAAAATTCCGAGAAATGACGTCACGTTCCGAGAAATCGGGAGGCTCCGAGAAATGACGTCACGTTCCGAGAAAAATATTCCGTGCCACCTCCTCGGTTGTTCTGTTCTCCTGATACAAAATCGAGATTTTCGGAGCTAAATTTGAAGCGTATCAGGTTCAGTGAAGTTTTGTATCAGGAGAACATGACATGCAAGGAGGTCGCACAAGTTTCCCGCGCTTTCGATTTCAGATTCGCGCTTCAAATTCAGTTCAAATTTAGCTCCGAAAATCTCGATTTTGTATCAGGAGAACAGAACAACCGAGGAGGTGGCACGGAATATTTTTCTTGGAACGTGACGTCATTTCTCGGAGCCTCCCGATTTCTCGGAACGTGACGTCATTTCTCGGAATTTCGCGATTTCTCGGAACGTGACGTCATTTCTCGGAATTTCGCGATTTCTCGGAACGTGACGTCATTTCTCGGAATTTCTCGAGCGCGGAATTTTTGAATCGCAACCGGACTTTTCTCCGAAAATCGAGATTTTGTATCAGGAGAACATGACATTCGAGGAGGTGGCACGGAATATTTTTCTCGGAACGTGACGTCATTTCTTGGAATTTCGCGATTTCTCGGAACGTGACGTCATTTCTTGGAATTTCTCGGGCGGGGAATTTTCGAATCCCAACCGAATTTTGGTACGAGAATCGAGATTTTGTATCAGGAGAACATGACAACCAAGGAGGTGGCACGGAATATTTTTCTTAAAACTTCGTGATTTCTCGGAATTTTTCAACAGATTTCATTACTTTTTTTATTTTTTCGCGGTTCTTACTAGTTTTTTCGAATTTTATTTTTAAATTTTGCAGAACATTATTTATTAATATCTTAGATAAGATAGGAGAGGGAATAAATGATGAAGCATTGTAATACTGTTAAGTTAATCTAATTTATTACGATTATTCTAAAATACATTGTATAAAATAATTTTACAATAAATAATCTGATTTTGCAATATGTGTGTAATTTCTTCTGGAGATTTCCGATGCTGGGAGTTGTCCCGTTGTTCATTTCCAGGTCCAGACGCGTTCTGTAACAATATTTATTTTTATATTCAATATTAACCATTCAAATGTGTGATAAAATTTATAAATCGAAAACCAATATTTACAACTATTACTACGAGTTTCAAAATGTCATGGCGCAATCTTTTAAGATACTAAATTACTCCCGAAGTGTATTTTTTGCGATTTGAAAATTATGTTATTAGAAAATTATCTGTAAAGGTATGCAACGCATATAAAACTGTGTATATTTCAATCAAACAGTTTATTGGAGAACACGATAATACAACTTAATGTTCTCTATATGTTGAATAATAGGACTGCAAAACCGCGCTATACTTACCTTATCTTTATTTTAAAATTATTAAATGTCCAACAAATTATAGATGAGAAGTTTTGTTCAAAATTAATTGAACCATAGTTAAAAGGTAGATACAACTTCGAATTATAGAAATAGCAGCTATAAAAGTTATGAAATTAATTTACAAATGTTATATCGTACCACTTTATTTCTTTTTAATTATTGCTTTACCTGTTTTACACATTGCAGTTCAATAAATGTATACGTACAGACACATACGGTTAAGCATTAGTAACTTATAGTGGCATACAATAATTATACAATTTATCTTTTTGCAATATATAAAATCAGTTTTAAATTTCCCACATATCAAAAACATTTTAATCACGTTAACAGCGCCATCTCTCCAGAAAGTGTCCAAACTGGTGACAAACATTTATCGACAAGTAAACAAAAGTGGTAACTGACTTTGATGAGGCCTGCCACCTATCAAAGAAACCCGCAAACAACTCGCAAATTTTTTCAATAATAAAAAGAGGCGGTGAAGAAAGACATAGTTGCTCCACCTACACGGTAAATAAACGAACTACTTCGGTAACAGTTTCAACCGTTCATAAATAGATGGAGCCACAAACTAAAGTTACTTAATTTAAGCGCGAAAATTTAAAATCACTTTCTTCGTTCAACTTTTTACTTAATTCTTATTTCTACAAAGTCTCACTTGCTTTTGATACCATATGATTAATCTCTAGTTACAGAGATCTTTACCTTTAATTTGAGCCGACAATCATATAAATAGCTTGTCATTAAGTAGAGAAATTTTAATATTTTTGCTGGGTTGTAAGTGACAGGTAGACGAAAATTAGTTCCACCCGTTCACCGGTCTGTGGTGATAGTGTTTCAGTGTCCACAAAATCGATCAAACCGACAGTTTGCAAAAATATATATTTGCAGCGTTTATTCAGGAATCCTAACGCGTGTACCTTCTTTTCTAGGCCTCATATTATCTATTCATGTAGATTTTGTTACGATTCAGTTCATTTAAACGAATTTCGTAAATTTACATACCGTATGCAGTGTGTAAACCTAAAGGTCGGCCGAAATGAAACGGCTGATTCTATGATAATTCTTTCAACGAGCAATAAATCCATGTAATAAACGTGATATTTAAAATGTATTACTATACTACATTTTCAACAAACAAACAATAAATTAATTGAAATTTTATGATGCAGCATAAAGAAATTTAATTACAAAAATATGAAACTACTAATTTCTTTTGCAGGAACTTTCATTTTAGTCCTGAATTGGCATTGTCTTGGCGAATATTACATTTTATAGAATTATGGTGGGGCCTTCTATATTAAACATAAACTAAACATAAACCTTCTACATTAAAAATCATCCACGATTACTTTTGTATATTATTACGAATATAAAAAATTACTTGTAAAATTCATAACGAAATAACGAACAAATAGAATTACAGAGCTAAGTATTGCAGGTTCATTTATTAGCACACGTTTTTAAATTGCAAAAATATAATTAATTCATAAAAGATGAATGTAATAATTTATACGGATTAATGTTTATTCAATTTTTATTGATCATCAGTTTATACTGGAAACCGCGCCATACTTACCTTATCTTTATTTTAAAATTATTAGATGTCCAACAAATTGCAGATTAGAAGTTTTATTCAAAATTAATTGAACCATAAATTTCTTGCGCAGTTCTTAGCTTGGTATGGTATTCCACTGATTACTCAACGGAAAACCAGCACCAATTTCCAGGTCTCACCACGAGGAGGTGACTGCACTTCGAGACCCACCCACCCTGCCCCCCAACCCAGCACCCCCTTCCCCTGTACTTTTACCCCAGCACCCAAGACCCGAATACCCAAAAAACCCCTCACCCTTATACTATTACCGTGATCCCCGGAACGCGCACCCGCAAAACCTCTCACCCTTATAATATTACCCCTGATCCCCGAAACCCAACACGAACAAAACCGCTTACCCTCAAACGAGATTCTAACACCTCTACACCCATAAAACCCCACGCGCGTCCGCTCACCGAATTTCTTAAACCCACCACTCCCACGACCCACACCCGTTACCCTAACCAAAAAAGCCCGAGTCCAGCCTGGTTATAACCTTTCAACGAAACAAGCTCCGCGGTAACGGAGGGCCCTGAGTGTATATACGCGCTAGAAACAGACTGGCCCCCGGACTGAATGTACCAAAATGTACAGAATTGAACTATTAAACCAAACTCCGCATAAACGGAGGGTTTGCGCCCACCCCCCACCCTACCGTACCCCCCCACCACCCTACGGCCCCTTACCAACCCCCGGAAACCGTTAGCAAATACAAAAGCAAATAAAAAAGCACCCCAATTCAACGTGGCTATAACGCTAAAACGCACTCAAGCTCCGCGTGAACGGAGGACCCTGAAATGCTGGAAGGATCACACCTGTGCACGACGGCCCCCGGCGGAAGGGTCGCATCACGGCCACAATTGATTATCTAATGGAAAGTACTATAAAGTACTATAAGACTACTCTACTAAACCAAACTCCGTGTGAACGGATGGTTTGAACCCACTCCGGGTGAACGGAGGGTTTGAACCCACACCCCGTTTTCCGCGCCACCGAAGACCCGAATACCCGCAAAACCCCCACCCTTATGCTATTACCCCCTGATACACGGAACCTAACACGCACGAAACCGCTTACCCTTAAACGCGATCCTAACCGCTACCCCTTCGACTCAAAACCCACAAACCCCTTAAACGCGATGCACCCTCGTCCCACACCCCTAGCAAAAAACGCACCGGGTTCTACACCTACAATCCACACCGATTGGTTGGTGTGCCGTATTCCTACACCGATTATCGCTATACCTTCGCCCTACTAATACCCCTTGACTCTACACCCACAGAACCCCACGCGCGCCTGCTCACCGAATTCCCTAAACCCACCACTCCCACAACCCTCGCGCGCGATAACCTAACCAAAAAGGTCCGAGTCCAGCCTGGTTATAACCTTTCAACGAAACAAGCTCCGCGGTAACGGAGGGCCCTGAGTGTATATACGCGCTAGAAACAGACTGGCCCCCGGACTGAATGTACCAAAATGTACAGAATTGAACAACTGGACCAAACTCCGCATAAACGGAGGGTTTGCTCCCACCCCCCTCCCCCATATACCGTATACCCCCAACCCTACGACCGCGAAACCCACCCCCGGAATACGCTAGCAAATAAAAAAGCACCCGAATGCAACGTGGCTGTGACCTTTCAACAAACAAGCTCCGCGTGAACGGAGGGCCCTGAGAGTATATACGCGCCACGGCCACGCTGACTGCTGGGCAAAAGGTACCAAATTTAAAGGTACTTACAGACTACTACTTTACTAAACCAAACTCCGCGTGAACGGAAGGTTTGAATCCATCCCTTAAACCGCGTACCGCGAACGTTACGACCGCGTACCCCAACGTTACGACCGCGTACCCCAACGTTACGACCGCGTACCCCCAACGTCACGACCGCGAAACCCACCCCCGGTACCCCTAACAAATAAAAAATGACTCGAATGCAACGTGGCTGTGACCTTTCAACAAACAAGCTCCGCGTGAACGGAGGGCCCTGAGAGTATATACGCGCCACGGCCACGCTGACAACTGGACAAAAGGTACCAAATTTTAAGGTACTAGCAAACTACTACTTTACTAAACCAAACTCCGCCTAAACGGAGGGTTTCAATCTAGATACTCCCTACCCTTTAACCCCCTATTCTAAACTCTCTAATTTGTAAACCCCTAAACCCTTCCCTCGTAGATCCTACTTTCCCTAAGTCCTAAATTGGTAGAACCTATTCACTGACTATATTCGAAACTCTCTGAAAAGCGAAAGAAAACCGTGGGCAAAACCTACAAATTATTCTAATTCGCGGTACTAATTTTCGAGTTCTTCTGGCAGGCCTCTTTGAGACTTCTTCATCGAGGGAAACATCTATGGAAAACCCAAACGAATACGAAATAGAAAATGCAATACGTAAAATATATGAAATATTAAAACTAATTAATAGGTTGTAGCATTTAAATATTTTTTACTGTGTTCGGATTCTAGTTTTTTAACATAGTTCGTGGAATTATAAATTTTCCTAAACTACATGTTCACTTAAAAATGTTTGAATATTCCCTACGTTCGTTAAAAAAGAGCTTCCGAAAAACTAAACTCTGAGAAGACTAACAGATCTTGCGAAGTACCCAAAGGAGTACTTATACTAATTAATGATTTAAAAAATTTTTATATTGGAATTCAAATTAATGTATTTTGTTCCAATAATATTATAATACTTTGGATGTTAACAGAGATAGCTTAAGCATTTGTCAAAACCATTGCATTTCCAAAATAAAGTGACAATTTTCAAAAAAGAAATTCGGGAACATATCCGAGAGCCTCTAACGATGCAAGACAGTAATTTAATAAGTTTGAAATATTAGATAAAGTAAAATATTCATATCAGAAAATTTGAGAGGCTGTATTAATTTGCAACACCAATTTAATAAGCTTGCAGTTTTAGTTAAAAATTGAATATTCGTAATTATGATTTAAATATTACATGAAACACCTAATGTGTTCTCGAAAGTGAAAGTGAAAACGATAAAAAAAGACTTACCGTTCGTATTAAACAATAAATGACCCAAATGATCAAGAAGTACAAAGTAATATTTTAATTAATTAGAAATTCGAAATTCGAAACTATTTGTGCAAAATAATATTACATTTTATTTGGGAACGACATTTGTGTTAGTACTTCTCGATCTTTGATCATAGTGTACAACAGACAAATAGCGAGCATAGTGATAAAGTAACGTAAAGAATGGTAGTCCATCGTAGAATAGAATGCCTATTCTAATATGGACAACCATTACGTTGCAGCCCTCTTCGTGACAATATGTCGGGCCTCTTCGAAGATACATCTGTAGATTTCCTTCTTCTTCGGCAAGCAGATGAGAATGAATTCGACAAAACATTTGCAGCAACTCGATATTAAACCATAGATGTTTATACAATTAATTTAAATAAATGTAGAAGCACGAAATACACTCAATATGCAAGATATAAATTTTTATTTAAAAAATTCTTCTAATTGTACTAATAAAAATATTAATTTGCATAAACATCCACAATTTCTTTATGAATGTTCGACTATTCCCTACGTGCGTTAAAAAAAAAGCTTCCGGACTAAACAACTTCGAAAGAACAACAGATCGAATAAAGAATCCAAAGAAGCACTAATTAATAAATTTTTAATTTATAGATATTATTACTAAATTCAAGACTATAATATCTGAATGAAAATTTTCGAAGTAAATTAAATCTCCTGAATTGCTTACTTGTAAATTTGTATAAAAAATATGTATTTAAATTGAAGATTCAAACATTTACTTAATTTTGAGCTGACAAAAAACAATATTTTGAATTTAAAGTGGAGTTTGTATCATGAATAATTTGCTAGCCTATTACATGTAGGGGCCGCCGTTCAAGCATTCGAAGTTTGACACCGAGGAATAACGAATATGTACGAAGAAAATATTGCAATTCGACACCGAACGACGAAATTGAAATACTGAGTTTAAAAAATTGATATGTATAAAAATGGATGCTAAAACGGCCAGCACTACACATAATAATTGAACACAAAAATATGACTAACCTTCCGTCTTCATGTGTGCTAAAAATCCCAGCGAAAAATGTAATTAGTAACATAGCTAACGATCTAAGACTTTTTTCAGAGAAGAAGATAATAAAACACAAGGAAGGGTTTTGTTTGTTTTATTCACTTTATTTATTTCACATATTTTATTTATCTTATTACGTTGAAGGAATGGGAAGGGAAAAGGTACGTATTCAGAGCTGGGTAATTTGGAAATTTATTTTAATAAAAAATAAGTAAACTGTTTCCTGTTCTCTACATGAAATATATTTCCAAGCTCTGAATGAACATGTTAAAAAAACCCTCGAGTGGTAGGATTATCGAAGCGATGAATCTAAGGATTGAAAACAATGTTCAACTGTTATCGCTTCGATGCCACCTGCCAGCTCGTCGCGAAATGCTTTCTTGTTTACATTACGTAAGCAAGCCCGAACGTCCTTCGAAAGGTTTTGCGTGTAACAGATCGAAGCTTTATTACGAGATAATATGAAATTCTATTGCAAATAATAATACTGAATACAATGAAGTTGTGTAAAATTATTAAATCATGAAACAGTAATGGATGTAGTAAATTTATGCAAACGCGAGACACAAGAAAGCCCTGACAAATAATATATCAATGTACACGAGTAATAAAATACTCGTGGTCACTATGCTCGCAATAATAAGCAAAAATACAACCAATTCCCGTGTCGTTTCGGACCATTCGTCCTACGACATGATTGGGAACCTGAGGAACAATGAAATATGTGACTCACCGTATGGCGATTAGCATCACGCGTCTTCTATGTGTAGGCGTCCTTTGATGCGGCACCACAAAGACCGTGTGGTGCCGAAAGAACAGTGCGGCACCGCTACGATAGTGCGATGCCGAAAAGGCGGTGCGGCATCGCAGAGACAGTGCGATGCCGAAAAGGCAGTGCGGCACCGCAAAGAAAGCGCGGTGCCGGAAAACATCAGACGGTATCGAGGATAAGGAATCGGTAATTGCGCGGTATTCCGTTTCCTCGATGCCGTTGGGATGTTGAAGGCGGGTCATTTTGAAGGATCCTCATTGGTTGGGGCAGGAGCCGCCTATCAGCCAAAATTAGGATAAATAGAGAGCCTCGCGAGAGGTCGAGAGCTTTTTGTGAATTGTATCGGCAGTCTTGATAGAGTACGTAGGGTTACGGTCGCGGAGTTCGGAATAAAGTGTTTATGTTACGAAAGTATTATTCAGTTTTTACCCGACGTAACCCCCTACAAAAGTCAGAAGTGGGATACAGCCTGTGATTAGTGTTAATTTTTATGGTATTTTATGATAGTTTATGACATTTTATGAAAACTTTATGTTATTTTATGAAACTTTATGCTATTTTATGAAACTTTATGCTATTTTATGAAACTTTATGTTATTTTATGAAACTTTATGTTATTTTATGAAACTTTATGTTATTTTATGAAACTTTATGCTATTTTATGAAACTTTATGCTATTTTATGAAACTTTATGTTATTTTATGAAACTTTATGCTATTTTATGAAACTTTATGCTATTTTATGAAACTTTATGTTATTTTATGAAACTTTATGTTATTTTATGAAACTTTATGTTATTTTATGAAACTTTATGCTATTTTATGAAACTTTATGGTATTTTATGAGATTTTATGAAACTTTAGTGAACAAGTATAGTTAATTAAGTTAAGTAAGTAAGAAACATTAGAATGAATCCGCAAATTACAGTGTCGATGTTGAAAGATAAGTTACGCGATTTGAATCTCTCGACGTCGGGCCTAAAAACCGAGCTGCTTAGTCGGTTGCTGCAAGCAGGCGTGACCGAAGACGACCTGTTGGCCGAAACCGTCGTGGGACCGACAGAAAGCAGGCCGACGGAGGAGATTGCGCCGGTCCCCATTGAAGAAAGGCAGACGGGGCAACTACCAAATTTTTCGACGATGTCCCGCGTTGATGAAGTGGCGTTGTTGCGACGAGAGAAGGAAGTCGCCGAGAGAGAAGTACAACTCCTTCGGCGAGAAATGGAACTGATGCGAATGAGTAATCATCGCGACGGAGGAAGCCCGTTTTCAACATCGTCCACAGTCGCTACCTGGAAGGATGCGAAGGAGATGATCGGAGATTATGATGGCACCACAAATTGCAACATTTGGGTGCAACAAGTAAGAAAGTTCGTTCGTGTTTATGTGCTAGATGCTTATACCACGAAAGCGTTCCTGTGCAGTAAGCTGAAGGGCAAGGCGTTGCGCTGGTATCACGCACAGGAGGATTGTATAGACATGGACTTCGAAGAGTTGCTACAAAGGCTGGGAAAGATGTTCGGACATCGGGAGAGCAGTCTGAAACTACGGCGGGAGTGCGAGAAACGCACCTGGCAAGTCGGGGAAGAATTTGCGGACTATCTTCACGACAAGGTTATTTTGGCCAGCCGCGTACCTCTTCCAGAACACGAGGTGATTGAGTATGTGATAGACGGCATACCAAACACCAACCTCAGGACCCAGGCTCGGATGCACTGCTTCGAGTCTACCGACACGATGCTGCTAGCATTTGGAAAGATTGGTCTGCCGAAGGATCAAACACAGAGGCGGACAGCATCGCCGATTCAGAAGCGGACAGCGTCGCCGGATCAGAAGCGGACGGCAGCTAGGGGTAACAGCACCGCACCGCCAAGAAGAACGCAGGAAGGTGGGCTAAGGTGCTATAACTGCAACGAGGACGGCCACTTCGCAAAGCATTGCGGAAAACCCAAACGGGAGAGAGGCAGCTGCTATGTGTGCGGGGAACAAGGACACCGAGCACTGAGCTGCCCACAACGGACAACGACGCCGGTTCCAGCACAGGACGTCAACTACGTTACGGATCAACGAGAGGAGGACCATGGGTTTTTACGTCAGGTAGAGATGCAGGCAGCGGATCGTGACGACAGTGACGTAGTGTTGCTCGATGCGCTATTAGATACCGGTAGTCCGGTGAGCTTTGTTAAAGAGACGTATTTGCCGACAGACATTAAGCAGATTCCGGTCGTAAGGGAAGTCGAGGAGAGTAAATTGTTTGGCATAAATAAAAGCGTGCTCGAGGTTGCGGGTACGGTAGATGCGCGAATTAGTTTGGATGGGAACGTTTATGACATGAAATTGTGCGTGGTGTCGAAACAAACTATGCGTGAACCGTTAGTTTTAGGTCGAGATTTTATGCGAGTCGCCAATTTAACTTTATGTGCTCAGGAGGTGCTAGAAATTATGAATGTTGAAACCGAACAGTCGGATACGTGCGCGATGACCGACACTTTATGTACGAATCCGGATCTCCTTATCGAGGATAAGGAACGGATGGGTGAATGCGAAACATTTATATCCGAACGAAGTATACAGTCTGTTAGGATCGCGGCTGCTTCGCCTCAAGTGAACGGCCAAGCAGAACGTGTGGACCGCAGTAGTATTATACCGAAGATTGCTACATTAAATAATGAGACGGATAAAGTTATGGTCCGAAATTTTGATACCTCTCCTGAGGTATGTGGTAAGTGGATATCTGAATTCAAAGGCCCTTATGCGGTGGCAAAAGTCTGGAGAAATGATAGTTACGTCGTGAAAGACATTGACGGGTTTCAGCTAACCCAAGCTCCTTATCAAGGAAAATGGGAAGCGGCTGATGGGAAACCGGACTAGATATAGAGTTGTGTTACCGTTTTAATTTGTAAGATTCGTTAAGCTAAGTTATTTTGTTTTATGTATTGTTTAGTTTTAGTATATTTGTTTTTCGTTTATTCTATTGCGTAGATCGTAGTTTATGTAATCTTAGCGTGTAGTGTAGGTTAATCGGGGCGATTAACCGTCAGGATGGCCGAATTGTAGGCGTCCTTTGATGCGGCACCACAAAGACCGTGTGGTGCCGAAAGAACAGTGCGGCACCGCTACGATAGTGCGATGCCGAAAAGGCGGTGCGGTATCGCAGAGACAGTGCGATGCCGAAAAGGCAGTGCGGCACCGCAAAGAAAGCGCGGTGCCGAAAAGAAAGCGCGGTGCCGGAAAACATCAGACGGTATCGAGGATAAGGAATCGGTAATTGCGCGGTATTCCGTTTCCTCGATGCCGTTGGGATGTTGAAGGCGGGTCATTTTGAAGGATCCTCATTGGTTGGGGCAGGAGCCGCCTATCAGCCAAAATTAGGATAAATAGAGAGCCTCGCGAGAGGTCGAGAGCTTTTGTGAATTGTATCGGCAGTCTTGATAGAGTACGTAGGGTTACGGTCGCGGAGTAGAGAAATAAAGTGTTTTACGTTACGAAAGTATTATTCAGTTTTTACCCGACGTAACCCCTACACAAAAGTCAGAAGTGGGATTCAGCCTGTGATTAGTGTTAATTTTTATGGTATTTTATGATAGTTTATGACATTTTATGAAAACTTTATGATATTTTATGAAACTTTATGTTATTTGATGAAACTTTATGCTATTTTATGAAACTTTATGTTATTTTATGAAACTTTATGCTATTTTATGAAACTTTATGTTATTTTATGAAACTTTATGTTATTTTATGAAACTTTATGTTATTTTATGAAACTTTATGCTATTTTATGAAACTTTATGGTAGTTTATGAGATTTTATGAAACTTTAGTGAACAAGTATAGTTAATTAAGTTAAGTAAGTAAGAAACATTAGAATGAATCCGCAAATTACAGTGTCGATGTTGAAAGATAAGTTACGCGATTTGAATCTCTCGACGTCGGGCCTAAAAACCGAGCTGCTTAGTCGGTTGCTGCAAGCAGGCGTGACCGAAGACGACCTGTTGGCCGAAACCGTCGTGGGACCGACAGAAAGCAGGCCGACGGAGGAGATTGCGCCGGTCCCCATTGAAGAAAGGCAGACGGGGCAACTACCAAATTTTTCGACGATGTCCCGCGTTGATGAAGTGGCGTTGTTGCGACGGGAGAAGGAAGTCGCCGAGAGGGAAGTACAACTCCTTCGGCGAGAAATGGAACTGATGCGGATGAGTAATCATCGCGACGGAGGAAGCCCGTTTTCAACATCGTCCACAGTCGCTACCTGGAAGGATGCGAAGGAGATGATCGGGGATTACGATGGCACCACAAATTGCAACATTTGGGTGCAACAAGTAAGGAAGTTCGTTCGGGTTTATGTGCTAGATGCGTATACCACGAAAGCGTTCCTGTGCAGTAAGCTGAAGGGCAAGGCGTTGCGCTGGTATCACGCACAGGAGGATTGTATAGACATGGACTTCGAAGAGTTGCTACAAAGGCTGGGAAAGATGTTCGGACATCGGGAGAGCAGTCTGAAACTACGGCGGGAGTGCGAGAAACGCACCTGGCAAGTCGGGGAAGAATTTGCGGACTATCTTCACGACAAGGTTATTTTGGCCAGCCGCGTACCTCTTCCAGAACACGAGGTGATTGAGTATGTGATAGACGGCATACCAAACACCAACCTTAGGACCCAGGCTCGGATGCACTGCTTCGAGTCTACCGACACGATGCTGCTAGCATTTGGAAAGATTGGTCTGCCGAAGGATCAAACACAGAGGCGGACAGCATCGCCGATTCAGAAGCGGACAGCGTCGCCGGATCAGAAGCGGACGGCAGCTAGGGGTAACAGCACCGCACCGCCAAGAAGAACGCAGGAAGGTGGGCTAAGGTGCTATAACTGCAACGAGGACGGCCACTTCGCAAAGCATTGCGGAAAACCCAAACGGGAGAGAGGCAGCTGCTATGTGTGCGGGGAACAAGGACACCGAGCACTGAGCTGCCCACAACGGACAACGACGCCGGTTCCAGCACAGGACGTCAATTACGTTACGGATCAACGAGAGGAGGACCATGGGTTTTTGCGTAAGGTAGAGTTGCAGGCAGCGGATCGTGATGACAGTGACGTAGTGTTGCCCGATGCGCTATTAGATACCGGTAGTCCGGTGAGCTTTGTTAAAGAGACGTATTTGCCGACAGACATTAAGCAGATTCCGGTCGTAAGGGAAGTCGAGGAGAGTAAATTTTTTGGCATAAATGAAAGCGCACTCGAGGTGGTAGGTACGGTAGACGCGCGAATTAGGCTAGATGGGAGCGTTTACGGTGTCAAACTGTACGTGGTGCCTAAACAAACCATGCGTAGACCATTAGTTTTAGGGCAAGATTTCATGCGAGTCGCCAATTTAACTTTATGTTGTCGGGAGGTATTAGGAATGATGAATGTTGAAACTGAACAGTCGGATACGTGCGCGATAACCGACACGTTATGGACAAATCCGGATCTCCTTATCGAGGATAAGGAACGAGTGGGGGAATGCGAAACGTTTATATCCGAACGAAGTATACAGTCTGTTAGGATCGCGACTGCTTCGCCTCAAGTGAACGGCCAAGCAGAACGTGTGGACCGCAGTAGTATTATACCGAAGATCGCGACGTTAAATAATGAGACGGATAAAGTTATGGTCCGAAATTTTGATACCTCTTCTGAGGTATGTGGTGAGTGGATATCTGAATTCAAAGGCCCTTATGCGGTGGCAAAAGTCTGTAGAAATGATAGTTACGTCGTGAAAGACATTGACGGGTTTCAGCTAACCCAAGCTCCTTATCAAGGAAAATGGGAAGCGGCTGATGGGAAACCGGACTAGATATAGATTTGTGTTACCGTTTTAATTTGTAAGATTAGTTAAGTTAAGTTATTTCGTTTTATGTGTTATGTAGTTTTAGTATATTTTTGTCATTTATTAATCGCATAGTTTATGTAATCTTAGCGTGTAGTGTAGGTTAATCGGGGCGATTAACCGTCAGGATGGCCGAATTGTAGGCGTCCTTTGATGCGGCACCACAAAGACCGTGTGGTGCCGAAAGAACAGTGCGGCACCGCTACGATAGTGCGATGCCGAAAAGGCGGTGCGGCATCGCAGAGACAGTGCGATGCCGAAAAGGCAGTGCGGCACCGCAAAGAAAGCGCGGTGCCGGAAAACATCAGACGGTATCGAGGATAAGGAATCGGTAATTGCGCGGTATTCCGTTTCCTCGATGCCGTGGGGATGTTGAAGGCGGGTAATTTTGAAGGATCCTCATTGGTTGGGGTAGGAGCCGCCTATCAGCCAAAATGAGGATAAATAGAGAGCCTCGCGAGAGGTCGAGGGCTTTTTGTGAATTGTATCGGCAGTCTTGATAGAGTACGTAGGGTTACGGTCGCGGAGTAGAGAAATAAAGTGTTTTACGTTACGAAAGTATTATTCAGTTTTTAACCGACGTAACCCCTACACTACTACTGACTGTGGAAAACGCGTACACGACAACAACTTAGCAACTTCAACGTTCAGAATCACACTCTTTCTACGTTCACAGTCAAAATCTTTCTGCTACCTTAGTTAAACACTTTCTGTCCTGCGCTCGCATTTTCCCCGTCATATATTCTTCCAAACACTCGTTTCCTTTCATTCTAATTGTCAACCTTTCTCACTCGATGCATTCGGTCACGACCACTCAGAATTTCTCAGTCGCAACGTTTTCTCAAGTGCTCATCTTTCACGCCTTAGAAACACTCGAGTCCAAACATTCTACGTTCACACGACTATCGTCCAACTCAAGCACTCTTCAGACTTTTCTTAACCCTTTCGCGGTGAACAGCGCCTTTTGGCACTCAGCTATAGACGCTATACATGGTATCACTTGTTATCAGTAACTGCCCAATAATGTCCATTAAGTCGTTTGTTTTCGATGCGCTAGCAGCAAACGCTTCTTGTGCAGAGATTTTTTTACATAATCAAATATAATTGTGGGAATGCGATCGAGTGGATGCAAGTTTGGGAAAGTCTGAAGAGTGCTTGAGTTGGGCGATCTTCCACCAGCGCGCCGGCTGCTTAGAGCGCAATTCATTTCTGAGCGCTCCGCCGCGAAAGGGTTAAACTCTCATCTATTCAATCGCATTCATTCGATTGCATTCCTACATATTATAGGAAAGGTTATAAATGAAAAAAATGAAAAGAAAGAAGAGTGAATAAAATAATAAATATACGTGTATTTAATAAAACTAAAACGACACAAACGAACACAAAATAACAAACTATGCTTATGCTTCGCAAACTACGCCTACGCTTCGTAAACTACACAGTTCTTCGCTCTACGCTGGCTACTTAACTTCTCACTTCACCGTCCAATACTTTCTGCCTTCACCGTCCAATACTTTCTGCCTTCACCGTCCAATACTTCCTGCCTTCACCGTCCAATACTTTCTGCCCCGCACTTACATTTCCCCGTCAATATTTCTTCCAAACACTCGTTTCCTTTCATTCTAATTGTCAACCTTTTTTTTACTTTTATTTTAATTCTAATTGACTACCCAGAATTTCTCAGTCGCACTATTTTCTCAAGTTCTCATCTTTCACGCCTTAGAAACATTCGAGCCCAAACATTCTGCATTCACACGACTATCGCCCAACTCAAGTACTCTTCCGACTTTTTCAGCCTCGCATCCGTTCTATCACATTCCTACAATATAGTATACTTCATATAATTACAATAACAATACTTATAAGGAAAATAAACGTTCATGTGTTTACGAAATTAGTGTCTTATAGGGACCTTCAAACCTTGCATCATCGGTTAACCCTTTTAGTGCCGGACGACGATATATCGTTGCGCATCGAATAGCGCTTTACTATTCGCATTGCAGGAGAACTGTATCACAAAATAAATTTATAAAACGTTACGAATGGTTTAATTTTATTGCAAGAGAATTAAAAAAATTGTTTCTCGATTTAACTTTTTGTTATACGATTATTTTCATACAATTCCTACAATTCATCAGAAGAAAATCTAAACAACATTCTTTCTATCCAACAATATTCATTCAAAAATGTTTAAAATTAAAAGCTGTTGTTCTCTAATACATTAACGATATAATACACACACATCTGAAAATACTGATAACAAAAGCACTATTTTAGGTGATAGAATAAATCCCTCCATCTTATTTATTGCTCTTTCCCTTTATTCCATTATAGTTTATAAAAAACACGAATTCGTCTAATAATCACGAGAGTACAAACGAACGAAATGAAAGAACGAGTAATAAAGCTCGATACAAACTACCCTATCCTATACACAAGAAGAAGAATCGCTGATTAAGCCATGAAATTCTCCGGTTAAATAAATCACATGGTCGTTTGGGCATCCAGGTGATTAAGATAAGGAATCTTTAGACGATCGTTCGCGTGTCGCGGATCGAATCGAGCGTGGAAAAGGGCGCGAGAGCATAAAATAGAAGTAGGAGGGGTAAGGAATCGGTCCGCGTTTCGTTCGTCCGTTCGTTCGAACGATTACGGAAGTTTGCGGAGCCTGGCTTTAACCGTGTTCACCCTGTGCGCGGAGAAGTGACTTCGCTAATCGTGAATAAAAGCAGGAACTTTCGGATCGGCCCTGTAACGTTTGCCGCTCGCCGGCTTAATCTTTGCCCGGTTACTTCGCCGCGGGAACAACTTCTTTAATTCCATAAACTTTCCTTTTAGTGACTACGAATACATTAACGAGCGAACACCGGGCCCCTGTGCTGTAGAGCCCCTAATTTATCTTGGACCCTTTGCGCAGGCGCGACGCGCAGCCGTCAGAATCGCCAAAAACACCAACTAAATTCATAGCATTTTTATTTTTATGTTATTCATTATCAAAGGAGTAGTTTTATAAGGTTTTTGAGCCGTAGAATCTGATTTTGATATCTATTTTAATGTAGAGGGTTCAATACATAATAGTCTAATATAAATAAAATGAAATTTGCTGCATTCGAAAAATACTATTTAATTTGGCTTAACTGAACAGTTATGTGCAAGCTTGGAAACAGAATATTTTGTTTTGAAATTTATTCTGAAAGGGGGAAGGGGGAGCATCTTGGACATTCTATACAAAACAGAATCGACGCACAAGTGGAATAATTGAATAACCTAATGATATAGTGAACAACGTTCGTCGAAGACGTCGAAGTCTACAATGACACATGAAATGAATAACGTCTCCCAGACGTCATTGTACGTCAAGGGGTTAACGGGATTACTTCTAGACGAGGGATCCTCTTCGCATACGAAGGTAAGGAATCAGTTTCAGAAAACAACAAATTAATTTTGGCTACTGTTTCATCGGAACGGTATCCTAAGATATAAATAAGTTACTATTAGTAAGAAAATATAAGGGACTTAAAAAATACCAAGTATTGCCAGAAAAGCGCACCGCTCAGATAACCTAACGACCTTCTCCCCCATGTTGACCAAACTGGACTAGCCGAAGAAGGCTTCGTTCTACATTATTCAGTGTTGTTCAGTCATTAGTTAACCCTTTGCACTTGGGAAGTGACAGTTAGTCGTCTAATAATATTAACTTTACAGATTTTTAAGTGCAAAATATTTACTAAGATTCGCTTATATTAAACTTCATTTAATTTAGTTGAATCATATACTAAAATTTACTTCTATAACTATTTAACCTCCGGTCTGATTAATAAACAAACCGACTAATGTCTGAAAGTTTGCGAAACTATCGTTTGGCGATCTACAGTGGCCTCTCGAGTGCAAAGGGTTAATAAGAATTAAGATAGTGGCGGTACTGTAAGCCAAGGGTATCAGTGAAAAATCTATAAACATTCAACCACACGAAAAGTTTATAAACATTCGACTATGCAAGATATCTACAAACATTCGATTACGCGAGATATATTAGGTGTACAAATTAATTTTAGTCCTTTTTTAGCAGGTTCAGAGTTTATTTAAACTTTTATGCTCAAAAGTTAGTTAATGAAGCAATCTTCCACATTTTCTGCAACGTTTACCCATCTTTCGGACAATGGATGCCTGATTTGAGGAAACTAGGTAGTCTTATTTCGATGAACTCATCTAAAAGTGATTGCAATTCCTCATTCTTAAATCGCTGCGGTTGTCCAGGTCTTTTTTTATCCTGGAGATCAAAATTTCCTTCCCGGAATCTTTGGTGGAATGAGATACAACATTTTCACCAAGAGTATCACAGATCATTTCTGCAGCTTCAGCGGCATTTCTTCTTTAACTGGAGTGCGAAGAGCACACAATGACGAATGCGGTCTTTGCTGCACACCATCGTTTAAACTGGTGTTTATCTAAATTATGTTGACCAAATCAAGCAGTTTTCTAATGTTTTGGAAAGCTAGATGTCTGCACTGTAAGACTCCAAAAATACCGTTACGATATTGAAATTGTAAATAGCCTTTATCATCATCGAAAAATGAAAGACTAAAATTAACTTGTACACCTAACATATACAAGCATTTTGATCACATGAGACAGATCCTTGTAAGCAGTCGATCAAGATACACTCATCCGCAGGTCCTTGATCGTAGGACGATTCACTAGTCTGAATTAAATTTAATTATAGAAAAAGGGTGTCGTCAATTATTCAACCCAGGTAAATTAAAAAATACAAATTGCGTTGGGTAGCAGTACGCCCGAACAATTAGTATTCAACAAGCGTAAAATGGCCATACGTACCGAGAACACCAGAGTGATTTTCTTCATTCTCACTCACAAAACTAGCTATATGAATGTTCGGTAGTACAGCATGCACGTGCCGTAAAATGTAGTTTAATTAAACGACCGCATTTTATACACATTTTTCATTTGCATCAATTTTAGTTTTTGGCATGAACGTGACAACTGTAAAATAACGCTAAAATGCAGAAAACTTAACATTTCCCAAAATATCAGTGTTATCGATCGCAACAACGATTCTTAAAATGTTAAGATATGGTATTGTTCCGGCTCGTGCGATCATGTCCCTTTCTTGACTTCCACCACGACTCTGGTGATGCGGTTCGTGGGTGATACGATTTATAAAAATAGCGTACTTCTTCGTTTGCTTGCTTCTTTTTGTTGTTTCTCTGTCTGTCATGGACGAAGGTCGATCGCCTTTTAAGGGTTTGGAAAATAGGGAGTGGGAGAGGGAAGTGGACAATTATAAGGTGGAGGGAAAAATTCGGGAAAGGGAAATTACTGGTAGAAGGTGGTCACCCGGGTGGGTTAGACTCTGACCTAGGGGATACGCAAAGGTCAAGCCCGTACTAATAAACTAGAGCCGGTTTTTATAATGTAGACAATAAATATCGATCCCTAACAATCAGTGATTTGCATCATAAGCTAATTTTCGTTCTGCTTGACTAACAATTTAAGAAATTCAAAAAGATCTAAAAAACACACAGTATTCACCTTAACAATTTCTCTGCTCTTTTCCACCAACTAGCAGCAACCCCAATAGTTTTCTCCGGGCGAACAATAGAGCCCGTAAATTGCTTAAAAAAAAAAAATGTATTAAACAATAAACGTCAACGCCACAGCCAGAAATTGATGAGGCAAACGTTAACGCTGCGGCGTGTGATCGATTTCTTCGACTTTCCATCCGACATCTCCGGTGGCGCACAGTGGCCACGAGACCGAGTAACTACATTTGTGTTTTGTCTCTCTGCCGAAAATCGAGCAAAACGGCCGGGGCTGGTCTATCGGTTTTCAAAGTCGCGGGTTAAAAACGAAAAAAAAAAAGAAAGGGGGCACGAAAAAACAGAGAGGAACACAGCAACAACTCTAAGCAACGCGTCAACTATAAATCTCGCATTCGCAGCGAACGCAATAACTCGTTCTGCCTTGAATGTAAATGTCGCGCCCACCGCGCGCCCCATAGAAAACCGACTAACAAACGCAAACCTGGAAAGAGCGTCGTTGCGCTATTTGCAACCGCGTTTCGTGATCATTTGAACGACCGTGCGCCTCGAGAAGCGTAATATTTCCCGGGGAACAGTATTTATCCCCTACCAACGAGGTGTACGTGTGCCTTCGAAAAGCGTTGCTGAATAAAAACAGATGAGCTCGCGTTATTTACTCTTTCGCGGGCCGTTTCGCGGAGCACAACATTGAAAACGCTTGTAAACGAGATTCGGTGGAATTTCGAACTGGAGAACTTGCGAAATTCCGCGAATCAGAGGCGGGTATTCGTAAACGAGGTGAAATGAATTGTATGAAACCCTTGGATCCTCGAGAGACGTAATTTCGGCACTCTGGTAGGCGAATATTTTGCTTTAACTATTTCTGCGAATAAATTACAAGATTCCGCTTTCTAGCTGTTTGTCAATTCTTGTTTGAAATTATGCGACGTAACTATGATATTCCTGAATGAATATCTAGTGTTTGTGCTACTGAAGAACCATCAATAACAATTAATTATTACGTTTAAATGTTTTCAAAGTTAATAAGGTTTGTAATAAGATTTCTGTAATTAATATTGATTTGCTTTATTTTGATAACAAATTCTTCGTTTTCAGAACGATATATTCATATTCGATATACTCCTTACTCTTGAAAGCAACATTTCATATCCCAAATTGTAATTTTATAAGGATTATTAACCGAACCTCTGGAATCTCTTGTTACAGCTACAATGTTAAAAAATAAAACTGCACAATAGAAATTCGTTTCGGAAAAGAACTACAAACGAAACATTGCGTTGACGCAACATTATTGTTCAATTATTATTCTATTGATTATGAGTTAAGCTGCCATCAACCTGAGTGAAAGAAAGATAGTCGACATAGGATGAACAGGGAACGAAATTATCAGGAATCCAAAAAAGGATCAGAATTTAATAATCGAAGGGAAATACGGTAATTTATCAAGGACCAACTGTTGGCTTTGTCCTCACGAAAGTACTTTGATTTCAATTTTAATTATTTTCAAAAGATGTCCAATTTTGCAAGCTCTTAACATTAATTTTAATTAAAAAGCTAAATACTTACTAATTTTTATAGTGTAAAATTCGGCAAATTTTTAAACAACCTTTCATCCCTTATTTTACCCCCTTAGGGATTAATTTTCAAAAAACGCTGAAACACGTATTTCTTTATTTCTAACCAAAAAGCTAAATACCAGTTTTCATAGTGCTTGCTTCAAAATCTCCGAATTTTCAGACAACCTATCATCCCTTATTTTACCCCCTTGGGGATTAATTTTCCAAAAGCGTTGTAATACGTATTTCTTTATTTCTAATTAAAAGCTAAATACAAATTTTCATGGTGCTTACTTCAAAATCGGCGGATTTTCAAACAGCCTTTCATCTCTTATTTTACCCCCTTGGGGATTAATTTTCAAAAAGCGTTGTAATACGTATTTCTTTATTTCTAATTAAAAGGTAAATACAAGTTTTCATGGTGCTTGCTTCAAAATCGGCGGATTTTCAAACAGCCTTTCATCTCTTATTTTACCCCCTTGGGGATTAATTTTCGAAAAACGTTGAAACACGTATTTCTTTATTTCTAACCAGAAAGCTAAATACCAGTTTTCATAGTGCTTGCTTCAAAGTCGGCGGATTTTCAAACAACGTTTCAACCTCTAATTAACCCCCTTGAGGGTTGATTTTCCAAAAGCGTTGTAATACGTATTTCTTTATTTCTAATTAAAAGTTAAATACAAGTTTTCATGGTGCTTGCTTCAAAATCGACGGATTTCTAAACAACCTTACAACCGCAATTTTATCCTCTTAGAGGTGAAATATCAGAAAATGCTTCCTTAGTGGGTGCCTACGTCATAAAAGGAGCTCATTGTCTAAACTTAATGTTTCTAGTTTCAGTGGTTTAGTCTCTGCGATAAAGATCTAGGAAGCAATGATTCGTTGGATGTCTCTCGCAACTTTTAAATCCAATCAATCTCCGCGGAAGAGATCCGCAGCTCAACCTCAAGCAATTTCAACGAATGGTGTACTTTCATCACTTCGTTTCAATTTGGAAAACGAAACTTCCAATTTCCCACGATCACCACCGTTTCTTTCGCTAACTAATCCCTTCTACGACTGAAAACAAAATTCATTTCAACCGAAAAAGTGCCCTCTGGCGTTCACGAAACTCAATTACATTATTTTGCCACGTTTATTTCCGCTGATTGCCCAATTTCCCAAAGCGGGCACAGCCTCAAGCTCGAAATCGGTTACAACTAAAATCGGATGAGACCTCGGAAACTTCGGTGTCCGGTTCAACCGATCCGACGTCTCACTCGGACAGCCTTCGTCCGTGTGTTCAACAACTGCGTTAGAGCCGCCATTACGATCCTAAATTGGTTGGATCTTGGGTAATTACAAAGTTGTCCCGAGAAATTTATCGCGCTCTCCTTCGATCCGCGCGCCAACAGAATGAATCGCTCTTTAAATTCTGCGTTGAAAGAGAAATTTCCCCGTAGAAAAGATTTATGTTGGCTACGCCGCCTAATATGTATTAACCCTTTGAGCGATGAGTTGTGAGACGTTAAGTGTGTGCTGTGGACCGCCCACTTTTTACGACAAAGCACACTATTTTATAAAACTATGCAGCATTCATAGTGTCGTGTATGCGTTTTTCATCGACGATGTCTGGGTAGTCAAACTCGTAACGTCGCACATCGAATTAACTTTGTACGACTAGTTTCGATTAAAAGTAAGTGGACTGTATAGTGGCAATGCCACTATAAAGTCACTATATAGTGATTAGAGACAAACTTAATCTTCTTTATTCTTCGATACATTC